>CM042201.1:4916854-4957615 GCA_023539305.1 Ilex asprella | reverse complement strand
AGATTCATGGGAAGCAAACATCATACATAGTACGAGGATGAACCGAAAATACTTGGAAGTTTGCTAAACTACATTTTTGTGATTCATTTATTGAATTGTTGCTACTGGCTAAACTTGAGATCTCTTTTTAAATACCCCTGTTTTAATTCCGAAATTATATATGTTAATTGTGAAATGAGACCGACCGTTTCCATGTTTTTAAAACCTTGTTTGGATTTGGGAGAAATGTGGCTACAGAGCTTCGTGCTCACCCCCTACAAATTACATTTTTCAGATGTGGTGCTAGAGGAGGATCTCGGCATCGAAGAGCCGGGGCATTGGGAGGCTCCCCTCGAGGAGAATATGGATCCCGATGTGGACATGTAGAGCAGTAGCTGCTTTTGTACTAGGCTAGGATGTTATTTTGAAAGATTGTGTAGTCCAGTTTATTTTGTAAATTTCCGCTGCGCTATAAGAGTAAATTTTTATTGGAAATGTAAATGCCAAAGGTGGCCTATTCTTTTGGGATATTCCTGTAAACATTATGAATCATTGCTTGGAGTCTCATTTATTGATGATTTATCTTAGTGCTCTCATGGTATGAATGATTATTGAATGTAATGCCGCCCAGGGTGTATTTTGGGGTGTTACAGTTTTTGCTCTAAGGTCGTTTGAACGTCGACTGTATTTCTGACCTTTTCACTCAAGTGCCCTGTGATCTTCAGTGGAAACTCATTTTCATACTTCATGCATTAGTCTAATCTTCAATTGATTTCAGGGGACGTTCGAACGTTGATCGACATTCAAACATGGTACTCAAGTATCTCAGGCTTTTCCTTCTTCGCTCAGGGTCTTCTTTCTTGGTTGCAACACGCCATGTCTTAGCAGTCTGATCTTCACATGATGTAAGGTAATGTTTGAACATTGATTGGCATTCGAACGTTCTTACCTTGGTCCTTGCTTTTCCAATTTTGTTCTATGATGTACCGGCGTTGCACTCAAATGTGATATTTGTTATTCTTGAACCCTTGTTCACTTTCTAACCTAAAATAACATCACTTAAACTCTATCAAAGCACAATTAGTATAAAAAAGGCATAGTAAAATGTTACTTTTAAGTACTAATCACACCCCCAACCTAAATATTGCTAGCCTCTAGTAATACAAAAATGATTGAATGTAAATCTATTTCTAATGCCTTTTTCGTAGGTCATCCGGTTGCATTTAGCGTATACAACAATCAGTTAAACCACTAGATTTACCCTAGTGGACGAGTATTATCTTGTGAGGGTTTTCAGTGAAGCTACCCACACACTTCAGTCGAATAGATGTGTATGTGAGATTGCTGATTAAAGTAAGTTAGCATCATGGTTGTTGAGACACCCAATCCTCAATTTCGACTTATATCCAGCATGCTCCTCTTCCATTGGTACTTACTCTATGCAAAAATTTACATCTGTTACATTGGCATTTGGAATCCCTTGGGTAATAGGAATGGTCATTCTAGAAACCAGAATTGTTATATAACAAATATTCCACTTTACCACCTTCCATGGATAGCTTTCATTTCACAAACCTCTTTTAGAAATACCCTCAACAAAAATTCCCTCCGATTATAGTGACTTGTCTTTCAAAGAGCATGTGATCAGAGGATGACCAATTGAAAAATCACATGCGCCATTAGAATAAGAGTGAAACTGTTAGAAAGCAAACTAATCATGTTATTGGCATAATCTCATAGAAGAATACTGATGCAATTAATGAAACTCTATTTAACATTCCCTAACTTTTGTTTGACAACACAAACATGCATCATACTTGAGATCAATTAGGGCTTTGGTTAGGTTGTAATGTGGCCAGAGGTCAGTGACCAACGAAATCACGTCAATGGTATTCGAAAGCTATCCTCTGTTTATGTGGCATAACACACCTCTTTCTTTTCGATATTTTGCCAAGAAATGGTATTTCTTTCTTTCATTTTTCACTTTCTTGGTAATTTCCTGTCTTTTTGTTCCTTTTATTTTTTGGTAGTTTCCACTATATTTTCTTTGAACAGCAATTGACATAGTCTTTTTCCCTTTTCTTACATTTCTATATCATTCTGATTTATAAGAGGGTGTAAGAAAATTTGATGGAAAGGGTATATCAAGCATTTTTTTTCTATGGCTCAGTTTTTATATGGGTTTCTTGAAAAAGAAATCATTCTTTGAAGGCTCATGCATGGCTAACTAGGGATATAGTTTTGTAAAAGAAATGGATAAGGCTCAACGTTAAATCAAAAGATGGCCTAAAATCATTTCTCAAGTATGTGCACATGTACATGTTGTATGCACGTATTCCTTGTGGGATATGTCAATAGATCACTTTAGTTGCATCAATCAAAGCAAGGTTAATGAGATTATTGAAAAAAAATGAAGTGAAAAAGCTCACTTGAGTAAATGTTGATATTCTCGAAACTTACCATGGTATCCTTTGTTATCTCCACTAGTTATGTTAGATTTTTCTGGGGAATGTCGGTTATATACTGATTCCATTTTCGAGTATGATCATTTTGTACCTTGAAAATAACAAATACCGACGTAATTTTGAAAATTTAAGCATAGAGAAAATATTATCGTTTAAAGAGCTGTGGTTGTAGATCTAAATTGTTAAGTTGTGAGTCAAACCGATCATATGCTTAGTCATTTAAATAAGCAACTTTAGAATCCACATCCGTTTCATCATTTATTAACATGAATTATTAAAGTGCTTATTTTATCCATGCAATTAAACAGATAAAAATGATAAACTGAATCATTCATTTCCACAAAATATCATCATTTAACATCATCATCCACGATTCAATTCATCCACTAAAAAAGTGACAAACACACAAAAACTTAAATTAACTATAACAATATCCGAGAATACAAGGATCTAGTGGAACGAGCGAACTTGATGAAAAGAGACATATAGGAGGCCAGACGAAGGCAAACTTTTGCTAGAGGAGGTTCTTTGAGAGCAGGTAGCAGCAATGGAGTCACACAAAGGGCAGCTCCGTATCGTCGACCTGATCAAGCTTTGGGGCAAAGGAATCAAACATAAGAAATCATTGTGAGGAAATCATTCGAGCACGATCAAAAAGTGCTCTTATACTACTCTCGCCTCTCGATCTTTCATGGGAAACTCTGATCCCATTGGGATGGCCCCTATCTTGTCAATGTGGCCTACCCCAATGGAGCTGTGGAAGTCATGAACCTCGAAGATGGTAGGACATTCAAGGTCAATAGCCAAAGACTTAAGCCATTTTTCGACGATTTTGAAGGACAAGGAGTGGAGGAGGATTTGATGGATCTGGTTTACCCAGACCTATTGGAGGATTGATTTTTCTTATGGTGTTTAGTGTACAATTACTTTTACTTACTTTATCTATTTAGTTTTACTTACTTTAAATTCGTTTATAGTGTTGTTCTCTTAGTTGTACATGTTGGTGTTCTGTCAAAAGCTCAAATGCGAGGTGTTCTCTAACCCTAATCATCTTTTTACAATCCTTCATTGCATATCATATCATATTTGTTGCATTGAGGACAATGCATGAATCAAGTTGGGGGTGAGGTGCACCAGTTGTATGTTACACTAATGTTTGTGGGAATTTTTTGTTGATAATACAATTTTTTTGTGGTGAAAAGTCACCTTTCACATATCATACAAATTTTTGTTCACAATAGTTGCAAATTATGTGAAAATTTTGATTTTTTTTTTAAAAAATATCTGAATGTTGATCTGTATTTCTTTATTAAGATGTTGTGGGCTTTTGGCATGTTGATCTTTATGTTGAATTGTGAATATATGAGCACATTATAGAAGTTCATCCTAGGCTTGAGTATCAATTAGGTATTTGCTTTTGAACTCACCAATATGCACACTTTGAATGTGTAATTTCGTCAATTTACGATTGAGTTTACATTTTAGTGCTTGACATGAATAGTGGATATTAGTAAGAACCCATGAAAGTTTTAATGCCAATCCTTGTTTGGAGGGGGCGTACATTTACTCGAGGAATAATTCCTCAATTTTTAAATTTGTTCAATAATCTCATCATGCTTGTTTCAGTTAGGTGTATTTGTGCAGTTGATTGACTTATCTCAAAATGCATAATTCTCCCCATGCTTATCTAGAGGTGATTAGTGATCTTAGGCCATTTTTAAAATTTTTGAGCCTTTGCCCTTTTTCTTATGAAAATATTATCCCTAGTGCCGAGATTGAACCTCAATTGAAATTCGTTTCTATGTCACATATTTGACCAAGCCAGTACAAAATGATAAAAATCTACCTCACCTTGGTTGTTCCTTGAGCTGAACATGAGTGATCACAAAAAAGAGGAAGTATGGTGTGAAAACTCAAATAAAAGGGATGAATGATCTTGAAACTCAAAAGTGATGAACGAAAAAGAAGGATAAATCCAAGAAAAGGAGAAAAATGGGTGAGAAGAAGAAAAGAATGACAAAAGAAAAGAAAAGAAAAATATTAAGGAAAAGAAAAAAAAACAAAGAGTTTTGTGATGGTCTTAGGCTGAAAATCCCATGAAAAGGGAGGTATTTTTGAAATAAAAGTCATTCACTGAGAACAAACCTCTTTGTTATCCTACATACTTCGTTTCTTTTACCTCAATATTACCCCAAGGCTCCATTATAACCCTCGAAGCCCTAAATGAGCTAGAGAAGCATGGGAGATGCATACTTTTGAAGAAAAAGAGTTGTTGATTTGCTATATAGTGCCCTAGCGTTCCTTTCATTAGATTATGCCAAGGTTGTTTCATTTTTCATGCATGAAATTTATTTTTGGATTATATGTGAGCATAATTCGCTTTGTGCACAAGATGGAGAGCATGTCAGGATAACGAGAGTGTGATTCATTGTTGAGAATCACCCTTGGTGAGGTTGCATTGAAACTTAATTTGAATAGCCAAGTGAATGTGAATTCCATTGTGTAAATGATTGTTAAGAAATGTTGTTATTCCTAAGCTCCTAACATGAACCCTCAAATATATATATGGCTTATGTGTGTGGGTGAGTGTCACTCGCACTCGAATTTATGCAAGAGATAGGGCAACGAAATGGTGGAAATTAAATGAACAAAATGTGTGAAATGTCAACAAAAGTGCTTCCCAATCGCAATGAGTCTTTTGAATGTCGATGTTTTACTTGGAAAAGTATTCTAAGGTCGTCTCCTTAGGGAAGGAAAGTTCAAGTGTGTGAAGGTGATTTTGTCAAAAAAGAGAAAGTGTAAAATCTTTTGGTTTGTGCTTTGGTGATTGAAGTTTGGACTAAAATGAAATAAAACAAGTGTTGGCTAATCCAAAGAGTTCATTCCCATGGAAATACCAACTGAACTCAAAGCCTTCCTCCAATGGTGCATAGATGAACGATTGATTCGTGGGAAGCTAGGGAAGAGATGGAGATGAGGATTCAAGCATACATTGTGACAATGCCTATAGTGTATCAAGAACTCACAACCAAATGGAGGTGAGGATCCAAGCATAACCTGTGACCAGGCCTACGGGATATCAAGGACTCACAACCACGCCCACTCTCAACCCAATCAAACCGAACCACCGTACACCGAGAGGAGGAAAGAAATTGAGTTGAAATGGAATCCCCAAGAGGAATTCTCCCTCGGATTAACCAACTTAGAATCTAGCTAATCATGTTTGCAAGGAAAGATAATACATAATGTAAAGAGACATAATTGAAATGGAGCATGAAACTTAACTTATAGAAAGAAATCATACACTATGAAGAAAAATATTCAATACCCATTTTAAACTTGAAATGAAGAAAAACTTAATACAACAATGGTAGATTTAAGAACATGTAACTAAACTTGCATTAAACATGAAAGGAATGAGATTAAAGTGCAAGAAATATAAATTACAAGAAGATTAAAGCTTACATGGATGAAAATGGTGAATAAATTGCAAAAACATAACTACTATTCATCATCTTCTACATTGAACTAAAACTAAGCTTAGGTAGACACACCTTACAATGCGCTTTAATGTTGAATATAATAGAGTGTATGCCTACAATTTTCGTGCATGGTGGTCCCCCTAAGGTGTGTGCAGGTTTCCCATCAATAGAGGTCTGAATTGAAGGCTTTACCAGGCTAGGAGACAACCCCCAGGCAACCCATTCCTCTCCCATCCTCCATCAATGTCAAACCTTCAAAGTCTTCCCAATGTGTAAGGGAGGCATGGTTGTAGGTATAAAATGTCGGGCTAGGCATGGGAGAAGTGTAGGTGGAACCCCCAAGCAAGTGGAGGTGAGTTGTAGGAGTTTCGGGGCTGCTTCAGGAGGGCGTACCGATACGCGTACCGGTACGGTTTAGCTACTGGAGTTCGGCGTACCGGTACGGTTCCTTCTCTACTTTGGACCAATTTTCATAGAAGTGGCATAACGTTTGATCCAACAGTTGGATTGAGATGAAATTTTGACACAATGAATAAGATATCCAGATCTATAACTTTCATGTTTTGAACTTTTTCATATTAGAAGTGGATCATGGTAAAAATGGAGAAAAACCAAGGCTCTACTTCCAAATGATGTGGCAGCTGGTGCCTTTTTTCCCAAGCACCAATAACTCCTGGACTTCTTCATTTTTAAGCCTCAAAATCTTCATGTATTGTGTCCATGTCTTCACCACACATCCATCATAGTTGCAAGGTCCTAAAATCAATGATTTAAGTTATAAAAACATGCAACATCGAAATATCAACATTATTCATAAAATCGGCTAACACTAAGTACTTAGATGCAAAAGTTGAATTTAAATGCATGTAATGAGGCCTTTACATATGCAATATTATGCACTCATCAGTAAATACCTAAATTACATGTCCATTGCACGCACACATGAGTTTGAAAATGAATGTGTAGGTGCATACTCTAGACTAGTATTTAAAGCTATGGTGTTGCTCATGTCCTTGGTTCGGGTAGTTGATTGACGTGTTAGGTAGCCCTATGCTTAAAGGATGGGGGAATATTGCTCAACTTTCGATATTTGAAAAGATTTAGGAATGCCCCTGTTATTTGAATGCATCGTTTATAATTTGGGTATTCATTTTGATAGTTTAAATTAGAAATCCATGGCTTATACTTTGAAAACATCAAAATCTTAAATCATGTTGCGATTTCGAAAATGACTTTGGGCATGATCATTCAAATGTGGTTCATAGGTGTGGTTCAAATTTTTGGTAGGTTATATGTCTTAGGTAGGGTATTAAGATATGTTGGAGTTGAGGAAAGATGGATTGGATGTGAATTATTGAACAAATGATTGGATTTGCAGCAAAGGTAAAACCTCTCGAAAGGTTTTGATCGACCTTCCAGAAAGTTTTGCCTACTGGAATTTTTGCCCTAGGCAGTAAGCAAAACCTTCCTGAAGGTTTTGCCCAAAAAATGAAATACAAGGGTTTTATGTTCGAAATTTTTGAAAAACCCCTTTATATTTTCCATCTATCTCTTTCTTCCAGGCTTTCTCCTCTCCTCCTACTATCTTCTAATCTTCAAAACACTTCTCCTAAACTTCAATTTCTTCAATTTCTCTTGATTAGGGCTGAACTTTAGAGTGTTTAAGCCAAAAATTTCAATTATTCTCCACAAAACCCTAGGTCTATTTTCCCCCAAATTGTTCGATTTTTTTAAATTTTTTTAAACCTACTTGACTCCATTGCAATGGCTAGGATGAATGGGATGTCCATGGAGGTATTTGAGCATGTGGAGAGATTTTTGGTAATGATTTTGACTTTTTTATGTATGGCGGCACTATTGATACTCATGGCCAATACGAAGAGGACGGGCCCAGACTCTCCCCCACCTACTGCCACTAACTCCCGTAAGAGACTCGGGGAGGGCCCTAGTGGCCAAGAATGAGAGGAGAGACGAACCAAAGAAAAACATGATGTTTGGAGACAAAGAATTGAAGAGAAGGGGGTAACGTGGGAGAGGTACATTGACAAGGTTTCTCTTAGACCCAATGATGAGGTGGTGAGGGTGATTGAGGCCCAAGGGTTACATATTTGGTTTGAAAAAGTGATGGGGTATAACTTGGGAATGTGCCGTGAGTTTTACACTAAGTTATCGGTGTTTGGTGATGAAGGGGAAGACTAAGGACTAATATGAGGGGTAAAACATTCAAGGTGACCCCCACCACGATCGCCACTGTGTTGGAGTATGAGAGGCCTGCCCAGACTACCCCCGTCTACCCACATAACATGGATGGGGGTAGGACGCTCAGTGATGACATGGCTTTAACCTACGAGTACCCAACTACGTTTAAGGGGATGATGTTGGTCGGGGGCCTTAAGCATTCGTACTAGGTTATGAATAAGGTGCGTCATTACAACTTAATGCATCAGGGGCTTTGGAGAAGAACCCAAACATCGAGAAGCTGGCCTTGCTCCATGCTGTCATGACAGGGGTGGCTATGGATATGGCATTGTTGATTTTTTAGGAGATGCGGGAGTTTGCCCTAGCTGTAAAGCTAAAGGCAAATCTCCCTTTTGGATCGTCACCCGTCTCTAGGACCTGGCTAAGGTGAAGCACTATGCCCATGGTACGCTGCTCCCCCTAGAGACTGGATCCATAGGGAAGTCCAGCAGTAAAAAGAGTTTTGCCAGGACTGGGGGTGAGATACCTAGGGCTGGCAGGCCAGAGACGTCAGTAGTCAAGCCATCTTTGTCAGCACCTCCACAAACTACTCCTGCTCCTGCACCTGCAACTACCCTGGCTTGCTTCATACCCCAGCGTTTAGATGCTCTGGAGTCCACTATGCATGGGCTCTCATTGATGGTGACGAGACTTTTCCAGCATACATTCTATGGTGAGCCTATCGCTAGATGACCTCCGCCACAACATGCTGGACCCTCGACCACAGCTCTAGTGCCATCCCTGACTGTTGAGGTCGGCGGCGATGACGATGACGATGACGAGGAGTCATAGTCTGAGTTTAAGTAGTTGGAGACTGAGGAGGAGGATGCATTCGATGAGGGGGATGATTGAGGATTTGTGTATTTTGTTTTGAATTTTGGTTGTACATAGCTAGGGTTTCTTGTGTCGGCCATCAGAAACATCTTTAGGTTTTGGCCGTTTTGTTTTAGAACTTGAACCCATTGTAAAGAACTTTTTGAAATGATCAATGAATACCACATTTGTCTTGTTTATCATTGTACAAAGCAATTTATGTAATTGCAATATGATTTATGCATTTTGAGTGTTTGGATGTTTGTATGAATGAATGGATATTGTTCTAATTTATAGCTTATGGTTTGAAATAATATTTTCTAGGGACTAGCAAAGCTCAAGTTTGGGGGTGTGATTTGCACAAAAAATTGAATATATTTTATGCTAATATGCCCTTTTATACTTGCTTTTGTCATAAAATTGGGGAGAAATGCTTTTAATCCTTTATTTGTTGGAGTTTTGTGTAAATGAAAATAAAAAGATGTAAATGGTTTGAGTTAGGGCCTCATTGAAGTGTTTGAAGTCAATGAAGATGAAGGGATGGCTTAAAGGAAGGGATGGAAGGTGAAGAAACTAAGAAAAATGCAAATTGGATGAAAACATTTTGCAAGGTTTATGGCAAAACCTTCTAGAAGGTTTTGTCTACTAGAATGAACCATCTAGAAGGTCTACACAAACCTTCTAGAAGGTTTTTCCTACTGGTTTCCTCATTTAACCGTTCCTGCACAAACCTTCCGGAAGGTTTTGCCCAGATTGCTGAGACAGCCTGCTACTCAAGCTTTGCCATTTGGGGGTCCCACCTATATTTCTCCAACAAGTCCCATGACATCCTTTACACATCTACATGCCTCCCATCACCATAGCTTGGATTTTGAAGGCTTGTGCATTAATAATGACGAGAAAAAAGAGCAAGACAAGAGAGAAGAAGGTTATGCTTGTCATAGCCGACAACAAGGCATCCAATCAGCCTCCTATGGATGGGAGGTTTTCCATACAAGCTATGGGGGTCTTTGTGGATGTTTTATATCATTCATTATGTATTATTCAACATGTATTACATGGTAGAGAGATAAGATCTAGGGAAGAAGACATATTTAGAGAGAGAAAGCTTAGATTTTTACATTTCTTCTATCCATTTCACTTGTAATCTGCCTCAAAAGTCTTGTAAGCTTCATTTATTGTCTTTAATGTCATTTACTTCAAGTACATTGCAAGTTTAGTTGGGTATCGTAGCTTTTACCATTGTTGCATTTAAGTTTTCATTTTCAAGTTCTTCAAATAGGTATTGGATGTACTTTCATGTAGTTTAGGTTTTATTTCACTAACTTAAGCTCCAATCTTCATTTCGTTGCAATGTCTCTTCATTTCATTTCTGTCTCGTTTTAGATATGAGTAGCTAAGTTTATAGTTGGCTAATCCAAGGGAAAATTTTCCTTGGGTATGCTACTTCAACTCATTTTCTTTCCTACTCTTAGGGTACGATGACTCGATTAGACTAGGTTGAGTATGAACGTGGTTGTAAGTTCTTGATATACCGCAGGCATTGTCACAGGGTATGCTTGAATTCTCACCTCCATTTTGGTTCCGCGCATGCTTTGGAGTGGCATTCGTTGACCCTAATCTTCGACCTTCATCCTGAAATATGTGTATAGCTTATTAGGATAGGTGAGCGTCATTCTCCCTCGGAATGATACAAGAAATGGGATAAACAGAATAATGTTGAAATAAAATATGTGTGTGTGTTTGAACAAAAGTGCTCCCCAAGAGTAGGGAGACTTTTGAGTGTCGTGTTTTACTTGAAAATCGTATTCCAAGGTCGTCTCCTTAGGGAAGGAGGTGAATCGTGTTGAAGTTGATTTTGGTGAAAAAGATAAAAAGTGTAAAAATCTATTCTTGTTTGAGTTTGGTTTGTGATTGTATCTTGATGAAAGTGAAATGGAAACAAGTGTTGGCTAATCCAAATGGGTCATTCCAATGGGAATGCCAACTTAACTCGAGACCTTCCCCCATTGGTGTCTAGATGTTTGATTGATTCATGGGAAGTGAGGGACTAGGATAGAGGAGAAGATTCAAGCATGTCCCGTGATAAGTCTATAGGATATCAAAGACTCACAATCATGTCCACACTCAACCCAGTCAAATCAAAACGACGTACACTACGAGGAGGAATGAAAATGAGTTGAAATAGCATACCAATAGGAGTTCTCCCTTGAATTAGTCAACTTAAAGTTTAGCTACTCATATTTAAAGCAAGAACATAAATGTAATGAAGAGACATTGCAAAGAAATGAAGATTGGAACTTAGTTTAATGCATGGAAACTTAAACTAGGAATAAAAATATTCAACACTCATTTTAAAACTTAAAATGAAGAAAACTTCCATCAACAATGGTGAAATCCAAAATGTAGAACTAAGCTTGCAAAGAACTTGTAATAAATGACATTCAAGACATTAAATGAAGCTAACAAGAGTCTTTAGAAAGATTGCAAGTGAAATGGATGGAAGAAATTTAAAAATCTAAGCTTCCTTTCTCTAACTATGTCTTCTACCTAGGGCTCCTCTCTCTACAATGCAATACAAACTGGATAATACATTATGAAAGATACATTTTCATCCATTGAGAGCTCCATAGGTTTGTGATAGGGCTTCCAATCAAAAAAGGGTTGACTTGATGCCATTAGTCAGGCTAGGACAAGCCTAGCTTGCATCTCCCAACTTCTCATCTTCTCTCTTGTCCTTATAAATGCCCAAGCCTTCAAAGTCCAAGCATGGGTAATGGGAGGCCTATAGATGTGTAAGGGATGTTAGGGGACAAGTGGGAGAAGTGTTAGTGGGACCCCCAAATGGTAGAGCTTGAGTTGCAGGCTGTCTGGGCAATCTGGGCAAAACCTTCCGAATGGTTTTGCAAACCTTCTGGAAGGTTTTTGCAGTGAATAGGCAGACCAAGGCAAAACCTTCTAGAAGGTTTTCTTCCAAACTGCTTTTTTCTTGGTTTCTCACCCTCCAAACCTTCCTTTAAGCCATTCCCTCATCTTCATTGACTTCAAACACTTCAATGGGAGCCTAACTCAGACCATTTACGTCTTTTTACCTGCATTTACACAAAACTCCATCAAAGAGAGGATTAAATGCATTTCTCCATAATTTTACGATAAAAGCAAGTATAAAAGGGCATATTACCATACAATATATGTAATGGTTTTGTGCTAATCACAAAGAAAAGATAGATTTGATTAGAAATTTGCTTGCTCTTAAGACTACTAAAGATGTCAGATCATTTCTAGGACATGCATGGTTCTATAGGAGATTCATCAAAGACTGCAATACTATATCAAAACCTATGTGTCATCTCCTAAGTCAAGAGGTAACTTTTGTATAGAATGGAGCATGCCAACTAGCTTTTGATAAGCTTAAGGGTATGTTAATTTCTGCCCTGATAATGCAACCTCTTGACTAGACTCTACCATTTGAATTGATGGGTGATGCAAGCGATTATGCTGTTGAAGCACTGTTAGGTCAAAGAAAGGAGAAAAAATCACATATGATTTACTATGCCAACAAAACTTTAAATGATGCTAAAATGAATTATTCCACAACTGAAAAATAATTGTTTGCTGTGGTTTCTGCTCTAGAGAAATTTCATTCTTACCTTTTTGGTTCATCTATCATTGTGTTTACTGATCATGCAACATTAAAGTTCTTGCTCAAAAAGAAAGATGCTAAGGCACGACTCTTGAGAAGGATACTCCTTTTGCAATAGTTTGAATTGATCATTAAGGACAAATAAGGGGTCGAGAATGTAGTGGCAGATCATCTATCCATGCTAACATATAAATTTCATGAGGATGGACTACCAATTAATGAAAATTTCCCTGATGAACAACTGTTCACAATCGTAGAAACACAATGGTATGCTGATATTGCTAACTTTCTTGCTATTGGTACGTTTTCTCCATTTACAATGATGGTTAAGAAGAAATTTACGAGGGAGGTTTGTAATTTCTTTTGGGAGGATCCATACGTGTTTCAGTACTATAATGATCAATTCATAAGGCGTTGTATCCCCGATCAAGAGAGCAAACACGTAATATCTTTTTGTCAATCTGAACTATGTGGTGGCCATTTTTCATCTAAAAAAATCATTATAAAAATCTTGCAGTGTGGATTTTATTGACCCATACTTTTTAAAAGATGTTCATGTCTTCTTTGTTCATGTGATAGATGCCAAAGGTTGGGAAGCATTTATAAAAAAAACATGATTCCCTTGAACTCCATTCCGATAATTGAAATTTTTGATTGTTAGGGCGTCGATTTCATGAGACCATTTCCCCTTCCTTTGACTATCTATACATTCTAGTGGCTGTTGATTATGTGTCCAAATGGGTTAAAGCAATTTTATGCTGAAATAATGATCACCAAACATTGATCAAATTTTTAAAAGAAAATATTTTGTCCAGGTTTGAAATTCGTAAATCTATTATAATTGATGGGGGTGCTCATTTTTGCAATCACATTTTTTTTTGGAATTTGATGGAAAAGTACTTGATTTCTCATAAAATTGCAACCCCTTATCATCTATAGATTAGTGAACAGGTTGAATTAGCTAATTGAGAGATCAAACTAATTTTAGAAAAAAATGATATATCTTGACCGCAAAGATTGGTCGTTAGGACTAATTGATACACTCTAGGTATATCACACTGCTTTTAAAAAAATTTTGGGCATGTCTTCTTATCGATTAGTTTATGGAAAGCATTGCCACCTACCTGTGGAATTGGAACATAGGGCATACTGAGCCATTAAAATCATGAAATTTGACCTAGACATGAATGAAATTTCAAGAAAACTTCAAATAAATGAGTTAGAAGAGTTGATGAATGAGGCATATGACAATGCTAAAATTGTAAAGGAAATGATGAAAGTTTTTCATGAAAAAAATAGTGAGAAATCCTTTGCTCCTTCATAGAAAGCCCTCCTATTCAATTCAAGGCCTTGCTTGTTTCCTGGTAAGTTGAGATCAAAATGGACTGGACCTTAAATTGTAAGGCGAGTGTTTGGACATGGAGTAGTAGAAGTAGAGAATTCTTCAAATGATAATTTTTTATAGTTAATGGGCAATGTTTTAAACCATTTTATGACAAGATTGTTAAAGATGTGGAATCCGTGTTTTTAATGGATCCTGAATGTTCGGGATAGATTCGCGACTGTTGACACGAAAAAGGATATGTATTGTAAGCTCTTCTCGTTTGAAGGATCTATTGGCATTGGAATGTCGAGTTCTCGTTCGAATGGTCTATATTGGCATTCGAACGTGCTGAGCTCCCAGTAATTTTTGGTTTCATCAGGAACTTCATCAGATGCAGAGTACTACAAGCAAGTGATGTTTGAACATCACTTGGAGTTCGAACGTTGAATCAAAACTAAAAATTCTCTCCACTACTCTATACACGATCAGAGAAGGCTAAACACACAAGTTTAAACCAAAAACTTATGGCATCTCAGGATAAGTCTCTACCCACGCTTTAGGTTGGTATTCTGGAACATTCCTTACTCGGCCCATATTTTAATTTTAGTCAAAAGAGTTTGTTCAAAACAAAAAGGATTTTTACACTTTTTACAAAAAAATCGGACCCTTGGCTTTCATCCCAAAAGTACAATTTCCTATAGAGAAAAATCTAATCTGAGTCTACTTCCGTATTTGTGTAGTTCGAATAACCCGTGACTTTCCCAATTTCCTCTCTCACAAATCGGTTAAGCAAGGGCCTAATGTCAATAAACATCAAAATTTCATGCAACACCCACGTGTTCTGGAAGAGAATTGGAAGAAGAAGAAGCAAAGCATCCACGTTTGAACGCCATCTTGAATTATTTGAGGACCCCAAGAGATTGCTAGGGTGATGGTGTTAGTAGTATGCTCTAAGACGTTCAAAAGATGCCAAAAAAGCTGTTTGGATTAAGAAGTTCAATAATGAACTTATATTAGTTCCTACCATTTAATCACATATACGACTGTATAGTGACAATAGTGGGGCAATAGCTCAAACCAAGGAATCAAAGTCTCATCAGAAATCCAAACACTTATAGTGACATTTAACATAATCTGAGAGATCATTTGAAGAGGTGATGTGTGTATCTAAAAGATTGCATCAATAGATAATATAGCATACCCACTTACGAAAGCATTAACATAACAACAACTAGACAGACATCTTGAGAAGATGGGTATTAGATACATGGTTGATTGGTATTAGTGCAAGTGGGAGATTGTTAGTAGTATGCTCTAAGACCAATCATATAGATGATATTTTGGGGTTGTACTAGCAACATTCATTACTTACTTAAAAAAAAGGGCAAGTTTATTTATCATGTTTATGCTTTATTTCATTTTGATATACATGATATAGTCCATAGAGTGTAACTTAAGAAGATAGTTTCTCAATGTGTTGAGAAGAGGAGACCTATACTTCTTAGTACTTAACTCTTAAATGTTCCTAGTCATAGGATTATTATTTGGACGCTATGTAATCTAGATAGACTAGCACACACTATGTTTACTCATATTTGATATGAGGTGATTTGTCCAAGTCACTAGTGTAGGGACACTAAAACAGGTACGTGGGTGCTTGTTAGAGGACAAGTACACTGAACGTGACCGTTAACTAACGTAAAATTTTTCATATGGAGTTTTACATGCCTGTCAATGTTAAATCCTAAAGTTATAGTTATGCAACTGATCCTTAGACTTGAGACACCATGGTTGTCTTGTGCATGAACTTCTATATTTTAACTATACAACATATTCATATACTAACTGATGTTACCTCGAATAAAGCTTGAAGTGTGAGTTCAGGAAATGAGGTAAGGTCGTCGGGAGGTCCGTTGAAAGCAGTAGGGCTCAGGAGGCATATTCAGAGCCCCCGACCAGCAAAAGAGATAGCTGAATTGGTAAGGGGATGACTTGACGATTGTAAATACCACCGAAGCAATAAGCCGAGCTGAATTCAAGGCACTAGACTCTCAACCAACCAAGATCTTCCCCTAAAACTAAGGAGGATCCTACGGAGGGAAGGCGAAGATTTTGGGATAAATTTCACAGTGTCAGCTCTTACGTAATGGATCCATTGGGGGAGAAAGGGAAACTAATCCCATGATTGTAGGAAATTAACCCGGATTAGAGGTAAGCATGAGGCTATATAAGCAGGGTGGATCCCCAACTAGAAGAGGGAGATATAGACAGAACCAAAAGAGAGAGAGAGAGAGAGAGAGAGAGAGAGAGAACAACGATGTCACCCTGTAACTTTCGGAAGAGATGAATAAGATTGCATGGGCAAGAGCCTCCATGGAAACAGTGGACTAGCCGAGCTCTTAAGTTGGTGAACCACTATAATTCTGTTGTGCATATCCCCTAGAACCCCCAATATTCAACAACACGTATCACACACGAGCATCAACTCAGATCCACGTACGAGTCACGTCATCATCCACGCCATCTGCTCATCTAAGTTTAACATACACCATCAGTTTGACGCCGTCTGTGGGAAACTGATTGTTCCTCTCATTCATAAGCTGATTTCTCAGTGACTGATGGTATTAACCTAAAACATGAGCAGAAGCCAAACAAATCCTCCACGAATGCAGGATCCACAGGAAGCCACCAACAGTAGACAACCAGAAAACATACAGGAAACCAATCCTCCTGTGGGGCATTCCCCTACGAACAACGAGATGGAGGCCCTTCGCCTCGTCAATCAACGCTTGCTGAGGGAAAATGCAGAGCTCTTGAAGCTCTTACAATGCCACAGGGGGCACGACCGGCCCAAGAAGGCCAGATTAATCCCCTTCACAGGGAGCAACAATGTCTTCATCCCCTCAGGGAAGACAATGAAGGAGGAGAAAATAGTCAGACCATGGGGCAGGTTCCACGTCCCCCCACGAATGGCCATAATAAAGAGGTGCAAAATCAGAACAACAAAGGAGAAGGGGATGATTCCTTTCCTTACTAGCAGGGAAGGAGAGAACAACATTGGGAACAACGCTTCAAAGACATCTAGCAAGAGCTTAGCCGCATGAGGGAGGCTGTAAAAGGCAAGTTACCAGTTACAATAGACGCCCTGGTGCAACAGACTGAATCCCCGTTCATCACCAGGGTATTACATTTTCCTCTCCCACCAAAGTTCCGAATGTCGCAGAAGGAATCCTTTGACGAAACAAAAGACCCTGTAGACCACCTTAATACCTACAAGAATCAAATGAAGTTGCATGGGTATCAGGACCCTGTGCGTGACAGAGCCTTTGCCATCACGTTATAGAACTTTGCTCTGGCGTGGTTTAACAGGCTCCCACCAAGCTTGATTTCGTCCTTCAAAGAGCTCTCTGTTGCTTTTGTATCTCATTTCATAGGAGCTCGGATTCACACAAAGCCGAGCTACCGCCTGTTAAGTGTGAAGCAGGGACCCCAAGATAGCCTGAGATCCTATGTTCAAAGGTTCAACGTGGAATCATTAAAGGTAGACGTCCCCGATGAGAAGTTTGTCATCATTGCCTTTATAGCCGGCCTAGGAGTATAATCTAAGGATTTGATGTTTTTCATCTCAAAAAATCCTCAAGCAAGCATGACAGAGGTGCTAGCCAAAACAGAGAAATATATAAACGGTGAAGAAGCACTCATCTCTAAGGTAGGAAGCTCGTCATTGTGAAAGGACACAGAGAGGGAAGAAAGGAAAAGAGATCGAAGTCCTAGGAAAGAAAGAGATAGGTCTCCAAAAAGGGACAGAGACCGTTCCCCAAAGAGAATAGGAAACGTTAGAGACCGCCTGGGTCCTCCGCAGCCAGAGCTGCAGCCGAGGTACGCACCACGGTAGCTTACCCCTCTTACTGCCTCGATATCGTAGGTCATGTATGAGGTACAGAATGAGAAGTTCTTGAGATGGCCATCTCGGATGAAGGCAGATCCTGCAAAGAGAGACCAAACAAAGTACTGTGACTACCACAGGGATCATGGTCACCACACCGACGATTGCATTCAGTTAAAGAAGGAGATTGATTTCCTAATCTAGAGAGGACAGCTACGTCGTTTTGTGGCCCATAACAATCAAAACCGGGCTCTTCCTCCCCCTCACCTAGCAACAAGCACCGACACCATATCAGCAACCTCTAGGGGAGATCAGAGTAATTTCGAGAGGATTCACGAGAGGATGAGAGTCAACCACAGCCAGAAAATCCCACCTGAGAAAGATCAGAGCCGTAGAAGCTCTAGAAATACACACCGTGTCTAAGACTTCGTGCCTAGACACCACAGTCACTTTTTTCGATTCATATTTAGAAGGTTTCCATCACCCCCACGACGATCCTTTAGTAGTAAGGGCTTTAGTGGCTAACAGAATTGTCCATCGGGTTCTGATTGACAACAGAAGCTTGGCAGACATCATCTTTGTGCCTGCGTTCGATAAGATGGATATAAGAAGGGAGAAGCTTGAGACAGTAAGCGCTCACTTGTTGGGATTTACGGGGGAAAGAGTGTTGCCCCTCGGAGCGATCCAGCTTGTGCTCATCTTGGGTGACCCACCTTGCCAAGCTACGACAACCGTCAAGTTCTTAGTAGTTGATGCACCCTGAGCATACAACATGCTACTCGGGAGACCTTCGCTTAATTTAATAGGGGCCATCCCTTCAGCTTATCATCTTGTAGTAAAATTCTCAACTGAAAATGGGATCGGATTAGTCCGGGGAGACCAACGGATTGCTCGACAATGCTATATGGCGTCAATAAAGAAGAAGGAGGTGGAGAACATCCAGTTAGATGAGCTCGACATGAGAGACGAGATGGACACTAGGCCAATACCATCAAAAGAGCTGGAACTCGTACAACTTGACGACGAACCAGAACATCTCGTTTACGTGGGATCCAAGTTAAGTGGTGAGATTAAGGATCTCCTCATCCAGTTCTTGATAAAGAATGTGGAGGCCTTCGCCTAGAAACAAGAAGACATGAAAGGCATCGACCTTTCAGTGATCACACACAAACTCAGTGTAATTCCTACCTGCAAACCTGTCAAACAGAAACGGAGGAGTTTCGCCCCAGAACGCCAAAGGCCATCAATGAAGAAGCCGACAAACTCCTCCTTGCTAAAGCCATCAGGGAAGTGGATTACCCAGTATGGCTTGCCAATGTGGTCCTTGTCAAGAAAACCAATGACAAATGGCGTTTGTGCATAGATTTTACAGACCTCAACCGTGCTTGTCCTAAAGACAGTTTTTTATTATCCCGGATAGACCTAATTGTGGATGCCACCATAGGGCTTGAGCTCCTCAACTTTGGATGTCTTCATGGGGTATAATCAGATAAGAATGGAACCCAATGATCAAGAAAAAATTGCCTTTGTAACTGAACAAGGAACTTATTGCTATCAAGTCATGCCCTTAGGCTTGAAAAATGCTGGAGCTACTTACAAGCACCTGGTAAACAAAATGTTCCCAAGGCAAATGGGGCAACCATGGAGGTTCACATTGATGACATGTTGGTTAAATCCTGAAGGCAGAGCTCCACATCCAACACCTAGCAGAGTCTTTCCAGGTCCTCAAGGACTACCAAATGAAACTCAACCCAGCCAAGTGTGCTTTTGGGGTATCTGCAGAGAAATTTTTAGGCTTTATAGTTAACAGCAGAGGGATTGAGGCTAACCCAAAAAAGTGAAGGCGGTGTTGGATATGTAGCCACCATACAACACCAGGGAGTTACAATGATTAACTGGGAGGATAACTGCACTGAATCGTTTCGTGTCCAGATCCAGCGACAAATGTCAGCCATTCTTCCAGGTCTTGAAGAAGGCATTTTAATGGAATGCACAATGTGAAGAGGCATTCAAAGCCCTAACAAGCTATCTTAGTACACCTACGGTTCTGGTAAGTCCTTTGGAAGGAGATGTACTCATGCTCTAACTCGTTGTCTCAAACTTCTCGACCAGTGCAGCTCTTAAAAGGAAAAGAGAGAGAGCTCAGCAACCAGTATACTACTGCAGCAGAGCTCTGAGGGAAGCAGAAGAGAGGTACCCGAAGATGGAAAAGCTTGTTCTGGCGTTAGTAACAACGACCAGGAGACTTCGGCCATATTTTCAAGCTCATACTATTGAGGTTCCAACGGATCAACCAATGAAACAGGTGCTTCATAAGCCTGAGTCCTCTAGAAGATTGGTTAAATGGGCTATAGAGCACAGTGAGTTTGATATCAGATACAAGTCAAGAACTGCAGTCAAAGGACAAATGGCAGTGCCGATGGAGACAACCGAGCTGGTACCTGACATTTCTATGCGGAAACTCTTAGTAGACGGGGCCGCCAACGCTCAAAGAACTGGTGCAGGCTTAATTATGACCTCTCCTGAAGGGATAGACGTTGAATACACTCTCAGGTTTAGATTCAAGGCTTCAAACAACGAGACAGAGTATGAAGCTCTCATTACGGGACTCAACCTCACTCACTCGATGGAGGCGGAGCAGTTAGAGCTCTACAGTGATTCTCAGATCATAGTGAAGCACATTGAAGAATCCTATGAGGCCAAGGGTGAGAAAATGGTCCTCGACCTCAGGAAGGTATAAGATACCTACGAGACGAAACCTTACCAGAAGAACTAAAGGAAGCCGCAAACCTGAGAACCAGATCAGCTAGATTTCAATCTTACAGGGAAATCGGTACAAACGAGGTTTCTCGATACCTCTACTTAAATGAGTGGAAAACGAGGACGCCGATTACATACTCAGGAAAATCCATGAAGGGGTCTGTAGCAACCACATTGGAGGCCGGGCTTTGGCAGAAAAGGCACTTAAGTAGGGTTACTATTGGCCTACTATGCTCAAAGACGTCACAGACCTGGTAAAAAGATGTAAACTTGCCAGATACACGCCAATATTCTCCATTGTCCAGCGGAACTCTTAACATCAGTCGTGAGCCCCTGGCCCTTCCAGCAATGGGGCTTAGACATACTCGGAACATACTCGGACCCCTGCCTGTGGGCATTGGACAGTGCACGTTCGCCATCATAGGGGTAGATTACTTCACCAAATGGGCAGAAGTAGAACCATTGACAACGATCACAGAACAAAAGGTTCAGAACTTTACGTGGAAGTCAATAATTTGCAGGTTTGGGATCCCCAGAAATATAGTTACTAACAACGGGAAGCAATTTGACAATCCCAAGTTCAAAAATTTCTGTGCAGATCTGGGAATAAAAAAATTATTTCTCAGCCCCAGCACATTCGCAGTCCAACGGACAAGTAGAACAATCAGGACAATTAAAACAGCCTTGAAAACCAAGCTAGGGTTGCTAAAAGAAAAATGGGTGGAGTATGATCCAGAAGTGTTGTGGGCATATAGGATAACCTCCAAGACGGCAACTCGTAAAACCCCGTTTGCATTGGCTTTCGGAACCGAAATAGTGTCACCCGCTGAGATATGACTCCCCTCCCCCAGAATTGAGTTTTCAGAGGATGAGCACAATGATGAATCCCTTCTCTTAAATCTCAACCTCCTAGACGAAAAGAGAGAAGGAGCTCTGCAACTCATTTGGAGTTACCAGAGAAAAACCGCAAGATACAATGACAGGAAAGTCAGAAATAGGAGTTTCAAGGTAGGAGGCTTGGTACTAAGAAAACTGTTGTTGGCTAGAAAGGAACCCTCACATGGGAAATTATGGCCTAACTGGGAAGACCCCTACGTCATCTCTAGGATAATTGGACCCAAAAATTATGAGTTACAAATGGAGGAAGGAAAAATCCTACCTCACTCTTGGAATGCTGAGCATCTCAAGAATTTTTATCAGTAAGTTTTTCTTGTAATGGAATTATCCACAATAAAGATTGCAAGCTCTTTATTTGAGCCCTATAGAAAATGATGAGCTCTCCTGCTCGTAGATGAGCTCTACAACTCACCATGAACTTTAATATTCATAAAATAAAGGAGAGCTCTATAGCTCGCGATGAACTCTTTAGTTCATACACTAAAAGAGAGCTATATTCCGTCTCCTGGCCCTTCCAGCAATGGGGTTTAGACATACTCGAACCCCTGCCTATGGACATTGGACAGTGCAAGTTCGTCATCATAGGGGTAGATTACTTCACTAAATAGGCAGAAGTAGAACCATTGGCAACGATCACAGAACAAAAGGTTTAGAATTTTACGTGAAAGTCAATAATTTGCAGGTTTGGGATCCCCATAGCAATAGTTACTAACAACGGGAAGCAATTTGACAATCTCAAGTTCAAGAAGTTCTACACAGATCTGCGAATAAAAAATTATTTCTCAGCCCCAGCACATTCGCAGTCCAACGGACAAGCAGAAGTGACAATCAGGACAATTAAAATAGCCTTGAAAACCAAGCTAGAGTCGCTTAAAGGAAAATAGGTGGAGTATGTTCCAGAAGTGTTGTGGGCATATATGATAACCTCTAAGACGGCAACTCGCGAAACCCCGTTTGCATTGGCTTTCGAAACCTAAATAGTGTCACCCGTTGATATAGGACCCCCATCCCCCAGAATTGAGTTTTCAGAGGATGAGCACAACAACAAATCCCTTCTCCTAAATCTCGACCTCCTAGACGAAAAGAGAGAAGGAGCTCTGCAGCTCATTTGGAGTTACCAGAGGAAAACCGCGAGATACTACAACAAGAAAGTCAGAAATAGGAGTTTCAAGGTAGGAGACCTGGTACTAAGAAAGCTGTTGTTGGCTAGGAAGGAACCCTCGCATGGGAAATTAGGGCCTAACTGGGAGGGCCCCTACGTCATCTCTAGGATAATCGGACCCAAAAATTATGAGTTACAAATGGAGGAAGGAAAAATCCTACCTCACTATTGGAATGCTGAGCATCTCAAGAAATTTTCAGTAAGTTTTTCTTGTAATGGAATTATCTACAATAAAGATTGCAAGCTCTTTATTTGAGCCCTATAGATAATGATGAGCTCTCATGCTCGTATATGAGCTCTACAGCTCACCATGAACCTTACTATTCATAAAATAAAGGAGAGCTATACAGCTCGCGATGAACTCTTCAGTTCATACACTAAAGGAGAGCTCTACAGCTCATGATGAACATTTTAGTTCATACACTAATGGAGAGCTCAATAGCTCACGATGAACTCTTTAGTTCATATACTAAAGAAGAGCTCAATAGCTCATGATGTACTTTTCAGTTTATAGATAAAGAAGAGCTCAGTTCCTCACGATGAACTCTCCAGTTCATACACTAAAGAAGAACTTCGCAGCTCACGATGAATTTTTCTGTTCATAGATAAAGATGAGCTCTGTAGCTCATGATGAACTCCTCAGTTCGTAAATCAAAGATAAGCTACTAATTTGAACTCGCCAACACATACATAAAGATTTGAACAGTTAGAATAAGAAATGAACTATGAAGTACACAAAAGTGCAGCCAAAGATCAATAGAAAGCCGAATTTTCACGTTACACCATCAATTTGGCACCAAAGGAAGAGTATAAAACATCCCTAAAAAAGAAGTTACAAAAAAAAGCCACAAAGATTTTTAGAAGATGCTAGTTCTCTCCCAATCGCTTCTTAAGAAAGGCCACTTCCTCCCTCAGTCGGACATTTTCCTCCTTCAATGTATCCCTCTTTTTCTCTGTCTCCGAGAGTAAGTTAAGAAGTTTGGCTCCAGAGGAAGAAAACAAAACGGCACCGAGAGAGGAGTCGGAAGAAAAGGAGGATCCATGCGTCTTACACCTTTTTGAGGACGGACCAGCATCCTCATCCTCCTTATCCTCCTCTAAATCAGAAGGTGTAAAATCTGGAGAGCTCAGGCAGAAATGGTAATCGAGTGAGGCTGCCACAACGCCGAACAGGAAGAGGTTATTAGATGTCACCAACTCTGAAAAAGACTGAGGGGCAAATTGTAGCATCAACTCAATTTTCATAATCTCTGGCAGATCTGGCTCAGGTGTAGCTGCACAGACAAAAAAAAGTCAGAGTATAGTATCAAGCTAAGGAATGACCAAGAAAGCTCTCAGCACCCTAACCTATGTGTTAAAAGCTCTTCCAGGAACGAGGGACCCTATTCTCCTCACAACGGTCCTCAGTAGATCTTCAAGAATCACCAAAAGCAAAGAAAAAGCGATGGTGCCACCCCTCGGAGGGAGTAGGAATATCGAGCACCATTCGGCGCTCTGAGAAGCGCCTCCAATGAAAGCAACTAAAGCAGGGACCTTCGTCATCTTCAAGATCATAAAAATATAGAAATTCGGCAGTCGTAGGGAACTCATCGTTACCCTAAAGGCGCTAGAACAGGAAGAAGCTGATTAGTACAGCCCATCCTTTGTGGGATAAACGAGAGGGAGGCAAACCATAGAAAGACAAGATACATCCAATAGAGGGGTAGATAAGAAGGCGGAGGCCTATCTCCAGAGCACCTTCAAAGAAGCAAACTTCCCCTCGGGGGAAATAGTTAGGGGGTTCGTCTGGGGTGGGAACCCTAAGAGGCAAGTCCAACTCTAGAAAGAATCGTCTTTTGATCCCATCTAGATCAGAAGAAGTCAGTGAAGAGGGAACCAAGAAGCGAGACTAGAATTTCCAGTCTATTCCAAAGGAAGAGCGGTCATGAAAGAGAGAAGAAGGAGGAGTAGCCATGAGAATTTTTGGGCAAGAAACAGAGACAAGGATAGTCCTAAGGAGAAGCTAAAGGAAACTCAGAGATAAGAATCTTCAAGAATAATAGCAAAGAGGATGAAGCCTAAGAAGGTGTAGAAGTTTAAGAGGACAACTGCAAGATTAAAAGAACCACATGAAAAACAAAGTCGGCGATTCCATAATTAATGATTGTAGTTATGGTTTTGGAAAGCAGTTGAATAAATACGGTAAAGAGGCAACCTTTCGCACTCTGCTAAAGGCGCGAAATTCAACAATTTTGCTTTCAGACGAACTAAAGGGAAAGTACCATAAGAACAAATTCACATTCACATCTCAAGTTAAAGTAAAAAGTTACTTTTCAAATTAGAAAGTCAGGAGTACATTGAATACGAGCTCAGAGTTACAAAAAGAAAAATAAAAAAACGCTAAGTCTCTGAAGAGGGATTTTGAGATTCAACAGATGGAACCTCAGCAGTAGAAACAGAGTCTTGTCGATTAGCAGGTAAGGACCCAGGAGCTGGAGGAAGAAAATTGTCTGGAATACTGACCCCAAGAACCTTCGCTGTATTTGTTGGCTGTTCTTGAGCAAGGGCTACGGTCACGAGGTCAGCAGAGAAAGAAGCAGTGCGTGGAATAGCTGGAGGAGTAGGCACTTCTTGGTTTAAGCCTTTAGGTGAAAGAGCCGAGGTGTCCTCCTCGCTATCAGAATCAAATTCCTCCAATTCCTCCTCAGTCAGGATAGCCAAGTCAAAGTTGGAATCTGGATAGGTCTTCTTAGCTTGGCGCTAAAAAGTAAACCCCCAGTAACCCACTTGGTGGCAACATTATCTTTGAGCTCAGCAACAATATCATCTTTCTCCTTGACAATGGCCTTCTATTCCTCAAGCTCACCACAAAGTGCGCTATTCGCTTCAGCGACGGCGAGATAATCCTGCTTCATGCTCTCAAATGAGCTCTGAGTTGCAAAAGCTTCCTGGATGGCCTTAGCTCAGGCCTCGGTTTTAAGCTTGAGCTCTTCTTTGGCCGTTTTGAGCTCATCCCTGGTTTTCTTCTCTTCCTCCCTAGCGATATGCAGCTCATCCCTCGCCTTCTTTTCTTCTTCCACAACTTTATCTCTCGCAGTCTGCATATTCTTTAAAGTAGAAGCTTGCAACCCCATTTGCTCCTGAAGGCCTGCACTTGAGCCCGTAGATCATCATTATCGAGGGTCAAGTCTGTCACCTTAATCTCGCATGCCTTCAGAGCCCTGGTAGAGCTTTTGAAGATCGAACCCTTCCCGGTAGGCTCTTTACATGGATGGTCAGCTGGAGAAAGGAAGACAGCAAAGCAGGATCAATACCAGATCACCCAAAGGATCAGTACTGGATCACAAAAAAAAAGAAAAAAAGAACGCTTACTGTAGCTGCTCCTTAAAGAGCCGAGCTGAGGGACTCCTCAAGAGGCAAAGAATAAGCTCTCGCGACATCAGAATCAAGAAGAACAGAGGAAATGACCCTGGCGACTAGATCAACGTCCTCAAAGAGAGAGTCTCCGCCCTCTTCTACCTTGGGTTGTTCCCCTTTCCCATCTTCAGATCTCCCCAGGGACAACTTTAGGGTCTTCCCGGAGGCGCTGTAGGAAATAGGCTCAGAATGAAGACGGGGAGTCAACCCCAGAGCTCCGTCAACTTCAGACGAAGAAGGAGAAGCAATGCCTAGATCATGGGCTTGTTCAGAAGCGATCTGAACCCTAGGAGGAGGAGAGGATGCCAAAACCCAAGGGGTGCTCAATAATAGAATAGGGGTACTGGTAGTCAAAGCAGGGGAGGAGAGCACCCCTGACTTCTAGTCCTTAGCTCGGGTAGTGGGGCTGCTTCCAGAACTGACCTCAGCTTTGCGTTTACTCTTTTCCCACCTTTCTTTACTTGCTCGAGCTTTGCCTGGAGTTCCTTGGGAGTGAGTTTCATTGAGGAAGAACCTGAAAAGCACAACGAAGATATGCCAGTACAGAGAAAGAAGAAAAGTCAACCGATAATGGATAGAAATACTACCTGCCACCTCGTCAGCCACAAAAATGGAAAGAGGAAAAGGAGTTTCGATGGGTAGAGGAACGAGGGCTTCAGCAAAAAGAGGAGAAGGAAATTTAGCTGACGATCCCAATAAGCTGAACCCCTCCCCAATGCGGACACTTTGCTGGATGAGGTCAGAATATCTTATTGGTTTACACTTCTTCAATTCTAGCAAGATCTGCTCGTCCTCAGCACTAAGCCCAGGTCGAAAGCCTCAGACACAATATAAGCAAGGAGAAGTCAGAATAACAGCTCAACAAGTCTGATCTTAGCAAACTTAAGCCAAAAACTCACCCAAATTATTGGGAACAGACCAATCCTTAGGAATGGGGAGTGTATCTGTCTTATCGACAGAGTCATACTCCCACCCTTGACCACCCATATAAAAGAAGTGTTTTTTCCAACCCTTATGAGAACTCGGGAGATCGGATATAACCAACTGGGCCTTGGTTCGCTGGAAATATACAAAAAACCCTCAGAAGGAGTAAGTTTAACATTGAAAAGTTTCATAAGTAAGGGAATTGTGGGGACTCCAAGCTTGTTTTTCTTGAAAAAACCAGGAGACCCACTAGAACACCCCAAAAGTTAGGAGAGAGCTAAGCGGGGCAAACTTTGAAATATTAGAGGACCTTTTTTATGAAGGGGTGTATGAAAAAGCGAAGACCATTCTCGAAGGCAGCAAGGAAGAAGCATACCTTCTTATACAACTGGGAAACATACAGAGTATCCATGTATGGATCCCAAAACTGAATCCCAGGGGGGAACCTGAACCGGGCACCAAAGGCCCTCAGCTCGATAGCACTAAGGTCGCTAGAGCCCACAAGTCTCGCAGTCCCAAGAGCAGCTCCCGTACCAAAAACACTATTTGAGACTCCTACGCCACCAACCATAGCTTTTCCTTTACTAGGCTTTGGGGGCACAGAAGAGAGGGTAGAGGGGGGCTCATCAACATTTACCTCAAGAGCGGCGAAATCGACACCTGGGAAGTTGTCAATTTCCTCCCCCACCTCTCCTAAATCGACGTCCTCCTCGGCATACTTATCTCCTAGAAGGGAAAAAGATGAAGAAGTAGCACCAGAGGAAGCAGACATGATTGGGTAAGAAAAACGGAGGTCGAAAGAACAATAGAGAGAGAGAGCATTGATTAAACACTCCCTAATAATCCTATGGACAACACAGTAGCTTCCTACACCAAGAACGCGAACGATGGAACTCCAAGTCACAAAGAAGAGAAGAGGAGACAGACAGCGGTCTCGATTTCTAAAAGATACAATAAGCCCAGAAATACAACAACCACCTCAAACTCGAGGGATCTAGAACGAGAAAAAGATGTGAGGAAACGTACCTAGCAAGGAGAGAGCAGCGAACAACAGACCAAGAGCCAAATTGAAGAAAGGGGCACTACGAATCCTCAAATCAAATACAGGGAACTCGGTTTAAAGTGAAGAAACAGAAAACTTTAAATCAGGGGATCTAAAATCATAAGGGGGAGAAGAACCGAAGAACAAGAAAGGAGACGAACAGTAGGAAGCCAGATTTTTGTAACCGTTTGAGCATTTAAAGCCTGAATGACGTGGGCTGAAACGTGTGCGGGAATCGAGAAAAACATGATTACTGGTAAAAATGCCAAAAGTAACCCCCACGTGTAGGTCAAGCTCAGACACGTGCCATTCATGCTCAATTTTAAAACAGCTCAACCCTTGTCCAAGCTCGCTTGAACCAAGAGCTAAAGGGCAGCTGATGATACCTCGAATAAAGCTCCAAGTGTGAGTTCAGGAAATGAGATAAGGTAGGGAGGTTCGCCAAAAGCAGTAGGGCTTAGGAGGCATATTCAGAGCCTCCGACTAGCAGAAGAGATAGCTGAATTGGTAAGGGGATGACCTGACGACGGTTAATACCACCGAAGCAATAAGCCGAGCTGAATTCAAGGCACTAGACTCTCAACCAACCAAGCTCTTCCCCCAAAACTAAGGAGGATCCTACGGAGGGAAGACGAGGATTTTGGGATAAATTCTATAGTATCAGCTCTTACGTAATGGATCCATTGGGGGAGAAAGGGAAACTAATCCCATAATTGTAGGAAATTAACCCGGATTAGAGGTAAGCATGAGGCTATATAAGGAGGGTGGATCCCAAACTGGAAGAGGGAGATATAGATACAACCAAAAGAGATAGAGAGAGAGAGAGTAACCATGTCGCCCTGTAACTTTCGGAAGAAATGAATAAGATCGTAGGGGCAAGAGCCTCCATGAAAAAAGTGGACTAGCCAAGCTCTTACGCCTGTGAACCATTATAATTCTGCTGTGTATATCCCCTAGAACCCCTAATATTCAACAACACGTATCACACATGAGCATCAACTCAGATCCACGTACGAGTCACGTCATCATCCACGCCATCTGCTCATCTAAGTTTAACATACACCATCACTAACCATGTAACTTAGATATGTATTGTTGGACATAGTTAGACATGCATGGAGATTTATGAGTGTACAACATAGAATCTAGCATCCTTAGTAATTAAAGGGAGAATATCCTATGTGATCTTCTAGGATATGATTCAAAGACTCCTTGGCCAAGGCAGAATAACAATTAGAAAAGAGTTTTGAATTGATCATTAAGAGTCATAATCCTAAGATCGAACACATAAGATTGAATTAGGGGTTTGACAGTAATTCCATACCCTAGTAATTTAATTGGGGCATTGTGTGATAGAAGAATTGTAAACTCCCATATGTTAAAGTAATATAATCATACATTGGGTAGTAATGTGATATTTGTAATGGTGTAGGAATGAAGCCCATGAGTTATAACCTTAGGAAATGCTAATATAGTAAAATAATAGTTAAAGCTGGTTTAGCTAGTGAATATATGATATAATTTGTAAAAGAACTTCTATTAACTAGGTGTGGGGTACAACTGTATGTAGTGTAAGATTGGGTTGCCTTTGGGAGGGTTTAGGATGGATTGAAAATGAAAAATAGAGGAAAAATGTAAAACTGGGCAAAATCGTACCGGTACTGTGTTCCGAAACACTTTGGTCCAGAGAGTTAGATGTATCGGTACAGTATACCGATACTGTACCGTACCGGTACTGTGTACCGGTACGATCGAAAGAAATCTAAACTTTAAACGATTTTGCCTTATAAATACATTATGACACTTCCTTCGGCTTCATTTTTGCCCCTCTAACCTTAGAGCCTAAGAGAGGAAGAAAGGAGTAGAAGAGAGGAAGAAAAGAAGAGAAAAATAAGAGTTTAAAGGGGTGATTTAAGATCAAAACCTATCTTTCAAGAATACAAGGTAGGAGACTTCTTCCTATTCTCTTTCATTGAGGCTAAGGCTAATATATATACATACTGTGACTCTTATTAATGTGTATGTGCTATAGGTTCTTTGTTTCTTAGTTCTATTGCGATTATTAACGTATTTTACCAAAATTTAGGATTGATACCCCTTTTTCTTGATTCAAAAACCTAGATTCCAAGAGGGGGGGATGTTTCTCTTGATATCTTCTTTGTGCTTAATTTCAAAAACTCTAGTGTTTGATATCGTACAACAAAATGATATTAATGATGATCTCTTGTAAATTTTCTTTAATTTTCTCTATTTGAGGATATTACTTGGGAGAATTGGGGATTTTCTTGAAAAATTGATTGTAAATTGGGGATTTTGTAGAATTGTTGGGTATTTGAGAAAATAATGGATAATGTATTAATTGTATGGTCGTATAGACAAATATGAGTGAGAGGTTCCTTGTAAGGATGCTTAAGAAACCAAACCTTGAGGATGAGAGATTCCTTGTAAGGATGCTCATGTCAAAAGAGGACAGTATGATACACCCAAACCTTGAGGGTGAGAGGTTCCTTGTAAGGATACTCATGCCTTGAAGGACAATATTTTGTCATGTGTGAAAAATGGTTTATATTTTGGAAATAGATGTTTATTGGAACACGGTTGTTATTGTTCATTCCTATTACTATTACTACTTAAACTTGAGATCTATAAAATATCTCTGTTTTAATTCAAAGGTTATATATATACTATTTGTGAAATGAGACCGACCATTTTTTATATGTTTTTCTAAACCTTGTTGGAGTTTGGGATGATTTTTGTTACAGAGCTTCGTGCTCACCCCATACAGTTAAACATTTTTCAGATTATACTCTTGAGGAGGAGTTGAGAGTTGAGGAGCCTGTATACTATGAGACTCCGCTAGACGGGAATGTGGATCCCGAGGTGGACGCTTAGAGCGACACATTCTTTTGTACTAGACTAGGATATTCTTTTGAAATAATGTAAAGTCAAGTTTACTTTTGTTATATTCTGTTGCACTACATTAGTAAATTGTGAAATGTAAAGGCCAAGATGTGCCTATTCTTTTGGGAAACTGTTGTAAATCTTATGGATGACTTATGAAGTCTTATATAATGATGGATTATTTTAGTGCTCTCATTATTTAAATAGTTCTAGAATATAATGCCGTCCAGGGTGGCTTTTGGGACGTTACAGATTTTGGTAGTAATGCCTAGGCTTTAGGTCTTACATAGGAGTTGTAGGTTATGGATTCCTACTAGAGAAATAGAACTAGGTCGAAGGAATTTGTTTGGTCTTGTTCTCTAGGAACCATATGCTTTAGATTAAAGTAATATTTAGGATATCTTGTACATCAATGAAACTAAATTGTGAATTGATGTGTAGGATGGACGGAGGACGAGGACGAGGACGAGGACGAGGATGTGGACGTGGCCGTGGACGAGGTGACCAAGCACCCCCTCCTCCGCCACCACCGATGCCATGAATGGCATATACCAATGCTTACGGGAGCTAACCACTCTTGTACAACACCAGAATGGGAATAACAACCATAATGGTGGGGCTCATCCAATAGGCCAAGTACCGAGCAACGGGAACGAGAATCAGAGGATGGTAGTCCTTCATGAATTTCTACGCTAACACCCACCTACTTTCCAAAGAAGCTCTAACCCTTTGGATGCAAATAGATGGATTTTTCGGGTAAAGAAGATTTATGATGGTATGGGGGTAGCTAAGCATCTTCAGGTCGGCTTGGCTATTTATCTATTGGAGGGGGAAGCAGACCACTGGTGGGAATCAGTGAAGAGAAGAAAGAACACAGATGTGCTCACTTGGGAGGAGTTCGACCAAATCTTCCAAGACAAGTATTTTTCAGAATCCGTCAGAGACAGAATGAAGGCTAATTTTCTTGTCCTACGACAGGGCAACATGACCGTGGCCGAGTACGAGAGGAGTTTTAATGAGCTGTCCCGTTATGCTATAGAATTTATACCTAATGAGGCCGACAGGGCCAAATGATTTTAGCAGGGCTTGAGGCTGGTCATCCAAGAGAAGTTGGTGGCTCTAAAGATCCGGGACTATGGGGATCTTGTCGATAGAGCCGCACTGGTGGAGAGAGATATAGAAGATAGCCAGCGCCGACTGAGCTTAGCGAGAGGAGGTTCGATCAAAACTGGCCCTAGCACCAGTGGAGCACAAAGGGTGTTACCTACCGTCGCCTCGATCAGATGGTGGGACAAAGACCTTAGATAGCCCGAGGAGCTGGAGGTATACCAGAGGGGGCAGACACTAAACCACAATCCTACTTTGCATGTGGAGGAGTGGGATATATTCGGGTGCATTATCTGATCTTTCCAACTCAAGAGGACTATCCAAATAGTAGGGTAAGTACCAACAAACTGGCCACCTCTACAAAGGCTAGCACAGCAGAGACCGTTACAAGCTCAAGCCCCTGGCGGCGCCAATCAAGGAAGGGTTTTCGCTTTGACTCAACCGGAGGAGGACACTTCCAATGCCGTAGTGGAAGGTATCATTCTTCTCTATAATTCCTGGGCCCAAATTTTATTTGATCCCGGTGCGACTCATTCTTTTATCCGTGCTGCGTATGCTATTAATTTAGGATTGGGTTTCGAGAAGCTTGAACATGTTTTAAGTATTGATATGCCGATGGGAGAATGGTTAGATACAACTAGGGTGTGTAAAGGATGTGTGCTTTGCATTAGAGATCAAGAGTTGATTGTAGATTTGGTTGTGTTAGACATGAAGGGGTATGACATTATATTTGTGATGAATTTGTTGTCCGCTTTTCGTGTGATGATGGATTATTTTCGCAAGCAGATCTCATTCCAATTACCTGGAGGGGTAGTCTTTACTTTCAGGAATGATCGTAATTCTTCCCATCCATTTCCTACTACGGGTAGTAGATTCTTGAAAGCTAAGGTAGGGAGCCAGCTAAGTTTCTTAGCCGACTTAATGGGAGATGATCGGGACAAATCCCGACCTGACGTGATATTGGTAGTGTTGGACTTTCTGGATGTCTTCCCTGAGGAATTACCCGGGTTACCTTCACAAAGGGAGATTGAGTTCAAGATTGATCTCTATCTAGGAACAAAACTCATATCCATTGCTCCTTATCAGATGACACCTTTGGAGTTAAAGGAGCTAAGAAAGCAGTTGGACCATCTGTTAGACATTGGATTTATCCGCTTGAGTACTTCACCTTGTGAAGCTCCGGTCCTCTTTGTGAAGAAGCATGATAAAACACTTCGGTTGTGCATAAACTATCGAAGCTTGAATCGGGTGGCAGTGAAGAATAGATATCTGTTGCCAAGGATTGATGACTTATTTGATCAGTTAAGGGGTTCTAGGTATTACACTAAGATTGACCTTCGCACAGGGCACCATCAATTACGGATCCGAGAGGAGGATATTCCTAAAACTGCTTTTCGTACCTGGTATGGTCATTTCGAGTATATGATGATGCCGTTTGGATTGACTAAAGCACCCACAGTCTTCATGGATTTGATGCACAGGGTATTCCGATCGTATCTGGATCAGTTGTCATCGTGTTTATTAATGACATACTAATCTATTCACGGACACACGAAGAACATGAACACCATCTCATGATTGTGCTCCAGACCTTGAGGAAGCATAAGTTATATGCTAAAATGAGCAAATGTGAGTTTTGGATGAAGGAGGTGAAATTCCTTGGCCATGTAGTGTCAGAACAAGGTGTAGCGGTTAATTCCGCTAAGGTTGAAGCTGCAATGAAATGGGAACCACCAATGAATGCGACAGAAGTCCGTAGTTTCCTAGGTTTAGCAAGTTACTACCGGAGGTTTGTAGACGGGTTCTCAAAGCTTGCGATGCCGATGACTCGCCTTATAAAGAAGGGAGAGAAATTCTTATGGACTCAAGCGTGTGAACTAGCTTTTCGCACCTTGAAGGAAAGGTTGATGATGACACCTGTCCTCATTATTCTGAGTAGTGGGGAAGGATATGATGTTTACACCGATGCTTCACTACGAGGCCTGGGATGCGTGTTAATGCAAGGAGACAAGGTAGTTGCTTATGGCTCGAGGTAACTCAAAGTTTACGAGCAGAATTATCCCACCCATGACTTAGAGCTTGTCGCTGCGGTTTTTGCTCTCAAGTTGTGGAGGTGTTACTTGTATGGGGAAAAGTTTTAAGTGTTCTCTGATTATAAGAGCCTCAAGTATGTGTTCACATAGGACTTGAATCTTCAGCGGAGACGGTGGATCGAATATCTAGAAGATTATGATTTCACACTCAACTACCATTTAGGGAAGGCTAATGTAGTCGCTGATGCACTTAGCAGAAAGTCTCGAGGTGAACTCAATGCTCTTGGAAGTCAATGGAAGATAAGGGATGCCCTTGGAGATTATGACCTATGGGTTGGAGAAGATAGAGCTCGACCATGCCTATTCAACCTCGTAGCCCAACCTACCCTCCAACGTAGAATTGTGGAGTTACAACACTTGAATCCTGACTTAGAGTCAATTCGAGATAAATTAGAGAATGGAGAAACTATGGAGGGCTGGTCTTTGAGAAATGGAGAATTGAGATATATGGAGAAGCTATGTGTTCCGGATGATTCGTCCCTAAAGGAGGAGATACTTGGAGGGTGTCATCGCTCTAAGTTTACCATCCACCTCGGTAGCACAAAAATGTATAGGGACATGAAGCACCAATATTGGTGGAAGGGAATGAAAGAGGATGTGGCAAGGTTCATAGCACAATGTGAGTTTGAAGACCACATACAACTTAAAGACCTTGGGCAAGCTTTACATCCGTGAGATTATGCGATTGCATGGAGTTCCACTTTCTACTATTTCGGATCGTGATTCTCGGTTTATGGCGCGGTTTTGGCAAAGTCTACAAGAAGCCATGGGGACAGAGTTACCTCTCAGTACAACATTTCATCCCCAAACAGATGGCCAATCTGAGAGGTGATACAGATTTTGGAAGATATGTTACGAACTTGCATGTTGGACTTCAAGGGAAGCTGGAGTGATCATTTGCCATTGGTGGAATTCGCGTACAACAACAGCTATTAGGCAAGTATTGGGATGGCACCGTATGAGGCATTGTGTGGAAGGTCATGTCGATCACCAACCTATTGGTTGAAAGTCGGCGAGAGTAGTTTGTTTGGACCGGAGATTGTTCGAGAGACTACTGAGAAAATCCAACTCATCCGGGAGAGGCTATGCACGACGCAAAGTCAAAAAAAAAAGCTATGCGGATCAAAGACGAAGACACTTGGAATTCAAAGTGGGAGACTACGTGTTCCTCAAAGTGTCGCCCAAGAAAGCAGTATTTAGATTCGGCAAGAAGGGAAAATTATCACCAAGATATGTTGGGCCATTTGAAGTGATCAAGGCATTGGGTAAAGTGGCGAATCAACTTCGGTTACCAGCTCAATTATCAAGCGTACATGATGTATTCCATGTTTTGATGTTGAGAAAGTGCCAGTCGGAGACCACACATGTTGTAGATTTGGAAGATATTGAAGTTCAAGATGGACCAATATATGAAGAACAACCGGTGAAAATTCTTGATACCAACGAGAAGGTGTTTCACAACAAAATCATTCGATTGGTGAAGGTTTTGTGGGAACACTATGGAGTGGAAGAAGCTACTTAGAAACCAGAGCTGGAAATGCGAGAGAAGTACCTGCATTATTCGCTACTCAAGGTAAGTTTCGAGGACGAAACTTTCTTTAAGGGGGTGGATTGTAAACCCCCATATGTTAAAGTAATATAATCATATATTGTGTAGTAATGTGATATATGTAATGGTATAGGAATGAAGCCCATAAGTTATAACTGTAGGAAATACTAATATAGTAAAATAATAGTTAAAGATGGTTTAGCTAGTGAATATATGACATAATTTGTAGAAGAACTTCTATCAACTAGGTGTGGAGTACAAATGTATGTTGTGTAAGTTTTGGTTGACTTTGGGATGGTTTAGGATGGATTGGAAATGAAAAATGGAGGAAAAAGGAAAAACTGGGCAAAACCGTACTGTAATTGTGTAACAGTACTGAATCGTACCGGTACTGTGTTCTAGAACACTTTAGTCAAGAGAGTTAGACGTACCGGTACAGCGTACCGGTACGACTGAAAGAAATCTGAACTTTAAAAGTCACGACCTTAGCCCGATTTCTCCCTATAAATACATTATGACGTCTCCTTTGGCTCCATTTCTGCCCCTCTAACCTTAGAAACCCTAAGAGAGGAAGAAAGGAATAGAAGAGAGGAAGAAAGGAAGAGAAAAACAAGAGTTTAAAGGGGTGATTCAAGATCAAAACCTAGCTTTCAAGAATATGTAGGGGATTTCTGCCTATTCTCTTTCATTGAGGCTAAGGCTAATGTATATACATATTGTGACTCTTATTAATGTGTATTTGTTGTGGGTTATTTGTTTCTTAGTTCTATTGTGATTATTAACGTATTTTACCAAAATTTAGGATTGATACCCCTTTTTCTTGCTTCAAAAACCTAGATTCCAAGAGGGAGGGATGTTTCTCTTGATTTCTTCTTTGTGCTTAATTTAGAAAACTCTAGTGTTTGATATCGTAAAACAAAATTATATTGATGATGATCTCTTGTATATTTTCTTTAATTTGCCCTATTTGAGGATATTACTTGTGAGAATTGGGGATTTTCTTAGAAAATTGATTGTAAATTAGGGATTTTGTGGAATTGTTGGGTATTTGAGAAAATAATGGTCGTATAGACAAATATGAGTGAGAGGTTCCTTGTAAGGATGCTCATTCTTTCTCAAGAGGTTCCTTGTAAGGATGCTTGAGAAACCAAACCTTGAGGGTGAGAGGTTTCTTGTAAGGATGCTCATGCCAAAAGAGGACAATGTGTGATCTTCTCAAGGGGTTCCTTGTAAGGATGCTTGTGAAACCAAACCTTGAGGGTGAAAGGTTCCTTTTAAGGATGCTCATGCCAAAAGATGACAGTATGATACACCCAAACCTTGAGGGTAAGAGGCTCCTTGTAAGGATACTCATGCCATGAAAAACAATATTATGCCATGTGTGGTAAATGGTTTATATTTTGGAAATAGATGTTTATTGGAACTCGGTTGTTATTGTTCATTTTTGTTACTATTGCTACTTAAACTTGAGATCTGTAAAATATCCCTATTTTAATTCAAAGATTATATATATACTATTTGTGAAATGAGACCGGCCATTTTTTATATGTTTTTCTAAACCTTATTGGAGTTTGGGATGATTTTTGTTACTGAGCTCCGTGCTCACCCCGTACAGTTAAACATTTTTTAGATTATACTCTTGAGGAGGAGTTGAGAGTCGAGGAGCTTGTATACTGTGAGACTCCGCTAGACGGGAATGTGGGTCCCGAGGTAGACGCTTAGAGCGACACATTCTTTTGTACTAGACTAGGATATTCTTTTAAAACAATGTAAATTCTAGTTTACTTTTGTTATATTCCGCTGCGCTACATTAGTAAATTGTGAAATGTAAAGGCCAAGATAGGCCTATTCTTTTGGGAAAATGTTGTAAATCTTATGGATGACTTACGAAGTCTTATTTAATGATGGATTATTTTAGTGCTCTCATTATTAATGGTTCTAGAATGTAATGTCGTCTAGGGTGGCTTTCGGGGTGTTACAAGAATTGAATTGCATGGTAACTATAAACTGAGTGGGTTCTTTACCTACTTCGTGCTATCCGGAGGTTGATCATGAGATGCTGTTAGGTGTCACTCATGATTAGTAGAAGCCCGAAGAATGAAATTAATATAAATATATATTAATATTTCTTCATAAAGGGAGAATTAGAAGAGTTCTAATTCAAGCTAAATTAGAAAGAGTTCTAATTTGAGATGCTATTTGTAGTTAGTATCGAATGCCTACAATCGGGTATGCTTGAACCTATAGGGTCACACACAATAGAATTGTTTGGAAACTAAAGGATAAAAAAGAGACAACCAATTAAGAGTTAATTGGGGTAAATACCTAATTAAGAGTTAATTAGGGACTTTATTACAATTAATAATTAATAAAGGAGTTATATGTAATTATAAGATAATTACAATTTGACCCAAACTAAGATTAGAGCCTTTAAAGCTCTATAAATACCTTTATGTAGGAGGTAGATAAAAGATAGATATAACAACTCTCTTGCTAGCACAAGAAGAACCATCATTCTATCTCTACTAGTTTTATCAATAACTAAAGTAGATCCTTCAAGTTTGTCAATTCGTGTGGATACCGATAGAGGCCAAACATTTATAAGGGTTGAGGTAAAGATCAAATTTAGATTTGAAGATTTAAGAATGCTTGAAGATTGCTTGAGAATACTTGAAGATTGCTAAAAGCACGCTTCTAGAGGTAATCCTTAATCTTCTCTATAGATCTAAGGTTTCTCGGTTTGTATTAAACATGAATATATCTTGGCTTGAGGAATCAAATAATTATTTTTAAATTCCGCTGTGCTTATTATAGGATTCCTATCAGATGGCACGTCGCACGTTGCAGCTATTCCCTGTGAAGGACAAAAGTTACTTGAGTACCACGTTCGAACGCCAATCCACATTTGAATGTCATCTTGAATTATTTGAGGTTACCTAGGAGATTGCTAGGGTGATGGCACATGGCATGTTGCAACTATTCGCTAAGAAGGACAAGAGTCACTTGAGTATTATGTTCAAACTCTAGTCAGTGTTCGAACGCATATCACGGAAGACAAGACTCTATATTTGAACGTCGTCCGATGTTTGAACGCATTCCCCAGACAGGCTACAGAATGACTTGATTTCCATCCGGATTTTGTGGCATTTACTTGGAATTTAAACACTCGGGTCTGAACTTTTACCTCCTCCTCCTTGCTTATAAATACCTCCTCTTAGGACTTGTAAAAGATCATCTTTTGGAAGAGGAAGAAACCCTCCAAAAGTAACTAACTTTCTTCTACTTTCATTATTAGTTTCATTAGCTTCCATTGTAAAAGCTTCTTTCTTCACTTAGAGGAGTGAAACTCTCTCAACTTTCTAGCTCTCTTATAGCCTTAAAGGGTGGGTAGTGATTCACTCATTCTTTGTTAAAGATATGCTTATTGTGTAGAGTAGTTTATCTCATAACATTTTTACTTGGAGGGATGAGAATCACTCACATTTTTAACTTTCTCAAAGCCCTAAAGATTGAGTAGTTTCTCATTCACTCTTTCGTAAGAGGTGATGGGCATGTATAAATCATTCAAAAAAATTTTTTGTGCATTTCATTTATGCTTAATGTTTTATCTTTTGATTGCTTATTGAATGATTGAATGCATCTTGCTAAGCAACAGTATTTTTTACAATCATGAGTCCTTTCTAAAATAAGATAACTCTTGGCATATGAGGATTCATTGGTTCTTTGTAAGTACTCCAGCTAGATCTTCTTGACTATATTTCGATCTTCACTATTATTGTGCTTTAACTAAGAATGGAATAATATAGCAGTGGTTGAATGATTTGTAAAATTACTTGCCTGTTTGTAGACGGGTTGAGTCCTGACACTGACAATTCTTGTAATTCTCTACAAAGACATTGGAACCATGCTCTTAATTTTCACAATCCATCTTTATCCTCCAATTAACTTGCTATTGACATAGGGTTAGTTGAGTTTTTAAGCAGAAAAACAACCAGATGATTGAGTATATGTCCAGATCCTTGAGCTAAAGGGTGATTCTTTTATTTAAGAGAATCTTATATTCTATCCAAGAAATTCCATAAATATCATAACTTCACATCTCAAGGGTTCCAGTCATTTTGGTTTCTATCACTTTTTACTTCAAAACACCAACATTAGTTCCCTATGGATTCGACTCAAGGCCTAACTGGATTATAATTGCCCCTTGACCTCTTGCACTTGGGTCTACACATTTCGGATCAAGTCAAACAAGAGGAGTAAGACATTCCCATTACAATCAAAAACAAAATACAACAAAGTCCTTTCCCAATGAATAGTTGAAACACTGCTACTCTTATTACCTACTAGGGAAAAAAAGTGGGAGAAGTTAAACCCTTCAAGTATAAAGGATAAATAGAAATGTATAAGTAGGGAAAATTTTGGCTGAGAAGTGATTAGGGTGAGGCTTCGCTCATTTTCTAACTGAAACACTCTCCAAAGCCTTGTTTTCCCTATTTTCTCCCCTTTTCTCTCCTTTCTTGCACTGGACTGAACTCTCCTGAATCTCCTTGAAAAATGGCTCAAGTAGGTTATTTATAAGCACCATGAGGAGGAGGTAAGGCAATAGACGCCCAACTGACCAATGGGAGACTTTTGTTGCTCAAATGGACAAATAGGAGAAGAGAGTGAAGTGGCGGTTTAAGCACCGTCTGGACACCACCACCACCGTCCGGAAGGTGGAAATTCTATTGATTTCTGCCTTAGCAGCCCCTCTTATTCTACTCTTTGAGTTCAGAACCTCGTTTCATTCAACCTCTCCACTTCTATCCTCCTAAACTTATGTATTTATGCTTAAAACCTTGCAAAATATAAAAACTGCACATTAACCCTAATACTTTATAATTTAATCACTTTAACCTAATTTGTGCACACAATTAACCCTAAACCATAATTCTTTTATGCACTATTTAGGGTTAATCACACCTCTAACCAAACAATACTAGTCTCTAGTAAGAAAACAAATAAAACAAAATCACTTTCGTATATTTCACGATTGCATTTAGTTGATGCAATAAGTCATTAAACCCCTAGGTGATCCATAGTGGATGAGTTTTGGTTCAT
>CM042201.1:4902147-4916754 GCA_023539305.1 Ilex asprella | reverse complement strand
ACTGTCAGTCTATAATATATAAAACATCAGCATTTCCAGAACTCAAGCAATATTATACATATGTTTACCCTAGTTTGAAGGGTTTAAACGACTACTCACGCTCCATTGCTATAGAAAAGCTAGAAGTGCGAGTAGTATTCATTACAACAAAATTAAAGTACAAAATGTAAAAGGCTTTCGTAGGGAACAATTGAAACACAACCACTCTTATTATCAGTTAAGATGAAAAAGTGGCGGCACTTCAACTATCCGAATGGAAAGCTATAACTGAAATGTATAAATACAGTATTGGAACTGAAAGTGTATCACGGACCGGATCGTGTTTTCACTTTCTTCTTTCTTTTTCTTCCTTTCTTTTCCTTTTTCTCTCCTTGGATTTCTCTTAGAATTTCTTCATATGAACTCTCATTTCCGGCCTGCTTTGCAAAGGAGCTGAAGGTGCCTATTTATAGGCAAGCAAGGAAGCATGAGGTGGAGGTTTGATGTGCTGACTAAGGAGGACCGTCCGGACGGTGGTGCAAGTGGTTTTGCAAGTTGCATGATGTGCTGGCTCTTCATGTTGGACTATTACATTTTGACCTCCTTGAGTTTTCATCTCCTTGACATTGCTCCCATTGTCTTTCTTTATTTCTCCATTTATCCTGCAATTGTATATAAAAACTGTTAAAATAAATAATTTCCGTACTAACCCTAATTCACTTTAATTCTAAGTTTTTAGTGTGGTAATTCTACTAATTCGATTTTTTTACTACTTTTAATTTACAACTAATTGATGTTAATCAACACTCACGCACAAGGTTCCATCCTAGTGAAAACTCAAATCTCCCTAAAGATGATTAATTGTTGTGTTTTGTTTGTAGGTTTTGGCAGATGAACAGATCTCTACCTTTTAAACTCATCCCCAAGATCCATATACTGGTAAATTCAAAACATTTGGAACAATGTTCAGTTTAGGTTGGGATGAGAACTATAGTTCATACTTTGTGCCCGCAAATTTTTTTTTTTTTGTTTTGTTTTAATTGTTGTTGTTGATGTTTCTGATCATTTTGTGTACCTTGTCTCATATTTTGTATAAATTGATGATTATGTTTGTGAGTCAGTTTAAATCATCTTTGTAACTGACAGACGTTAAAGAACCAAATAGAGTGTCTTAAAGCGTAGCAAGCATGGATATTAAAAAAAATTTGTTTAGTCTGAGAGTTTTAAGCACTTCTCCATCTGATGTGAATACTGTGATAATGAGAAAAGTAAGATTGGTAAGAAAAACTAAGATCTGAGAATAGCAAGCGAAACCACTATTGGCAGAAACACTTTTGCTAAACGTCGTCGTGCTAAAAGACTTGGTGTCTGTAAACAATGTGGTCGGGTCTTTCACATTAAAGAATATAATCAGTGTTTTGAACTAATTTCCGATCGCACACTCGATCGATTAGACTAGATAGTGAATGGATTTAGTAAGGATTATCCTGACACGTAACCTAGTCCAGTACTTTGCTTAACCAATTTGTGTGACAAGAAATTAGAAGAGTCACTGGTAATTCAAACGACACAGAGACAGAGGAAGACTCAGATTAAACTGCTTTCTAACAAAACTGTGGAAATTTATGTTGTTTGGATGAGAGCCAAGGGTCCAAATTTTTGTAAAAAGTATAAACATATTTTTGTACAAACTCATTTCACTGAAATGAAAAAAATAGGCTAAGTAAGGAATGTCCCAGAATATCAACTTAAACCGTGGGTAGGCACTTATCTTGAGGCACTATGAATTTTTGTTCATTATTGTGTGTATAACCCTCTTTTTTCGTAAATATTAATGTGCATAAAATTTTATTTTTTTGATCTGGCGTTCGAATGTTAGGTGACGTTCGAACATCACCTGCTTGTAGTAATTGAGCTTCTAATAAAAATCCAAAAGTACTAGGAACTCATCACGTTTGAATGTCAATAGAATGTCTGAACGAGAATACCACGTTCGAACGCCAATAGAACGTTCGAATGCCATGAGCTTATAGTACTTTGGTCTCTGATAGAACTCAGAAGTACTGAGAGCTTACCACGTTCGAATTTCAGGATCACATTCGAACGATCATTTTAAAATCCTTCTAAACACGCTCGAACGTCAACTCTCAGGCTATAAATACCTGGTTCGTCTTCTCCATTTCAAAAACCCCAAAACCCTTGAAAAAACTCCAAACCCTAGGGTGACCTCTCACTACCCAAGCCTCAAAACCTAATCCATTTCCAATTTTCACCCAAAATCAAGCAACCCCAAACATATTTCACCCCATTTCTCATCCTTTTCACCAAAAAAATTAGGTTTTCAAAACCCAAAAACCCAAAAATAATGCCTCCAAGAATAAAAATGCCACAAGGCAGAAAACGATCAATCAAGAGCCCAATTTTGTTGAGGAGGTGGTCGAGGAGCGAGATGGGAGGCCACCCGTTGTCCAAAGATATGAAAAGACCCGATTCCCTACGGCCCTCAAAGCGGATAGGTATTAAAATTTTTACCATACTCAACCAATTGTTAGCGAACGATTCATTGAGTTGCTTTATTTTTTTGAGTTGGGCATTCATGCCAACATAGAGGAGAAGCCGTGAAGGAGCTCGTGCAGGAGTTCTACTGCAACGCCGAGATCATCGATAGGGTAATCAAGACCTATGTGAGGAGGACCCATATCAATGTGGATGTGTGGACTATATCGTGGAAATGCGGGCATTACCAAGGGTACCCAGACCTTCATACCCCCCAAGGAAGAGTGTGGCGATGGATGTTGTGGGGGCCAAGTTGACGGGATTGGGCACATTCTCTTGGGCAAATCGAAGATTTCTTCGGCAAGGTGAGTTGAATGATAATTATAAAATGTTGAATTTGATAATTGTATCCGACCTTTCCCCGATTGGACAAAAGAAGGAGATACTTCCAGAGATGGCCTGGTTGCTATATGCAATTGGAAGGGGTCATAGCACAGATGTGAGACCCAGAAAATTTTGAACTTTTTGGGAATAAGGGCAAAATCATAAATTGCCACTATGGTACGGTTAAAATACTTATGTTCTAGATCTCGGATGAAGAAACGGAGTGCGCCATTGGATTCGCAATGTGAAATCTAGTAACCACCAGAAATTTCGTCGAGTTCCGAGATAGTTGAATTTTTGCACGTAAATCGAGGCGCCTGCGTGGCGAAATAAATTCCAGGACTCCTAAAAATCATTTTTTCAAATATCCTTAATAAATAAATAAAAGTTCAAATAAAATAAATTTGAACTTAATCCGAGTTTTAATGAATCGTTTCGGGGCGAAAAACGGACCCGAAAGTAATAAACGAGCGGTGCAACGAGGACCGCACATTTAAAAATATAAATAGGGGCTAAAATATCTCAAAGTGCGATATTATCACCACTTGCACCCTTTTTGGCTGGCCACATAGAGAGAGGAAGAGAAAGAGAAAAAAAATGGGTGTTCTTCAAGTTTTCTCCGGCGATTTCTTCGACTTCCGTCGCTCGGATTTCGTCGGGCTAGAAGGGAGAAGTAATCTACGCGACTAGGGCTATGCGTGGGTACCAAAAACAACCAATTTCACCGAAGATGAAAAGTCAAGAGTTAGGAGAATCAAGATTCGAGTTGGGTTTTCGGGTCTTGGGAGCTTTTTACGGGTTTTTCTCACGCTCCAAGAGGTAGGGGTTATTCCTACCTTGGATTATTTTACCTTAGGTGTAGCTAAGTTAAGGGTATATATATACATGCATGTGTAATGATGTATATATGTGTTTATGGTTATGAGAATGGAAAGGTGAGCATGAAATTAGCTTAGGCTTGTTGCTAGCTAAATTTTGATGTGTGGAAGTTATATGTGATTCACTATATAACTTGGTGATATTGAAGACATGCCTTGTGTGTGGGAAATTGTTGTTTTGCTTAAAATGAGATAAAATGTTTGATGGCCACAAGGTGTTTGATGAAATGCCTCGGATGTTTAAATGATTGATTTGGGCATAATGTGTGATCATATGTTAGTGCCTATGAGGTGTTTGATAATATGCCTTGGTTGGTTGTCTAGATAATTTGTTTGAGGTCATTGGAATAACATGTTGAAATGTGTTATTGGTGTGTTGACATATGCTCATTGATATATTGTTTATGATAATGTATGGAATTTATATGTCTATGATCTAAATTCCATGGTATGTGGAGATATTGCTCATTTTGCACCATTGTACACTGAGCACGTTCATGGCATCACATTCATGGGACAATTGCATGAGTGTTGGTGTGTGGGAGATGCATGGATAAAATCAACACCTTGTATGGTGCTTGATGTGTGGACTCGGGAGAAAGTGGATCTACGAATCTTTTTTGAGTTGCACGGTTGCATGGCATAAGAAAAATTTGTGTTGGATATAGCAAGAAGGGGCATGGCGAATTCCTCGGGTGAAAAACTCCAAACCACTTGGTTCAGCCACTCCCCTGAGGTGAAATTCTGGAAAAGTGGCATAGCCCACGGAGCCGGCGGTGTAATTTCGAGAATCCGTTGCCCAAAGAAAACACAAGATTTTGTTATAAAAACACCCATTCAATGGGTAGATTCCCAATAATGATCGAATTTTATAAAACAAATGATTTGTTGTTCAAAACGATCATTAGAAGGATTTTTTCGTCGATAGACGAGTTGCATTACACTTTGGCATTGCATGGTGTTGTGTAAGTCGGTGAGGACTCGGGTTGAAATGCATGAGTGAGTGTCACCTCATTCCATGACATAGCATTGTTGCATTCCAATATAGGATGCATGTTGGTGTATTAAATGTTTGGTTATGTGTTGCATGTGATTGCTACATGAGCATGTGCATCTAGGGGGTGAGTAACCTTTGTAGGACTTTCTCTACTTGGCGTTGGCTCACCCTATACGGGAAACAATTTCAGGTATGGGACATGTTCCGGCAGATGGCTTACATTCAGGGCCTCCTGGTTGAAGAAAAGCCGAGTTGTGGCTTTTGAATTAAGTTTTGTAAAACTCTTAGTTAAATTCCATTTTGGCATGTAAAATTATGCAAGGGTGTGTAATAGAGCTTTTATTAACTATATTTGGGACCAAAATGTATGTTGTACAAGTTTTGGATGACCTTTGATAGGTGGGGTTGATTTTGGAATGGATTGGTTTGGGGGTTGAAATCAAACATGATTGGACATATGTGAATTCAGACACTGCCTAGTGTATACGCCATAACTTTTTATTGTGATTTCCAAATGACCTGAAATTTTTACAGTAGATAAAAGACACCCAGGGATACAAAAGTGTCTCTAATGAAAATTTTCCAAATCAACCTCTAAGGGGGTCAACATCGCACTGGAAGTCGCAGAAAAATTCGGCAGTCGGATTGCTCCGGAGCAGTTTGGTCCAGTGAGTTTGTTGCTCCGGAGCTGTATTGCTCCGGAGTTGTGTTCCGGAGCTGCCGAAAGACAAATGTATAATTCTAAAGCCTTCTTCCCATGCTTTTGGACTTTGTTTTCTTTGATTCCAATGATGCAAAGGGACACTAATTGAGTTATTTTGAGGCTCATTAGACCTCAATGGATTTAAATGATTAATGGAACACAGATCACCCGAGTGGGTTTAAATCCAAATTGTGGGGAATGTTATGGTTGTGGTGTCGGATCAAGTGACATCCACGGGTATTTTCGCGGGTTGATAGGCTATCAACGGTTAAAAGGACCCCCGAATTTTGGGGTGTCATAATAGATCTCCCCACATTGATCCTAACGAAAATGATGAAGGGGTGTGGCCTGAACAGAAATTCACTCCCTTTTAGCACTTTGGTGATGAAGATGTGTTTGGACCATGGGGTCCAAGTCCGGCCACAGATGGGGATATAGAAGTCGATGGGGCCACTAAACAAGGCTTCCTTCCGGAGAAGCCAAGGTCATAGTGGCGGCCCGGCAGTTAGACAAGAGGAACCCCCTGCCCGAGGCACCGATGAGGTGCTTGATGTGCTAGATAAGGAGGAGCAGAGAGAGTTAGAAGCTGAGAGAGACTAGGCACATACACAGGAGGCAGGACCCAGCACCGACACCCAAAGATAACTACGAGAGATTATACTTGGCATTGAGGCCAAGCAAGATGAGATTCTCCAACAACAGAAGGAGATTCTCAACCTTCTGAGGGGTGGAGCTGGTGGAGCTAGTGGACAGTGAGAGAAAGAGATTTATGTGCTTAATAGTTTGTGTGAATGGGTTTCTTCTTTGGGAATTGTTGTGGATATTTAAATTTTTTGCGTTAAATATTTTGTGAAATGAATGGTTCAAATTTATCACTTTTATCTTTTTAAATGTATGTGTAGAATTAGCATTATATTGATTATTAATGATTGATGAAACAAATGTGGATTCTGAGGTTGTTTGTTAAAGTGACTAATCATGTGATCAGTTTGACACCTAACTTATCAATCTAGACTTACCACCACTAATCCTTGAAAAATATGGTATTTTCTCTATGCTTAAAATGTCAAATGTACATTGGTATTCGTTATTTTTAAGGTACAAGATGATCAGACTCAAAAATAGAATTGATATATAACCGACATTCCTTGAGAAACCTGACATAACCAGTGGAGACAACAAAAAATACCATAGTAAGTTTTGAACCTTGCAATACTTTTGAGAGACGATCAACATTTACTTAAGTAAGGTCTTTCAATCTCAATTTTTGAATAATCTCATTAAACTTGTTTTGATTGATGCAACTAAAGCGATCTATTGACATAGTCCGCAAGACATACATGTGCACACACTTGAAAACGGATCTTAGGCCATCTTTTGATTTGGTTTTGAGCCTTAACCATTTCATTTATAAAATTATATCCTTAGTTAGCCATGAATAAGCCTTTAACGAATAATATCCTTTTCAAGTGACCCATATGATAACCGAGCCATAGAAAAATATACTTGACATACATTTGCTATCTAATATTCTTACACCCTCTTATAAATCAGTATGATACATAAATGCAAGAGAAAAGGAAAAAGACAATAGTGGCTACTATTCAATGAAAATAAAGCCGGTGGAAACAATTGAAAAAGAAAAGAAACAGAAGGGCAAGCCAAGAAAGTGAAAAATGAGAAAAATGAAAGAAAGAAATACCATTTCTAGGCAAAATGTCGAAAAGCTAGAAAGAGGTGTGCAACACTACATAATGAAATGATAGCTTTTGAATACCATTGACGTCATTTAGTTAGCCATTGATCTCTGGCCACATTACAACCTATAAAAAGCCTTCATTGATCTCAAGTCTAATGTATGTGTAAGTCGTCAACCAAAGTTTGGGGGATGTTAAATAGTATTTCTTTATTTGCATTAATATTCTTCCATGATATTATGCCAAACATGATTAGTCTGCTTCCTTAAAACTTCACTCCCATACTAATTGTGCATGTGATTTTTTTGATTGGTCATCCTCTGATCACATGCCCTTTGAGAGACAAGTCACTATAATCGGAGGGGATTTTTGCTAAGAGCATTCCACGAAAGGTTTGTGGAATCAAAGCTATCCACGGAAGGTGGTAAAATGGAATGTTTGTTATATAATTTTCTTGTTGCTAGAATGATCACTCTGACGGCTTTAAGGAATTCCAAATGCTAATATGACAGATGCTAAATAATGAAAGAGGAGTGTGTGTGTGAGATAAGTTAGAATTGAGGGTTGGGTGTCCCAATGACTATGATGTTAGCTCACTCTGACAACAATATCATATACACATCTGTTCAATTGAAGTTTGTGGGTAACTTCACTGAAAACCCTCACGAGACAACACTCGTTCACCAAGGTAAACCTAGTGGTTTAACGGTTTGTTGCATACACTAAATGCAACTGGATGACCTACGAAAATGGCATTAATTCGCATTCAATTGTTGTTATAATACTAGAGACTAAAAATATTTGGTTGGGGTGTGATTAGTACTTAAATTCAGCATATTACTACGTCTTTTTAAGACTAATTATACTTTGATGGAGTTTAAATGATGACATTTTAGGACATAAATTGAACAAAGGTCCAAAGACAATGAATATCAAACTTTCATGCAACACCAGCATGCACTGGAGCAAAATTGGAGAAGCTTGGAACAAAGCAAGAACGTTCGAACGCCAACTCACTTTTGAACGTCCCCTTGAATTATTTAAGGCCCAGGATGCTAAGACATGGCGTGTTGTAGCCAAGAAGGAAAACACTGAGGTACTTGAGTTCTACGTTTGAACACCAACTCACGTTCGGACGTCCCCTTGAATTATTTGAGGACCAAGATGCAGAGTGCAAAGCATCAAGTTGTGGATGGAGTGTGGAAATAGATTTCACAGAAGACCATAAGCCACTTGAGTGGGAAGGTCAGACCCCATCTAGCATTTGAATGCCCATTAAACAAAGACAGAAGCAACGTTCGAACGTCAGACAACGTTCGAACGTCATCCCTAGACTGACTGTAAAGTGGTTGGCTTTCACTTGGACTTTGGCGGCCTTGCACTATTCTTTTATACTCCCTTGCCCCCTCCTCTATGCCTATAAATACTCCCATTGTGGGAGCTTCAAGGGTGGGGATTGTCACAAGACCAACATTTTCTTAGTTTATTGTAGAATTAGTCTTAGACTTAGGCTTTTAATTACTTGCACAGAGCAAGATAGATCATCTTTTGGTTGAGGAGGAAATCCTCCAAAAGTGACTAGCTTTCTTCTACTTTCAATATTTGTTTCATTCACTTCCATTGCTTGAGCTTCTTTCTTTCCTTAGAGGAGTGAAACTCTTCCACTTTTCTAGAGCTTTGCCAAAGTCGTGAAGGGTGAAACGTGATTCACTTATTCTTCGTCGAAGATCGGCTCCTTGCTTATTGTGTTTTACTTTGTAACTCCTCTACTTGGAGGGATGAGCATCACTCACTTTTCTAGCTTTACCAAAGCCATGAAGAGTGGGTAGTTTCTCTTTCACTCTTTAGGAAGAGGTAATGGACATGTATAAATCATCCAGAAGTTATATCTGTGCATTTTGTTTATACTTAGTGCTTTATATTTCACTTTCTTATTGATTGATTGAATGTATCTAGCAAAGCTAAGGTACTTTGTATAACCATGAGTACTTTTCTATAACATAGATAACTCTTGCATAGAAAGACTCATCGGTTCTAGGCAAGTACCCCGGCTAGATCTTCATGACTACCCTTCAATCTTAATCATTATTGTGCTTCAATTAAAGAATGAAAATGGAATATTAATGTCATGGTTGGATGTTTTGTAGAAACACTTGCTTGTTTGTAGACAGGTTGAGTCTCGGCACAAATAATTCTTGTAAACTTCTAGAAAGACATCGAAACCATGCTATTAATTCTCACAATTCACCTTTATCTTCTGATTCACTTGTTGTTGACACATTGATTAACTGAGTTATCAAGCCCAAGTATAATAAATCGGATGATTAACTTAATGTCCAGATCCTTGAAATAAATAGTGACTTTTTACATTTGAGCTTGTCTTATATTTTGTCTAGAAAACCTTCCTAGAAAGAATCCTATATTCTGTCCAAGAAATCTCATACACCACATAACTTCAAATCTCAAGGGTTACAATCATTTGGTTTCCACCACTGCTTACCTCGAAACAACAATAATAGTTCCATGTCATTCGACTTCTAACTTAAACCAAATTATTACTACAGCTTGACCGTCTGCACTTGGGTGTACACATTTTGGATCAAGTCAGTTGGCAGTGGAATATTTGTCCAAATGGGTAAAGGTCATTCCAACCTAGAACAATGACCCTCGGGTCGTAGTCAAGTTCCTAAAAAAAATATTTTTTCGAGGTTTGGGATGTCTCGAGCAAAGATAAGTGAAGGTGGTTCTCATTTTTGTAATAGGTCATTTGCCTCCTTAATGCATAAGTATGGCGTCACACACAAGGTGTCCACCGCTTATCACCCACAAACCGATGGCCAAGCCGAGTTGGCCAATAGGGAGATCAAGAACATCCTATAGAAAACGATGAACCCTAATAGGAAGGATTGGTCACTTAGGTTGACCGATGCCCTTTGGTCTTACCACACTGCTTACAAGACCATTCTAGGTATGTCACTGATGAGCACATAATATTGCATATGTAAAGGCCTCATTACATGCATTTTAACTCAACTTTTGCATCTAAGTACTTAGAGTTAGCCAATTTTATGAATAATGTTCAATTTTCGATGTTGCATGTTTTTATAGCTTAAATCATTGATTTTAGGACCTTGAAACTATGATGGATGTGTGGTGAAGGCATGGACACATTACATAAAAATTTGGAGACTTAAAAGTGAAGAAATCAAGGGGGTATTAGTGTTGGGTGACAAAGGCACCAACACCCACACCATCTGGCAAAAGAGCCTCGATTTTCCTCCATTTTGACCATGAACCTCTTTGAATCTGGAAAAGTACAAAACATACAAGTTGTAGATCTTGATGTCTTCTATATTGTGTAAACATTTCAGCTCAATCAGACTGTTGGATAAAAATTTATGACGATTCTACAAAAATTGGTCTGAGCAGACAAAGTGTACCGGTACGCGTACCGCTATGCCAAACTCCAGTAGCTAAACCGTACCAGTACGCATACCGGTACGCCGTGCCTGAAGTGCCCAGAAGGACTGTTTTTCATGTTTAATCTGCTTGGGGGTACCACCTACACTTCTGCCACTTGCCCCCCACCATTCCTTACACAAAAACATGTCTCCTACACCCTAGTGGTTGACTTTAAAGACAATGGCATTAATAAGAAGAGAGAGGAAGGGGGCCATCATGTAGGTTGCAGGCTAAGCTCCTCCTAGCCTATGTAACCCATCAAAATCACCTGCCATTGATAGGAGGTCTACTCTCAAGCTAGGGGGACCCTCATAGACGAAAATGGAAGACAATGCATTGTTGTGGGTTATAGCTCTAAATCAAAGGGTTACAGACTATTTAGTTCAAATAAAAACAAAGTAATCATTTGTAGAGATGTTCTCATTAATGAGAAGGACTCAAGGAATTGGAAAGAAAAGAATGTTCAAAATCAAGTGGTTGTTGCAAATGAAGACATGGAAGCTTTCAACAAGGAAATGAAAATGAAGAAGTTGAAGTTCCACCACAAATGTCTCCAATACCCAACTCTCCTTCATTTCCTTCTACATCCTCCACTTGAAGTACTCTATCTCCAAGTTCAACTCCAAGATAAATTAGAAGTCTTAGTGATGTGTATGCTAGATGTAATTTTTGTTTGGTTGAACCCAAAAGTTTTGAAGAAGCAATCAAAGAATATGCTTGGAAGAAAGCAGTCAAAGATGAAATCCATGTGATTGGGAAAAATAACGCTTGGGAGTTGGTGGAAAAGCCAAATAATAAAGAAGTCATTAGGGTGAAGTCGATTTACAAAACAAAGATTAATCTAGATGGTTCAATTCATAAAAATAAAGTAAGGCTTGTAGTAAAAGGGTATTCACAACAACCTGGTGTCGATTTTCAAGAGATTTTTGCTCCAGTGGCTCGACTTGATACAATAAGGTTTGTTATTATTCTTACTTCACAAATGGGCTTGTCTCTTCATCAATTTGATGTAAAACCAGAGCTCTTGAATGGTGTGTTAAAACAAGAAGTTTATGTAGAGCAACATCAAAGCTTTGTGGTCAACGGTGAAGAAGAAAAAGTGTACAACTAAAAAAGACTTTTTACGGGCTAAAACAAGCACTCCGAGCATGGTATACTGAGATTGATTCCTACTTCAATGCAAAGGGATTTCAAAGAAACCAAAGTAAGCCAACCTTATACATTTAACACAAGGTAAGATTGGTATTCTCATTGTGTCACTTTATATTGATGACTTGGTTTTTATCGGAAATAATCAAAAAATGATTGAAGATTTTAAAAGTCAGATAATGAAAAGATATGAAATCAGTGATTTGGGACTTCTACATTGCTTCTTGGACATTGAAATTTATCAATAAGAAGATGAAGTTTTTATTTGCCAAAGGAAGTATGCAAAAACGCTTCTTAAGAAATTGTAAATCGGTTGCTACTCCGTCGGTTGTGAATAAAAAAGTTAAAACATGATATAACTAAAGAAGTTGGAGCACTTTTTTTGTTGAAACTTGATTGGAAGTCTTTTGTATTTGACAGCTACAAGATCGGACATCGTGTGTGCTACAAGTTTGTTATTTCGGTTCATGCACAAACCAAGCCAAATTCATTTTGGGGCAGAAAAGAGAGTTTTGAGATATATTCCAGGAATACTTGATTTTGAGATTATGTTTGGAAAAAAGGTTGATGTCAAGTTACTTGGATTTTGAGTGATTGAGACAAAAACATTGACGATATGAGCAATAATTCGGGCTATGCTTTCTCACTTGGTTCCGATATATTTTCATTGGTGTCAAAGAAGCAACAAAGTGTGGTACAATCATCAGCTAAAGTTGAATATATTTCAGCATCATTGGCTACTTCTCAAGCAATTTAGTTGAGAAGAATCTTGGAAGATATTGGTAAAACGTAAGGTGAAGCAACTTCAATTTTATGTGATAATAAATCAGCTATCGTCATGACAAAGAATCCCGTCTATCATAGCCGAACTAACCACATTGCAATCAAGCATCACTTTATTCGAGAAGTCGTGGAAGATGAAGAAATTCAAGTCAAATATTGCAGGACCGAATATCAAGTGACGAATATTTTTACCAAAGCACTTCCTAAAGATAAGTTTGAGTTTCTAAGAGATATGTTAGGAATACAACAACAAGCAATAAGGGGGGGTGTTAAAAATAGTATACTAGATAATACTTAGTTGTTAAGTGTATATCGTTGACTTGGGAATACAAATAGTGAGTCTTAATACTTGTTATGTGGTTAATGTTCTAAGAAAGTGAGTGGTCAAGATATATCTTACAACCTATATGTATGTTGAAAATATGGATTACATGCATAAAAAAATTATTCCTAAATACTAAGTTACATTGTTTTTGTTTTCTTTATGACAAATATCAAAGGTTGAAATTATAGCCGACATACTAGCCAATACTAAACATGCCAATAAGGGTTTTGTATGAAATTGCGTAGTGTGCACACTATGATTGATGCACTGGAGACATACAAATCAAAGCCTTCCCCGTATCCAACTTCTCCTTCCAAAATTAGGTGAGAGAACATATGGCAACCTAACTTGATTACAGATCCATAACCAACATACCATCTAAAAGATGCCTGAAATGATATAATTTTTTATGTCACAATTGTCTTAACATAAGTTTCAATCAATTCTTGACTATAACCAATGTAATTGTATTGATTTACGAGAAGAAAACAGATTTCACCAAAAAAAAAATGCATCCTTCGTCCCCTTTCCTTTATAATCCCAAATCTAATAAGATCATACACAACCAAGTAAAACAACTGAGAATAGAAAAAGGAAGGATTACACTGCTCTTAGACTGAAGTTCATTGAATAGAAGTGATAGAATGGAGGACCATACAATGGATGAGTATCGCCCAGGGCATTGCAGATGGGAAAATTACCCAGAAAAGAATCAAAAGATTACATAAAGAAGCGCAATTTGAAATTTATGCTTCAAATATGTATCTAGTCTATTTGGTCCCTGAAATTGTAGTTGTGACAATCAAATTTACAAAGCCTTCACTCAGTTTCTATTCAATCCACGTGACTTGGCTAGAAAGCTATATTTGTCCCGAAGAAAATATCTCGTCTTAGGCTTAAAAACATGACTCTCTCCCATGTGATTCTGAATAAAGAAAACAAACCCAACAAAAAAAAGGTAAAAGAGCGTGCATTTAAGAAGTACAAAGAGAGAAAGAAATACCAACTTATTCAACAGAAAGAGACGAACAAATATTTGGCTAGAAAATGCACCTCTATGACCCAAGTTTCGTGACTCGTGAGCCCGGGTTCGTACCAGAATAGAACTAGTAAATTGAAACAAGGAAAAAACTTACGAATTTAACTATTGCAATTGAACCTTCAAGAACCAAATAAAATCCAAGTATATACTTTTAGGGTATAAATTATAAATTAAAGTATAAAGAAAGCATTTAAACAGGCTGCTAGGACATCAACGTTACCAATATCAAAAAAAAATCGTCCACAAACTCCCTCCAACATGGCAGGATTTTGTTTTGACTGGATTTGTCACATAGTAACCAGTAACAGAAGATTAACCTGATGCAAGTAGAACATAAAAAATGCAACAATCTACAAATTCCATACCATGAAATGGAGAACAGTGATCAAAACAGTTTATAATCCTTCCACAAAATTTCCTATATCTCATAACAATAAGACCGTAAACAATAAGCTTTGGAATTCAACTTTTAGTTTGCTTTCAAATTTCCGTAGGCAGTACAAGTTCTGAATTCTAGATCCCTAGCTCCATCCAACCAGAAAACAGTAAAAGTCGGCATCTGGTTCTTGCATATCAGTAACAGCAAAATTCAAGAAATATAGATGAATTTCAAAGAATCCCGAGACCGCTCCATAATCACCACATCAAGCCACTGACATAATGATATGCTTGGTTCAACTCTTGAGAGGTCATGGCATCATTTGAGAATCAA
>CM042201.1:4883107-4902047 GCA_023539305.1 Ilex asprella | reverse complement strand
CCAAACAAACATCTTTTGAGGACAAATTTTCTGAGACTGTTGCAAGCCATTGCTAGAAAGAAGTAGAGGGAACCTGCGATAGCTTCAACGATGAATTACGCCACCCCTCCTTTGTAAATGGACACTTCATAAAAATATGAGTAGTTGACTCCTGGGAAGCACCACAGAAATAACAACAATTATCAACTGGGATTCTTCTCCTTGCCAGATTACATTGAGTTGGTAAGATTTCTTGGAACGCCTTCCAAGCACACACCTTAATTTTATTGGGGATATTTAAGTTCCACAAGAATGCACCACACCACCTATCATTGTTGCTACTTGAACCCCCCTCCATACCTTGATCTAATATTAAATGATAGGCACTCTGGACCGAATAATTCCCCGATTTCATATAATGCCAAACCATTCTATCATTAGGAAGATTCGGGCAATAGGGATGGAAGAAATTACCTCGGCCTCAAAGTCCATGAAAAGATCTCTTAAATGATTCATATTCCAAGTCTTTGAATGTTGATCAATTAACCCACTCACCCGAGTGTCATTTGCAATCCCCAGGAGAGGACTAATAACCTTGAATGTAGTTGCTCTTGGAACCCATCTATCCATTTTAATATAGACCGAATTTCCATCGCCAATCCGCCAACGTAAACCCCCCTCCACAACACTTCTAGCTGACAACATACTACGCTACGTAAATGATGGGTTGTATCCTAATTGAGCCTCCATTATTGATGTATTTGGAAAATATTTTTCCTTTAACACCTGACTCACTAACAAAGAGGGATGTTGTAGTATTCTCCATACTTGTTTTGCTAGAAGAGCAAGATTGAATGCTTTTAAGAGCAAGATCTATAGGAGTCTCCTAGTGTGCGGGCTCCTCGACTACCAGCTCTTCCTCAAGGGGATAATCTAAAAATATTATTAAGTAGGGGCTGAGCACTAAGCTCCGTAGCAACATTCCTCTCAAACTCATACAAGGTTTTTGAAACATATAAAAGAGGTCGGTCTCCTTTCGTAAATATCATATATCAATTTTTAAAATAAAACAGGGACATTTAAACAGATCTAAAGTTTAAACAATAACAATAATTAAATATTACTATATTAGTATTATTGAATAATTATATTACTATATTAAGATGAACATGTAGGGATTTACAATCTACCCCCCTTAAGGAAAGTTTCGTCCTCAAAACTTTTCTCAAATAGTGAATAAGTAAGGGTACTTCTCTCGCATTTCTAGATCCGGTTCCCATGTTGCTTCTTTCACTCCATGGTGTTGCCACAAAACCTTCACTAGTCGGATGACTTTGTTGTGGAGCACCTTATCTTTGGCGTTGAAAATCTTCACTAGTTGTTCTTCATAGGTTGCTCCGTCTTGAATTTCAATATCTTTCAAGTTTACAACCAGCGTTGCATCCAATTGAAACTTTCTCAACATCGACACGTGGAACACGTCACGTACCCCAGACAACTGAGCTTGTAACCGCAACTGATACACCGCTTTGCCCACAACTTTGATCACTTCAAATGGCCCGGTATATCTGTAACACCCCGTATTTTTTTTATATATGTATATAGATACATAGTAAATAATTATTGTAAAAAAGTGGATATGTGTAGTGATGTGTGTTTGAATTTGGTAGATTAGAAAAATAGAGATTTAGAATGTTAGTGAAAATAATAGTTAAAAATTAGTTTTAATAAGTGAAAATATGAAATTTTAGGTCATAGAACTTGTATTAAATAGGTTTGGTGTAAAAATATGTGTTGGAGAGGTTTGGAATGGATTTGGTTGGCTTGGGAATGGATTGGAAATGGAAAAAGGGATGAAACAGGCTGTGAATAGTGCATGTGAATAGTGTATTGATTACAACTTCAAGCCCGATTTAGACCTTTATGCAGTCAATATCTCTCAAACCTCAAAACATGAAATTTGTAGAGCTCTTTCTTATCATTCCATAACATCTTAAATTATCTCAATCGGAGCTCGGATGAGAGATTTATGCCCAGATAAGGAAACGACGTCAAAACAGTCCCATTTAGCTTGAATAGTGCACGTGAACAGTGCACTGGCTGCAACTTTAAGCCCGATTTAGACCTTAATTCAGTCAATATCTCTCAAAATGAAAAACATGAAAGTTGTAGATCTCTTTCTTATAATTCCATAGCATCTTGAATTATCTCAATTGGAGTTCGGATGAGAGAGTTATGCCTAGATAATGAAACGATGTTGAAATAGTCCAATTAGCTTTGTTTTGCATTTAATGTCTTCATTTCCATCCTAAATCAAAATATAAGACTAATGAGTGCATTTAGGATTCAAATAAGTATAAAAGGCTTTAATAAGCACCCTTGATCACCTTTTATTTGCAAACATCGCAAAACTTTATTAATAGCCGGTTCAGATGGGTAAAATAGAAACTTTAGTGTTTCGGCTGTACGTTGACTTTGGTTTTGAGATAAATCATAAAAATAATTTTTTTAGGATAAAATAACATTAAAAATTAATCCGTAACGTTGTAAAACCTTAGGATAGTCATATGGATCAAATTGGAATGTTTAGTGGTAAAATCGTAAATTTGGAGACAACCCAAACAACCCATAAACAGTAATTCGGGATTGGTGTGTCTTAAAACCTCATTTTCATCCCATTTAATCCCATTCTACCACTCCAATCTCACCCCAACCCCCTTAGAACCCTAGGAGAAGATAAAATAGAAGAAGAAAGGAAGAAAAGAGGTTACTTGAGCTTGAGTTTGACTTGGAACTTTGGATTCAAGGTAGGGGTTTTCTCTCATTCACTTACATTGAGGCTAGGGTATATATATATATATGTGTGTGTGTGTGTGTGTGTGTGTATATTTTGGCTATCAATGGTATATATATATAGATGCTATGAAATCATCATTTCTTAGGTTTTTTTTGCAAAGATTGCATGTTTTTAACATAGTTAGGGTTTAATACCCATAAAATCTCTTTTCTAGAGTGATGTATTTTCTTCTTAAATGATTTCTTTATTATGAATTTTGAAACCGTAGTGCTTTGTGTTGGGTAGAAAAAAATGATATTATTGTGATCTCATGTATTTTTCTTAGTTGGTTGTGGAATTGTTGTATGACATATTTTGGGAATTTTGGATAGGTGCTTATAAATTGAGATAAACGTTAGAATTGTATGCTTGGTTGGGTTGTTTGCGATGCACATGAGTGAGAAGTTCCTTGTAAGGATGCTCACCCCTTCCTAAGAGGTTCTCGGTAAGGATGCTTGTGAAACAATATAGTGATTGGTGAGAGGTTCCATGTAAGGATGCTCATCCATTCTCAAGAGGTTCCTGGTAAGGATGCTTGAGAATCAAAGGTGACCAAAAAAAGGGTGGAGGTTACCATAAAGTATGCCACCTACCGAAATAATTATTGGAAATTGTTTATGGCCATTAATGATTATTATCTGTATGTGGTGCTCGTTTTTTCATTTATGTAATATTTTTAAATAAACTTGAGGTCTTTTTTTTTTAAATGTCACTACTTTATTTCAAATTATGTATCTATGCTATGTTAAAAATGAGACCGATCGTTTCAAATGCTTTTCTAAACCTTGTATGTGTTTGGGAGAATTTTTCTATAGAGCTTTGTGCTCACCCTCTACCGCTAACATTTTTCAGATTACCCGCTTGAGGAGGGCGTAAGGGTCGAGGAGCCCGCTACTTGGGAGACTCCACTTGATGGGAGTGTGGATCCCGAGGTGGACGCATAGAGCGATCTCCTTTCCTTTTGTACTAGACTAGAACATTCTTTTGGAACATTGTGTAGTCTAGCTTCTTTTGTTTATTCCGCTGTGCTTCTTTAATTATTTTTTGAGATGTAATAGCCATGACTTGGGCTTATTCTTTTGGATAATGTTGTAAATATTTGTGAGTGACAAATGAAGTCTTTTTTCTTATGGAATTATATTAGTGCTCTCAGGATATGAGTGATTTTAGAATGTAATGCCATCCAGAGTGTGTTTTGGGGCGTTACAAAGTTGGTATCAGAGCTTAGGCTTTAAGTCTTACATGGGAGCTGTAGGTTATGGATCACCACTAGAAATGTAGGATTAGGGTGAAGAAAATTGTTAGTCTAATTTTATATGAACCATATGCTTTAGATTAAAGTACTACTTAGGATATCTTATACATCAATGAAAATTAAATGGTGAATTGATGTGCAAGATGGACGACAGAAATGTACGAGAACGAGGATGGGGACGGGGAGGCGGACGTGGGCGTGGCCATGGAGGTCAAGCAAATCCACCTCCACCACCACGTCCGGATGCCATGCAAGGCATTTACCAATGCTTGAGGGAGCTCACCATTCTGGTACAACACCAAAATGGTAACAACAACCACAATGGTGGAGCTCATCCTCTCGCTCAAGTACTTGGCAATGAGTACGAAGACCAAAGGATGATAGCTCTTCAGGAATTCTTAAGACAACGACCACCCAACTTCCAAGGGAGCTCCAATCCTTTGGAGGCGGATAGATGGATCCATCGAGTGAAGAAGATCTATGATAACATGGGAGTTGCCGAGGAGTTGAGAGTTGGTTTGGCGACCTACCTATTAGAGGGGGAGGCCAACTATTGGTGGGATGCTATAAAGAGGAGAAGGGACACCGACACCCTCACTTGGGAAGAGTTCGATCAACTTTTCCAAGATAAGTACTTCCTTGAATCGGTCAAAGATCGGATGTAGATAGATTTTCTTGCACTACGATAAGATAGTATGACCGTGGTTGAGTATGAGAGGCGGTTCGACGAGCTCTCTCGTAATGCTATGGGATTTATGTCTACTGAGGCCGATAGTGCCAAGCGCTTTGAGCAGGGTCTGAGGCCGATCATTAGGGAGAAGTTGGTGGCTCTCAAGATCCATGATTTTGGGGACTTGGTGGATAGAGCTGCACTGGTAGAGAAAGACATAGAGGATAGCCAGCGACGACAGGGCTTCTCGAGAGGAGGTCCGATCTGAATAGGTGCTAGCACTAGTGGGGCACAAAGATTGACACCATACCTTCGCCCAGACCAGACAGGTGGACAACGACTTTTGACAGCCCGAGGAGAGGGAGACACTCAGACTAGAGCAGGTATTACCCCACGATCCTACTTTGCATGTAGAGGTGTGGGACATATTCGGATGCATTACCTAGTTTTTTCACCTCAAGGGCCTATCCAGACCGCTAGACAGGTACCAGCAGCCCAACCACCACCACCGAGGCTTGCACCGCAGCAACCGATGCAAGCTCAAGTCCCCGACGGCACCAACTAAGGGCAAGTATTTGCTTTGACTCAGCCAGAGAAGGATATTGCCAATGCTGTTGTGGAAGGTATCGTCCTTATTTATAATTCTTGGGCTTGAATATTATTTGACCCCGGTGCAACACACTCATTTGTGCGCACGACATATGCACTTGATTTGGGATTGAGTTTTGCGAAGCTAGAACATGTTATGAGCATTAGCTTGTCCATGGGAGAACGGTTAGATACTTGTTCAGTATTCAATGGTTGCGTATTTCGCATTGGGGAGCACGAATTGATTGTGATTTTGATTGCTTTAGAGATGAAGGGGTATGATGTGATTTTTGGGATGAACTTGTTGTCCGCTTTCCGGGCGGTAATGGATTATTTCCGCAAGAGGATTGCATTTCAGTTATCGGGAGGAGTCGTTTTTAGTTTTGTGAATAACCAAGATTCTTCCCATCCATTTCTTACTACGGGTAGTAGATTCTTAAAGGCAAAAGCGGGAAGTCATTTGAGTTTCTTAGCTAGCTTGATGGGAGATGATAGGGATAAAATCCATACGGATGTGGTGTTAATTGTATCGGAGTTTTCAGATGTTTTTCCCGAGGAATTACCTGGATTACCGCCACATAGGGAAATCGAGTTCAAGATCGATCTCTATTCGGGAATCGAACCCATATCCATTGCTCCCTACTGGATGGCACCTTTGGAGTTGAAGGAGCTAAGAAAATAGTTGGATCACTTGTTGGCGATTGGGTTTATCCGTCTAAGTACTTCACCTTGGGGGGCCCCAGTCCTCTTTGTGAAGAAAACGGATAAGACCTTATGGTTGTGCACAGATTACTAGAGGTTGAATTGGGTTACCGTGAAGAATAAGTATCCGTTGTCGAAAATTGATGACTTGTTTGATCAGTTGAAGGGTTCGAAGTATTACTCCAAGATTGATCTTCGCACGGGGTATCATCAACTGCGGATTAAGGAGGAGGATATTCCTAAGACTGCTTTTTGTACCCAGTATGGTCATTTCAAGTATACGGTGATTCCGTTAGGATTGACTAATGCCCCCGCAACCTTCATGGATTTGATGCACAGAGTCTTCTGGTCTTACCTCGATCAATTTGTCATTGTGTTTATTGATGACATATTGATTTACTCACAGACTCAGGAGGAATATATTCGTCATCTCTCTATTGTGCTACAAATATTGAGAGAACATAAGTTATATGCGAAGATGAACAAGTGTGAGTTTTGGATGAAGGAAGTGAAGTTCCTTGGCCATGTTGTGTTTGAGCAAAGAGTAGCGGTTGATCCCGCAAAGATTGAGGCCGTGATGAAATGGGAACCACCGAAGAACGTAACAGAAGTACGGAGTTTCTTGGGGTTAGTAGGCTATTATTGTAGGTTTGTGGAAAGGTTCTCCAAGCTTGTAATACTGATGACTCGCCTTATAAAGAAGGGGGAGAAATTTTTGTGGACTCAAGCGTGTGAACTAGCTTTTTGCACCTTGAAGGAGAAGTTGACGACGACACCTATCCTCACTATTCCGAGCAGTGGGGAAGGCTACGATGTCTACACCGATGCTTCACTACGAGGCTTGGGATGCTTTCTAATGCAAGGAGGGAAGGTAGTGGCTTATGGCTCGAGAAAACTCAAGGTGCATGAGTAGAATTATCCCACACACGACTTGGAGTTGGCTGCGGTAGGGTTTTGCTCTTAAGTTGTGGAGATGTTATTTATACGGGGAGAAATTTCAAGTGTTCTCGGACCATAAAAGCCTCAAGTATATCTTCATACATAAAAACTTGAATCTCCGGCAGAGGAGGTGGATTGAGTACTTGGAAGATTATGAGTTCACGCTCAACTACCATCCGAGGAAGGCCAATGTAGTTGCCAATGCTCTTAGCAGAAAGTCTCGGGGTGAAATCAATTCTCTTGCGGTAAATAGGTGAAAAATGATTGAGACATTGGAGGAGTGAGATCTATGGGTGGATGGACCAGAGTATCAACCATATCTATTCAACTTTGTAGCTCAACTGATGTTTCGGCGACGGGTAGTGGAGTTGCAATGCCTGGATTCGGAACTCGATTGGATTAGAGCCCGATTAGAGAATGGAGAAGCGATTGAAGGATGGTCTTGGAAGAATAGAGAGTTGAGATATGGGGAGAAGCTATGTGTTCCTGATGATTTGTCCCTAAAGGAGGAGATACTTGGAGAGTGTCATCGCTCCAAGTTTGCTATCCACCCTAGTAGCACAAAGATGTATTGAGACATGAAACGTCAGTACTGGTGGAGGGGAATGAAGTGAGATATGACCAAGTATTTGACAAAAAGTGCAGTGTGTTAGCAGGTGAAGATTAAGCTTCAAAGGCCAGGAGGAGTCCTACAGTCTTTCCCTATTCCAGAGTGAAAGTGGGATCACATCACCATGGACTTCGTGTCGGGTTTACCACCGACGTCGCACGGGCATAATGAAGTGTAGGTCATTATGGATAAACTCACCAAGTTCGCTAACTTTTTGGGTATGAGAACAACGGATACAATAGAGACTTTGAGCCAGCTGTATATCCGTGAGATAGTGAGGTTTCACGTCATTTCGCTCTCGATTGTGTCGGATCGTGACTCTAGGTTTGTGGTGAGATTCTGGCAGAGTCTACAACAAGCAATGGGGACGGAGTTACATTTTAGTACGATATTTTATCCCCAAAAAGATGGTTAATCTGAGAGGGTGATACAGATTGTGGAGGATATGTTACGCGCTTGCGCATTGGACTTTAAGGGGAGTTGGAGCGACCACTTACCGTTGGTGAAGTTTGCTTACAATAACAGCTATCAGGAAAGTATTGGAATGACATTGTATGAAGTATTGTATGGAAGACCATGCCGACCACCGACGTGTTAGTTAGAAGCCGGCGAGAGTAGTTTGTTTGGACCGGACATTATTCGAGAAACTACAGAGAAGATTCAACTCATCTGAGAGAGGCTACGAACGGCGCAAAGTAGACAGAAGAGCTATGCGGACTACAGACGAAGACCCTTAGAATTCAAGGTGGGAGACTACGTATTTCTCAAGGTGTCACCCAAGAAGTGCGTGTTTCAATTCGACAAGAAGGGTAAGTTAGCGCTAAGATATACTGGACCGTTTAAGGTAATCAAAGCGGTAGGCAAGGCGGCATATCAACTTCGACTACCAGCCCAGCTATCCGGAGTACATGACGTGTTCCACGTGTCCATGTTGAGAAGGTGTCACTTGGATGCAACTCTAGTCGTGAACTTGGAGGAGATTGAAATTCAAGATGGAGCAACCTACGAAGAACAACCAGTAGAAATTCTCGATGCCCAAGAAAAAGTGCTTTGCAACAAAGTTATCAGATTGGTGAAAGTTTTTTGGCAACACCATGGAGTGGAGGAAGCTACATGGGAACCGGAGCAAGAAATGCGGGAGAAGTATCCATATTTGTTCGCTACTTCCCTGCATTTTTTTTATATATGTATATAGATATATAGTAAATAATTGTTGTAAAAATGTGGATATGTGTAGTGATGTGTGTTTGAATTTGGTAGATTGGAAAAGTAGAGATTTAGAATGTTAGTGGAAATAATAGTTGAAATTTAGTTTGAATAAGTGAAAATATGAAATTTTAGGTCCTAGAACTTGTATTAAATAGGTTTGGTGTATAAATATGTGTTGGAGAGATTTGGGATGAATTTGGTTGGCTTAGGAATAGATTGGAAATGGAAAAAGGGATGAAACAGGCTGTGAACAGTGCACTTGATGTAATTTCAAGTACAATTTAGACCTTGATGCAGTCAATATCTCTCAAAACTCAAAACATAAAAGTTATAGATCTCTTTTTTATAATTCCATGGCATCATAAATTATCTCAATCGGAGCTTGGATGAGAGATTTATGCCCAGATAATGAAGCGATGTCAAAACAGTCCCATTTAACTTGAATAGTGCACGTGAACAGTGCACTGGCTGCAACTTCAAGCCCGATTTAGACCTTGATTCAGTCAATATCTCTCAAAAATCAAAATATGAACGTTGAATAACTCTTTCTGAGAATTCCATAGCATCTTGAATCATCTCAATCAGAGCTCGGATGAGAGAGTTATGCCCAGATAACGAAATGATGTCGAAATAGTCCAATTAGCTTTGTTTTGCATTTAACGTCTCTATTTGCATCCTAAATCAAAATATAAGACTAATGAGTACATTTATGCTTCAAATAAGTATAAAAGGGTTTTATAAGCACCCTTGATCACCTTTTATTTGCAAACATCGCAAAACTTCATTAATAGCCGGTTCGGATGGGTAAAATAGAAACTTTAGTGTTTCGACAGTACGTTGACTTTGGTTTTGAGATAAATCATAAAAATAAATATTTTTAGGTTAAAATAAAATTAAAAATGAATCCGGAAAGTTGTAAAACCATAGGATAGTCATATGGATCAAATTGGAATATTTAGTGGCAAAACCATAAATTTGGAGACAACCCAAACAGCCCATAAACAATAATTCGGGATTGGTGTGTCTTAAAACCTCATTTTAAACCCATTTACTCCCATTCTACCACTCCACTGTCACCCTAACCCCCTTAGAACCCTATGAGAAGATAAAGGAGAAGAAGAATGAAAGAAAAGAGGTCACTAGAGTTTGAGTTTGGTTTGGAATTTTGGATTTAAGGTAGGAGTTTTCTCTCATTCACTTACATTGAGGCTAGGGTGTATATATATATATATATGTATGTTTTTTATATCAATAGTTTATATATATGATATGAAATCATCACCTGCTAATTTTTTTTACAAAGATTACATGTTTTTAACATAGTTAGGGTTTAATACCCATGAAATCTCTTTTCTAGTTTTAAAACCCTAACTTTTCGAGAGTGATATATTTTCTTCTTAAATGATTTCTTTATTATGAATTTTGAAACCGTAGTGCTTTGTATTGGGTAGAAAAATGATGTTATTGTGATCTCATGTATTTTTCTTAGTTGTTTGTGGAATTTTTGCATGATATATTTTGAGAATTTTAGATCGATGCATGTAAATTGAGATAAATGTTAGAATTGTATGCTTGGTTGAGTTGTTTGCGATGCACATGAGTGAAAGATTCCTTGTCAGGATGCTCACCCCCTTTCCAAGAGGTTCTCGGTAAGGATGCTTGAGATACAATGTAGTGATTGGTGAGAGGTTCCATGTAAGGATGCTCATCCATTCTCAAGAAGTACCTGGTATGGATGCTTGAGAGTCAAAGGTGACAAAAAAGGGGGTGGAGGTTACCACAAAGTATGCCACCTACCGAAAGAATTGTTGGGAATTGTTTATGACCATTAATGATTATTATTTGTATGTAGTGCACGTTTATTCATTTAAGTAATATTTTAAAATAAACTTGAGGTCTTTTTTTTAAATGTCACTGCTTTATTTCAAATTATGTATCTATGTTATGTTAAAAATGAGACCGATCGTTTCAAATGCTTTTCTAAATCTTATATAGGTTTGGGAGAATTTTTCTACAGAGCTTTGTGCTCACCCCCTACCGCTAACATTTTTCAGATTACCCGCTTGAGGAGGACGTAAGGGTCGAGGAGTCCGCTATTTGGGAGACTCCACTTGACGGGAGTGTGGATCCCGAGGTGGACGCATAAAGCGACCTCCTTTCCTTTTATACTAAACTAGGACATTCTTTTGGAACATTGTGTAGTCTAGCTTCTTTTGTTTATTCCGCTGCGCTTTTTTAATTAATTTTTGAGATGTAATAGCCATGACTTGGGCTTATTCTTTTGGATAATGTTGTAAATATTCGTGAATGACAAATGAAGTTTTGTTTTTTATGGAATTATATTAGTGCTCTCAGGATATGAATGGTTTTAGAATGTAATGCCGTCCAGGGTGTGTTTTGGGGCGTTACAATAACTTGGCGCTAACTTTCACTTCTTGCCGAATCTAAATACTCCTTTCTTGGGTGACACCTTGAAGAACACGTAGTCTCCTACTTTGAATTCCAAAGGTCTTCGTCTTTGATCCGCATAGCTTTTCTGTCGATTTTTTGCCATGCATAGCCTCTCTCGGATGAGTTGAATTTTCTCGGTTGTTTCTCGAACAATCTCTGGTCCAAGCAAACAATTCTCGCCGGCTTCCAACCAACACGTCGGGGATCTACACGGTCTTCCATACAGTGCTTAATACAGTGCCATCCCAATGCTTGCCTGATAGCTGTTGTTATACGCAAACCCATCAACTGCAATTGATCATTCCTGCTTCCTTTGAAGTCCAACACGCAAGCACGTAACATGTCTTCCACAATATGTATCACCCTCTCGGATTGACCATTCATCTGGGATGAAAAACTGTGCTGAAATGTAACTCTGTCTCCATGGCTTGTTGTAGACTTTGCCAGAACTTCGCCACAAACCGAGACTCACGATCCGAAACGATAGAAAGCAGAACTCCATGCAACCACACAATCTCACGAATATACAACTGGCTCAAAGTCTCGAATGTGTTTGTGGTCTTCATACCCAAAAAAATGAGCGGACTTGGTGAGTCTATCCACAAAAACCCATACTACATTATGCCTGTGCGACGTCCATGATAAACCCAACACGTAATCCATGGTAATGTGCACTTCCACTCTGGGATAGGCAAGGACTCTAGTAATCTTTCTAACTTTTGATGTTCAATCTTCACCTGCTGGCACACCGCACATCGTGCTATGAACCTTGCCACATCTTTCTTCATTCCCTTACACCAATATTGGTGCTTCATGTCCATATACTTTTTTGTGCTACCGGGGTGGATAGCAATCTTATAACGATGACACTCTCCAAGTATCTCCTCCTTTAGGGACGAATCATCTGGAACACATAGCTTCTCCCTATATCTCAATTCTCCGTTTCTCAAATACCAACCCTCCATAGTTTCTCCATTCTCCAATTTAGCTCGAATCGACGCTAATACAGGATCCAAGCATTGCGATTCCAAAACCCTACGTTGGAGAGTAGGTTGAGCCACAAGGTTGAACAAACATGGTCAGGATTCATATTCTCCAACCCATAGATCATAATATCCAAGGGTATCCTTCAGCTTCCATTCACCTATGGAAATATTGAGTTCACCCCGAGACTTCCTACTTAGTGCATTGACAACTACATTCGCCTTCCCCGAATGGTAGTTGAGTGTGAAATCATAGTCTTCAAGGTACTCAATCCACCTTCTTTACTAGAGATTCAAGTATTTTTGTATGAAGATATACTTATGGCTCTTATGATCAGAGAACACTTGAAATTTCTCTCTATACAAATAACACCTCCATAACGTAAGATCAAAGACCACAGCGGCAAGCTCTAAGTCATGGGTAGGATAGTTCTGTTCATGAACCTTGAGTTTCCTAGAGCCATAGGCAACCACCTTTCCTCCTTGCATTAGAACACATCCCAAGCCTCATAGTGAATCATCGGTGTAAACGTCGTATCCTTCCCCACTACTCGGTATAATGAGGATTGACATCGTTGTTAACTTCTCCTTCAAGATGCGAAAGGCTAGCTCACATGCTTGAGTCCACACGGATTTTTTTTCCTTTCTTGTGAGGCAATTCATTGGCATCACAAGCTTTGAGAACCCTTCCACAAACCTACGATAATAGCTGGCTAACCTCAAGAAACTGCGTATTTTTGTCACATTCTTTAGTGGTTCCCATTTCATCATGACCTCAATCTTTGCAGGATCAACAACTATCCCTTGTTCGGACACAACATAACCCCGGAATTTCACTTTCTTCCTCCAAAACTCGCACTTATTCATCTTCGCATTACAATTTATGCTCACTCAATGTTTATAACACAATTGAGAGATGACGTCCATGCTCCTCTTGGTTCTGTGAGTAAATCAAGATGTCATCAATAAACACAATGAAAAACTGATCTAAATATGGTTGGAATACCCTATTCATCAAATTCATGAAGGCTACGGGAGCATTAGTCAATCCAAACGGCATCACTGTATACTCGAAATGACTATATCGAGTGCGGAAAGCAGTCTTAGGAATGTCCTCCTCCCTGATTCGCAATTGATGGTATCTTATGCGAAGGTCAATCTTGGTGTAATAATTAGAACCCCTAAGTTGATCGAATAAGTCATCTATTCGTGGCAACAGATACTTATTCTTCACTGTCACCCTATTCAACCTTCGGTAGTCCGTGCACAATCGAAGTGTTTTATCATGCTTTTTCACAGAGAGGATCGAAGCTCCCCCAAGGTGAAGTACTCAAACGGATAAACTCAATAGCCAAACAGATGGTCCAACTGCTTCCTTAGCTCCTTTAACACCACGTCCGTAGGAAATTTATCCTGGTCATCTCCCATTAAGCTAGCTAAGAAACTCAAATGGCTCCCCGCCTTAGCTTTCAAGAATTTACTATCTGTAGTAGGAAATGGATGGGAATAACTTCGGTCATTGATAAAACTGAAAACTACCCCTCCTAGTAACTGAAATGTAATCCGCTTGCAAAAAAAACCATTACCACCCGGAAAGCGGAGAACAAGTTCATCCCGAATATAACTTCATATCCCTTCATATGTAGAGCAGCCAAATTCACAATCAATTCGTGTTCCCCAATATGAAGCACACAACCCTTGCAGACCCGGCTGGTACCCAACTATTCTCTCATAGGCAAGTCAACACTCAATATATGTTCTAGCTTCTCGAAACCCAATCCCAAATTAATAGCATACACAGTACATATAAAAGAATGAGTCGCACCAGGATCAAATAAAATTCGAGCCCAAGAATTGTAGAGAAAAACGATACCTTCACAATGGCATTTGAGGCATCTTCCTCCGGTTGGGTCAAGGAACATACTCTCTCCTGAGTGGCGCCGCCTGGGGCTAGAGCTCCCAACGGCCTCTGCTGCTGTAATGGCTTGTTTGCAGCCACTTGTCGTGTCGCTTGGTTGTTCCTCGGTGGAAGTGATGGGCAATTGTGTCTGAAGTGCTCCACTCCTCCACATGTAAAACACTGACGGGGATCTGTGGTTGTCCTCCCCGGTACACCTCTTGTTCCTCGAGCTATTTGAGGTCTCTATCCCCCTGCCTAATCTAGGCGACGGTAGGGTGCCGCTCTTGGTGCTCCACTGCTACTAGCACCTGCCTAAATCGGACCTCCCCTCATGGCGTTCTGTCTCCTCTGACTGTCTTCTGTGTCTTTTTCCACCAGTGCAGCTCTGTCAACAAGATCCCTATAGTCCTGAATTTTGAGAGCCACAAGCTTCTCTCGGATAGTAGGCCTCAAGCCCTGCTCAAAGCGTTTGGCCCTCATGGCCTCAATATATATGAACTCCGTAGCGTAGCGGGACAACTCGTCAAACCTCCTCTCATACTCGCATACTGTCATGCTCTCTTGTCAGAAAGTGAGAAAATTGGTGCTCATCTTATCCCTGACTAATTCAGAAAAGTATTTTTCTTAGAAAATTTGGTCGAACTCCTCCCAAGTGAGAACAACATCCATATTCTTTCTTCTTTTCACTGATTCCCACTAGTGGTCTACCTCCCCCTCCAACAGAGAAACAACCAAACTGACCCAAAGATCCTCAGCTACCCCCATACCATCACAAATCATCTTAACCCTGTGGATCCATTTATCCGCATCCAAAGGGTTAGAGCTTCCTTAGAAAGTAGGTGGGTGTTGGCGAAGAAATTCTCTAAAAACCACTATTCGTCAATTCTCATTCCCATTCCCCGGTACTTGGGCTAATGGATGAGCCCCACCATTGTGGTTGTTGTTCCCATTCTAGTGTTGTACCATAGTGGTTAGCTCCTACGAGCATTGGTATATGTCATTCATGGCATCGAGAGGTGGTGGCGGAGGAGGAGGTGCTTGGTCACCACGTCCTTGTCCTCCCTCCATCGTGCACATCAATTCACAATTTAGTCTCCTCGATGTACAAGAAACCTAACGATTGCTTTAAACTAAGGCAATAATTGTTGTTTTATTCAATTGCACTAAATGGCCTTTTATAGGCTACAAAACTTGGCTTCCAAGGAAGGCATGAACAGTAACTTCATCATGAATAGTAACTTGGCATGAACAGTAATTCTGAAATTTTAAAATAAAGGAAATAACATAAATAATGTAAATTGTAAAGGAAATAACATAATTAATGTAGATTATTCTAGAAGATAATCCTTTCAAGTATAGGAGTATTGGTCTTCAAATTCCTTCCATGCTTGTGGTAAGAATCTCCCAATCTTTGACCCTTCTCCAAGCTTGATTAGTACTTTCCAAAAGAGTGACATGCCAAAGATGGAAAGATATCCCCAAGATCTTTCATAATCATCACAAGATTTGAGTGAATAATAGCACAAGATTTGAGGAATAATTCTGGAATCTTTGGCAGCCCATAATGCATGATAGTTCTAGGCCATATTTGGGCCTCATGACCCGGCCCATTAGGATAGGGTCCATCTTGAAGCTCCTCTTCCTTCCTAGGTGGATTGCACCAATCCTTGCATTGTTTTCTTGATCTTCTTGACTCTTGATCTTGCAATTGGCCTATTTGGACTTGCAACGGATCTTTAAGAGTAGACTCACATTAGTTCTCATCAATAAGACTTATGTAAACTTTAAATCAAGAATTTCATTCAACCTAATCCTACTTCTCTAGTGGTGAATCATAACCTACAACTCCCATGTAAAATCTAAAGCCTAGACTCTGATATCAAATTCTGTAACGCCCCGAATACCACCCTGGACGACATTATATTCTAAAACCATTTACACCATGAGAGCACTAAAATAATCCATAAATAAATAAGAATTCATAAAATTATCCATAAAATTTACATTATTATCCCAAAAGAATAGACCCATCTTGGCCTTTACATTCCAAAAATTAACTAATGTAGCGCAGCGAAAATAACAAAAGAAGACTAGAATTTACAAGATTCCAAATGAATATTCTAGCCTAGAGCAAAAGAAAGTGTCGCTCTAGGCATCCACCTTGGGATCCACGCTCCCGTCTATCGGAGTCTCCCAGTGTGCGGGCTCCTCGACTCCCAGCTCTTCCTCGAGGGGATAATCTGAAAAGGTTATTAAGTAGGGTTGAGCACTAAGCTCCATAGCAACATTCCTCACAAACTCATACAAGGTTTTTGAAACATATAAAAGAGATCGGTCTCCTTTCGCAAATATCATATATCAATTTTTGAAATAAAACAAGAATATTTAAACAAATCTCAAGTTTGAATAATAACAATAATTAGACAAAAACGATAAAATACATTCTTCAACAATAAATTATATTCTCATGTATATTGGTTCATCCCCGTTGCCATGTAAGTTGATTGCTTTTCAAGAATCTACCCAACGATTATACCTAGTCCACCCATCACAATAAAAAAATCACAATCACTTCGGGAAAGGGCGTCTACCATCCCAATGGCAGTGACGAATCCTTTCCCAAAAAAGGTATACCACCCCTAGTTTAAACTCCAGTGAACGATAGTGGTCGCATTACCAAATAACAATCCACTACAAGTGTTAGGAAACCATCTCACCTCCACTGGGATAGACTAACCTCTAACACTCTATGACATCTCTTGATGGCAATTCAAGTCCATCACAACAACCATACAAATGAAGAAACCAAAATATTCTCAATTCACCAACAATCTTAACCAATTAAAATTTTCATTAACAATTGAAGTATCACGATTATAATATTCTCAACATACTACAGTAATAAAGAATTAAAATGTGCAAGAGATCATCTCATGAAAATATTCACAATTTCGATATCAAAATTCTAGGGTTTTGCCAAAATTTAAGATTTCTTGGAACAAGAACAAGTATTAGATGAAAACATGATTTAATTAAGAACATGAATTTATAAATCAAGAATCCATATTAATTTCACAATCGAACATGTATTTTATAAAAAATTAGAGCTTTGGAAATTCAAGTACACATATTTCTTTAACCCAAATATATATTTGGTTCAAGGCTATGCCCAATAAAAAAGAAACCAAGAATTTATATATATCTACCATTTAATGATCAAGAGGATGGGAAAAATACATATTTATAACCTAAGTCTTAATGTAAGAGAGTAGGAAGAAACCCCTACCTTGGTGTTCTTAAAGAACTTGAGCTTTGATCCAAATTCAATGTGAAACTCTCCTTTGATCTTATATTTTTTTCCTTTCTTTCCTCTTCTCTAAGGCTTCCTAGGGTTAGAAGTGTTGAAATGGGGCTAAGGGAGACGACCTTAAGTATTTATAGAGAAAGAGATGGTCCACATATCGCAAATTTGGAACCCAGACTTTTAAGTCACATTCGAACGTCACTTCGAACTTCGAACTTCGAACGTTGGTTGCTCTCAGTACCTTTACATTTCCATCAGAGATTTGTAAGTCACGTTCAAACGTCATTTGGCGTTCGAACGTCACTAGTGCAATTGACTGTTTTACGTTCGAACGTCACTTGACGTTCGAACGTCCTTCAGTTTCTGATGAAACTTCAAGTAAAGGTTTGTCCTGTTTAGAAGTCGATTTGGAATTTTTTTTTGAAATATGATTTTGTAGCCCTGGAAGTCTACTATCTACTGTAAATATTTCAGATCAATTGGAAATCAGGGTAAAAAGTTATGCTCCAAATACTAGGCAGTGTCCAAAATTCTTTCTACTCAAATTTTCTATAAAATGTGATTTCACTCCGGAATACTTTCAAACTTCTACAACATACCCTATTACTTCCATCCACATTCATATTTCTACTATTATAACTACGTATTTCATGCATACATTATTACATATATTAGTAATATTGAACAATTATATTACTATATTAAGATGAACATGTGGAGGTTTACAGATTTATAGGACAAACATGGCTTCACTTCTCTCCATAGAAATAGCCTAAAATCCTTACACAACTTCAGTGCAAAACCATAGGTATGAAAAATAAGATTATTATAACAAAATTACTTTAACAAAGTCGGCACATCATTAGTATAACAAAATTAAGTCACAATTATCATAACATCACAAAAATTAATAGATCCACATATACATTAAAAATGTGTTTAAGCTAGCATAACTTTGATACCAAGAAAGGCAGGATCTTATGCACACACACACACACACACACATTTATGTATGTATGTATGCATTCAGATTAGAGTTTTTGGTATCTTTTGCAGTGACTAATTGTTTTCTTTTGTTTTTTTGCAATAGCTATTAGGTTGTTTCGCTTTTTCTTGTGTTGTTTTTTTCTTATTTCATTTTTACTTGTTTCATTTTTTTTTGTTTCTTATTTCTTTTTTTACAGTTGTCATGTTTTGTATATATATATATATATATTTATGTGTTCAAACTAACTGTCTTATTAAAGGGGTGAGTATAATATGGGGTGAGCATACTAATAATGAGGTGGGTATAGAAAGGGTGAATTTAATAGTTTGATAATAAAAAAATTAAATGGGATGAGAATAGATATTTGTGGGTTATGAATAGCCCAACCATCTTCCAAATGGCTCTGATAACTACCTTAAATAACTATCCATAAACTCTCACTTAACCACCACTTATTTAAATTTTTGTTTAAAAAATATAATTTGTAATCCTATAATTCCTCCTATCCTTTTTCTAACTTGTAAAA
>CM042201.1:4814541-4869295 GCA_023539305.1 Ilex asprella | reverse complement strand
AATTAAGAGTGAAAATTTTTAACTAACACGATGACACGACTCGAACTTGACACGAATTTTAAGACACGAATTTGATTAACTTGAACACGAACGCGACACGAAAATAAACATGTCAACTCATAACTTGACACGACACAATTAGTTAAATGAGTTGAGTTAAGTGTGACTAATGTTCGACACAAACCTGTAATGACTCAATACGAATCTAACGCGATACGACTCAATTGTTACCCCAAATCTTAGTCAACAGAAAAAAAAAATAGTCATTTTTGTTTTTCATCCATCCAACCAAACACAACTGAAAGAAAGTGAATCATTCCTACTTTTCTTCCTTGAATGATAGAAAGTGTATCCTTCCTATTTTTCAACCTTCATACTTTCCATCTTTCCTATCAAACGAAGCATAAGTGTGCAAGGTTCAAGTTTATTATAAAAAATTTTAAATTCAAAATAGTTCACGTGCAACGTATGTATATACTAATTATTTTAACAAAATGGGTTCTAATTAGAACTTCTCACTAGTTTTTTAAAAAAATTGGGCGTGTTTGTGATAGAGGGAGGACTAGATAGAGAGTGCATGTGGGTGTGTTCATTGTGTTGTGAAAACAAAAAAGTTGTGTGTGTGTCACAGAGGTCTTGTGCGTAAAAAAAATGCTTCATTGTGCGTCAAAAAAGTGCACCTGTGTGTGACAGAGAAAGAGAGATAGATATGGAGAGGGTATATATAGATAGATACAGATAGATATAAAAAATGCAAAAAAAATTATGATTTAATGAACTCTTTGTTTATGCATTTTTTGAGTCTCCAATTTTTTCGATCAAAGCATTTGTCTTGAATTTGTCCACTCATAGTATTCGTCTTCAATCTTTTTGTATTGGGGAAGTGGTTTATATTTCCCCTTTCTACGGATTTATTAAAGCAATGATATGACACAACCTTTGTTTATTCAATTCATTTATATTCCCCACAATATTTTTGGGGTTTTGGTTTACAAACATAGGTTTTTAAGAATATCACGCTTTTGGGTAATTTAGTTTTAAAGACATCATTTTGGTTTTAGGACAGAACAATTGCTAGATTAACGATTAGGGCAAGAAAATTACTTCTCATATAACTTGAACTACATTCAAGTTCCATTTCAATAAACATGTAGCTCAAATTAGAATCATTCAATGAATTCGTTAGGCACATAAGTATACTACCAATAATTAAATCTCACAAGGACTGAATTTTACTATAAAAAAATTTCCACCATCCAGAGTTAAACAAAAATATTAGTTGCATTGCCACGACAAATATGAGATAAAAATAGGTAGTGGCCTCGAAAAACAAAAAGTTAGGCAATAGGGTTGCAATATTAGGACATATTAAATCTTGCTTTCCCCAAGCCATGGCAAAAATGTTTTTTGTTCTAACTTTTCAATTACATTTGTTTCTGTGTGACCTCCATATGAGATCCTGCAAAAAGATCAAAGTATAAGAAAAGCATGTTCCAAAGTAGATGAAACTATAAATTTTCAGAGAAACTAATATTAAAAATTCATACCATGATTGTAGAAGGCCTAGAAACTTGAGACATAATAGATGGAAGACATGGAAGATACAAAGTTGTCGGTAGTGAGTCCTTGCCATATTAAAAAAAAATCAAGGTTAAATACAATGCACATTCAGATATATAAAAACGTAGAATTACCTGTAAAAATTAATTATACATTATGTCATGAATATTGCGGCGATTATTAGGCACATTTAACATGATAGGTGACTCATTTATACCAGCATTATCACTTGCATATATCAAACAATTGAAACTTAGAATTGCACTAATTGATATAACTAGTTAAGTGTACCAAAAAAAATCATAATAATCATGTGGTTCACCTCAGTTGCTTTTGTAGAGGACAACTAGTTTGGATATGCCTTGGTTACTTGAAAATGCCACATCTTTGCCTTTTCCTAATGTTGTTCTACTTAGGATGTTTTTTCCTAAGTGATTTCGGTCACTCCCGGGAAACTATATGTGACGGTTCTTGTAAACTGAATTCTATATTGGACAACACTTGACTACCACCTTCATGTGGTATTGTTCTCCCTAAATCACCTTCATTTTCATTTTCATTTCATTTTCATCACTCTCATCATCCATGACTAGAAGTTCATTATGCACCTTTCACAAGGCAAGTGTGAGATAATTATGTTTCCTTTGAGATTTTTGTCCCTCTCCAACAACTTTTAAAAACTCTATCATCAAACTGTTGTTCATAGAAGTAGAAGAAATTTGGACTTCATCTTACACCTTATCCTTACAAATTCATGTGCAACATGACCTTTCGCATGTATTTTCCATCTTGGAAGAACATATTCTTGAGGGAGAAAATTAAAAAGAGATTTTTTTAACAAAAATTGCAAGAATGTGCCTACAGATAATTCCCATATATTCAAACATATGACACGAGAAAACAACTTTCCTTTGTAAAGCATCAAGCAATACTTCATATACCAGTTTTTCATTTGCAATTGGCGTAACTAACTTGATCCGAAATGTGTACACCCAAGTACAGGCGGTCAAGCAGTAGTAATAATCCAGGTTTGAGTCCGGAGTCGAATCCACAGTGAACTTTTTATTGGTGTTTCAAAGTAAGCAGTGGTGGAGACCAAATGATTGTAACCTTTTGAGATTTAAAGTTGTGAGGTTTAGAGATTTTCCTGGATTAAATATGAAATTCTTTCCAAGAAAGTTTTCTAGACAAAATATAAGATAAGTTCAAAAGAAAAGAAAGTCACTCTTTAGTTCAAGGATCTAGACATGTAGTTAATCACCCGGTTTATTATATTGATGCTTGATAACTCAATTAACTCCCGTGTCAACGGCAAGTTAATCAAACGATAAAGATGGACTGTGAGAATTAAGAACATTTTATAAGAATTGTCTGTGCCGAGACTTAACCCGTCTACAAACAAGTAAGTGTTTCTACAAGACATCCAACTATGACATTAATATTCCATTCTTTAAATGAAGCATAATAATGGGGAGGATTGAAGGGTAGTCATGAAGATCTAGCCGGGGTACTTGTCTTGAACCAATGATTCTTTCTATGCAAGAGTTATCCGTGTCATAGAAAGAACCACGATTATACAAAGTACTTTAAACTTTTCTAGATGCAATCAATTATCCAATAAGCAAGGGGTATAAACATTAACCATAAGAACAATGCACAAATATAACTTCCAGATAATTTCTACATGCCCTTCACCTCTTATTAAAGAGTGAATGAGAAACTGCTCACTCTTCATGGCTTTGACAAAGCTAGAAAAGTGAGTGATGTTCATCCCTCCAAGCAGAGGACTTATAAAATAAAAAAAACAATAAACAAGGAGTCACTCTTCAATGAAGAATGAGTGAATCACGTTCCTCCCTTCACGACTTTGGTAAAGCTCTAGAAAAGTGGAAGAGTTTCACTCTTCTAAGAAGAGGTTAGCTCAAGCAATGGAAGTGAAAGACATAAAAAATGAAAGAAGAGGAAAGCTAGTCATTTTTGGAGGGTGACTTCCTCAACTAAGAAATAGAGGGTTGCTTCCTCAACCAAAAGATGAATTATCTTTCTTCTTGCAAGTAATTGAAAGCATAAATTTAAGACTAATTTCATAACAAACTAAGAAGTGTTGGTCTAAAGCCAAACTAACTTCAAGAACATTACAAGTAAGCATACAAGAATTTTACAACTAGCTCTTATGAGTGGGAGTCTAAGCCTCCATCAAACTCCCTACCAAGTCTCCCAAAGTGGGAGTATTTATAGGCAAGGAGAGGGAGCAAGAGGGGGTGAAGAAAGAGTTTAAGCCATCCAAGTCCAAGTGAAAACCAACTACTTTGCAGGCAGTATGTGGAGGATGTTCGAACGTGAGTTGACAGTCGAACGTTGTTTCTATTTTGGCTTTATGGTCGTTCGAACGTTAGATAGCGTTCAAATGTTTTGTCTATTTTTGCTCTAAGGCCGTTCGAACGTCGACTGTCGTTCTGACCTTTTCACTCAAGTGCCCTGTGATCTTCAGTGAAAACTCATTTCCATACTTCATGCATCAGTCTAATCTTCAATTGATTTTAGGGGACGTTCGAACATTGATCGACATTCAAATATGGTACTCAAGTATCTCAGGCTTTTCCTTCTTCGCTCAGGGTCTTCTTTCTTGGTTGCAACACACCATGTCTTAGTAGTATGATCTTCACATGATGTAAGGTAATGTTCGAACATTGATTGGCATTCGAACGTTCTTACCTTGGTCCCTGCTTTTCCAATTTGTTCTATGATGTACCGGCGTTGCACTCAAATGTGATATTTGTTATTCTTGAACCCTTGTTCACTTTCTAACCTAAAATAACATCACTTAAACTCTATCAAAGCACAATTAGTATCAAAAAGGCATAGTAAAATGTTACTTTTAAGTACTAATTACACCCCCAACCTAAATATTGCTAGCCTCTAGTAATAAAAAAATGATTGAATGTAAATCTATTTCTAATGCCTTTTTCGTAGGTCATCCGGTTGCATTTAGCGTATGCAACAACCAGTTGAACCACTAGATTTACCCTAGTGGACTAGTATTGTCTTGTGAGGGTTTCTAGTGAAGCTACCCACACACTTCAGTCGAACAAATGTGTATGTGAGATTGCTGATTAAAGTAAGTTAGCATCATGGTTGTTGAGACACCCAATCCTCAATTTCGCTTTATACCCAGCATGCTCCTCTTCCATTGGTACTTACTCTATGCAAAAATTCTCATCTGTTACATTGGCATTTGGAATCCCTTGTGTAATAGGAATGGTCATTCTAGAAACCAGAATTGTTATATAACAAATATTCCATTTTACCACCTTCCATGGATAGCTTTCATTTCACAAACCTCTTTTAGAAATACCTTCAACAAAAATTCCCTCTGATTATAGTGACTTGTCTCTCAAAGAGCATGTGATCAGAGGATGACCAATTGGAAAATCACATGCGCAATTAGAATGAGAGTGAAACTGTTAGAAAGCAAACTAATCATGTTATTGGCATAATTTCGTGGAAGAATACTGAATCAATTAATGAAACTCTATTTAACATTCCCTAACTTTTGTTTGACAACACAAACATGCATCATACTTGAGATCAATTAGGGCTTTGGTTAGGTTGTAATGTGGCCAGAGGTCAGTGACCAACGAAATCACGTCAATGGTATTCGAAAGCTATCCTCTGTTTATGTGGCATAACACACCTCTTTCTTTTCGATATTTTGCCAAGAAATGGTATTTCTTTCTTTCATTTTTCACTTTCTTGGTAATTTCCTGTCTTTTTGTTCCTTTTATTTTTTGGTAGTTTCCACTGTATTTTCTTTGAACAGCAATTGACATAGTCTTTTTCCCTTTTCTTACATTTCTATATCATTCTGATTTATAAGAGGGTGTAAGAAAATTTGATAGCAGGGGTATATCAAGCATTTTTTTCTATGGCTCAGTTTTTATATGGGTTTCTTGAAAAAGAAATCATTCTTTGAAGGCTCATGCATGGCTAACTAGGGATATAGTTTTGTAAAAGAAATGGCTAAGGCTCAACGTTAAATCAAAAGATGGCCTAAAATTATTTCTCAAGTATGTGCACATGTACATGTTGTATGCACGTATTCCTTGTGGGATATGTCAATAGATCAATTTAGTTGCATCAATCAAAGCAAGGTTAATGCGATTATTGAAAAAAAATGAAGTGAAAAAGCTCACTTGAGTAAATGTTGATATTCTCGAAACTTACCATGGTATCCTTTGTTATCTCCACTAGTTATGTTAGATTTTTCTGGGGAATGTCGGTTATATATTGATTCCATTTTCGAGTATGATCATTTTGTACCTTGAAAATAACAAATACAGACGTAATTTTGAAAATTTAAGCATAGAGAAAATATTATTGTTTAAAGAGTTGTGATCGTAGGTCTAAATTGTTAAGTTGTGTGTCAAACCGATCATATGCTTAGTCATTTTAATAAGAAACTTTAGAATCCACATCCGTTTCATCATTTATTAACATGAATTATTAAAGTGCTTATTCTATCCATGCAATTAAATAGATAAAAATGATAAACTGAATCATTCATTTTCACAAAATATCATCATTTAACATCATCATCCACGATTCAATTCATCCACTAAAAAAATGATCAAACACACAAAAACTTAAATTAACCATAACAATATCCGAGAATACAAGAATCTAGTGGAGCGAGCGAACTTGGTGAAAAGAGACATATAGGAGGCCAGACGAAGGCAAACTTTTGCTAGAGGAGGTTCTTTGAGAGAAGGTAGCAGCAGTGGAGTCACACAAAGGGCAGCTCCGTATCGTCGACCTGATCAAGCTTCGGGGCAAAGGAATCAAACAGAGGAAATCATTGTGAGGAAATCATTCGAGCTCGATCAAAAAGTGCTCTTATACTACTCTCGCCTCTCGATCTTTCATGGGAAACTCCGATCCCATTAGGATGGCCCCTATCTTGTCAATGTGGCCTACCCCAATGGAGCTGTGGAAGTCATGAACCTCGAAGATGGTAGGACATTCAAGGTCAATGGCCAAAGACTTAAGCCATTTTTCAACGGTTTTGAAGGACAAGGAGTGGAGGAGGATTTGATGGATCTGGTTTACCCGAACCTGTTGGAGGATTGATTTTTCTTATGGTGTTTAGTGTACAATTACTTTTACTTACTTTATCTATTTAGTTTTACTTACTTTAAATTCGTTTATAGTGTTGTTCTCTTAGTTGTACATGTTGGTGTTCTGTCAAAAGTTCAAATGCGAGGTGTTCTCTAACCCTAATCATCTTTTTACAATCCTTCATTGCATATCATATCATTTTTGTTGCATTGAGGACAATGCATGAATCAACTTGGGGGTGAGGTCCACCAGTTGTATGTTACACTAATGTTTGTGGGAATTTTTTGTTGATAATACAAATTTTTTGTGGTGAAAAGTCACCTTTCACATATCATACAAATTTTTGTTCACAATAGTTGCAAATTATGTGAAAATTTTGATTTTTTTTAAAAAAAATATCTGAATGTTGATCTGTATTTCTTTATTAAGATGTTGTGGGTTGTTGGCATGTTGATCTTTATGTTGAATTGTGAATATATGAGCACATTATAGAAGTTCATCCTATGCTTGAGTATCAATTAGGTATTTGCTTTTGAACTCACCAATATGCACACTTTGAATGTGTAATTTCGTCAATTTACGATTCAGTTCACATTTTAGTGCTTGACATGAATACTGGATATTAGTAAGAACCCGAAATTTTTAGTGCCAATCCTTGTTTGGAGGGGACGTACATTTACTTGAGGAACAATTCCTCAATTTTTAAATTTGATCAATAATCTCATCATGCTTGTTTTAGTTAGGTGCATTTGTGTAGTTGATTGACTTATCTCAAAATGCATACTGCTCCCCATGCTTATCTAGAGGTGATTAGTGATCTTAGGCCATTTTTAAAATTTTTGAGCCTTTACCCTTTTTTTTGTGAAAATATTATCCCTAGTGCCGAGATTGAACCTCAATTGAAATTCGTTTCTATGTCACATATTTGGCCAAGCCAGTACAAAATGATAAAAATCTACCTCACCTTGGTTGTTCCTTGAGCTGAATATGAGTGATCACAAAAAAGAGGAAGTATGGTGTGAAAACTCAAACAAAATGGATGAATGATCTTGAAACTCAAAAGTGATGAACGGAAAAGAATGATAAATCCAAGAAAAAGAGAAAAATGGGTGAGAAGAAGAAAAGAATGACAAAAGAAAAGAAAAATGTTAAGGAAAAAAAAGAAAAACAACAAAGAGTTTTGTGATGGTCTTAGGCTGAAAATCCCATGAAAAGGGAGGTGTTTTTGAAATAAAAGTCATTCACTTAGAACAAACCTCTTTGTTATCCTACATACTTCGTTTCTTTTACCTCAATATTACCCCAAGGCTCCATTATAACCCTTGAAGCCCTAAATGATCTAGAGAAGCATGGGAGAAGCATACTTTTGAAGAAAGAGAGTTGTTGATTTGCTATATAGTGCCCTAGCATTCCTTTCATTAGATTATGCCAAGATTGTTTCATTTTTCATGCATGAAATTTATTTTTGGATTATATGTGAGCATAATTTGCTTTGTGAACAAGATGGAGAGCATGCCAGGATAACGAGAGTGTGATTCATTGTTGAGAATCACCCTTGGTGAGGTTGCATTGAAACTTAATTTTAATAGCCAAGTGAATGTGAATTCCATTGTGTAAATGATTGTTAAGAAATGTTGTTATTCCTAAGCTCCTAACATGAACCCTCAAATATATATATGGCTTATGTGTGTGGGTGAGTGTCACTCGCACTCGGATTCATGCAAGAGATAGGGCAACGAAATGGTGGAAATGAAATGAACAAAATGTGTGAAACGTCAATAAAAGTGCTCCCCAATCGCAAGGAGTCTTTTGAATGTCGGTGTTTTACTTGAAAAAGTATTCCAAGGTCGTCTCCTTAGGGAAGAAAAGTTCAAGTGTGTGACGGTGATTTTGTCAAAAAAGAGAAAGTGTAAAATCTTTTGGTTTGTGTTTTGGTGATTGAAGTTTGGACTAAAATTAAATAAAACAAGTGTTGGCTAATTCAAAGAGTTCATTCCCATGAAAATACCAACTGAACTCAAAGCCTTCCTCCAATGGTGTATAGATGAACGATTGATTCGTGAGAAGCTAGGGACGAGATGAAGATGAGGATTCAAGCATACACTGTGACAATGCCTACAGTGTATCAAGAACTCACAACCAAATGGAGGTGAGGATCCAAGCATAACCTGTGACCAGACCTACGGGATATCAAGGACTTACAACCACACCCACTCTCAACCCAATCAAACCGAACCACCGTACACCGAGAGGAGAAAAGAAATTGAGTTGAAATGGAATCCCCAAGAGGAATTCTCCCTTGGATTAACCAACTTAGAATCTAGCTAATCATGTTTGCAAGGAAAGATAATACATATTTCAAAGAGACATAATTGAAATGGAGCATGAAACTTAACTTATAGCAAGAAATCATAAACTATGAAGAAAAATATTCAATACCCATTTTAAACTTGAAATGAAGAAAAACTTAATACAACAATGGTAGATTTAAGAACATGTAACTAAACTTGCATTAAACATGAAAGGAATGAGATTAAAGTGCAAAAAATATAAATTACAAGAATATTAAAGCTTACATGGATGAAAAATGGTGAATAAATTGCAAAAACATAAGTACTATTCATCATCTTCTACATTGAACTAAAACTAAGCTTAGGTAGACGCACCTTACAATGCTCTTCAATGCTGAATATAATAGAGTGTATGCCTACAATTTTCGTGCATGGTGGCCCCCCTAAGGTGTGTGTAGGCTTCCCATCAATAGAGGTCTGAATTAAAGACTTTGACAGGCTAGGAGACAACCCCCCCAGGCAGCCCATTCCTCTTCCATCCTCCATCAATGTCAAACCTTCAAAGTCTTCCTAATGTGTAAGGGAGGCATGGTTGTAGGTATAAAATGTCGGGCTAGGCATGGGAGAAGTGTAGGTGGGACCCCCAAGCAAGTGGAGGTGAGTTGTAGGAGTTTCGGGGCTGCTTCAGGAGGGCGAACCGATACGCGTACCGGTACGGTTTAGCTACTGGAGTTCGGCGTACCGGTACGATTCCTTCTCTACTTTGGACCACTTTTCATAGAAGTGGCATAAAGTTTGATCCAACCGTTGGATTGAGCTTAAATTTTAACACAATTAAGAATACATCCAGATCTATAACTTTCATGTTTTGGACTTTTTCATATTAGAAGTGGATCATGGTAAAAATGGAGAAAAACCGAGGCTCTGCTTCCAAATGATGTGGCAGCTGGTGCCTTTTTTCCCAAGCACCAATAACTCCTTGACTTCTTCATTTTCAAACCGAGGCTCTGCTTCCAAATGATTTAAGTTATAAAAACATGCAACATCAAAATATCAGCATTATTCATAAAATCGGCTAACGCTAAGTACTTAGAAGCAAAAGTTGAGTTTAAATGCATGTAATGAGACCTTACATATGCAATATTATGCACTCATCATTAAATGCCTAAATTACATGTCCATTGCACGCACACATGAGTTTGAAAATGAATGTGTAGGTGCATACTCTAGACTACCATTTAAAGCAATGGTGTTGCTCATGTCCTTGGTTCGGGTAGTTGATTGACGTGTTAGGTAGCCCTATGCTTAAAGGATGGGGGAATATTGCTCAACTTTCGATATTTGAAAATATTTAGGAATGCCCCTGTTATTTGAATGCATCGTTTACATTTTGGGTATTCATTTTGATAGTTTAAATTAGAAATCCATGGCTTATACTTTGAAAACATCAAAATCTTAAATCATGTTGCGATTTCAAAAAATGACTTTGGGCATGATCATTCAAATGTGGTTCATATGTGTGGTTCAAATTTTTGGTAGGTTATATGTCTTAGGTAGGGTATTAAGATATGTTGGAGTTGAGGAAAGATAGATTGGATGTGAATTATTGAACAAATGATTGGATTTGCAGCAAAGGCAAAACCTCTCGAAAGGATTTGATCGACCTTCCAGAAAGTTTTGCCTACTGGAATTTTTGCCCTAGGCAATAAGCAAAACCTTCCAGAAGGTTTTGCCCAAAAAATGAAATACAAGGGTTTTATGTTCGAAATTTTTGAAAAACCCTTCATATTTCCCATCTATCTCTTGCTTCCAGGCTTTCTCCTCTCCTCCTACTATCTTCTAATCTTCAAAACCCTTCTCCTAAACTTCAATTTCTTCACTTTCTCTTGAGTAGGGCTGAATTTTAGTGTGTTTAAGCCAAAAATTTCAATTATTCTCCACAAAACTCTAGGTCTATTTTCCCCCAAATTGTTCGATCTCTTTGATCTTTCTTAAACCTACTTGACTCCATTGCAATGGCTAGGATGAATGGGATGTCCATGGAGGTATTTGAGCCTGTGGAGAGCTTTTTGGTAATGATTTTGACTTTTTTATGTATGGCGGCACTATTGATATTCATGGCCAATACGAAGAGGACGGGCCCAGACTCTCCCCCACCCACTGCCACTAACTCCCGTAAGAGACTCAGGGATGGCCCTAGTGGCCAAGAATGAGAGGAGAGACGAACCAAAGCAAAACGTGATGTTTGGAGACAAAGAATTGAAGGGAAGGGGGTAACGTGGGAGAGGTACATTGACAAGGTTTCTCTTGGACCCAATGATGAGTTGGTGAGGGTGATTGAGGCCCAAGGGTTACATATTTGGTTTGAAAAAGTGAAGGGGTATAACTTGGGAATGTGCCGTGAGTTTTACACTAAGTTATCGGTGTTTGGTGATAAAGGGAAGACTAAGGACTAATGTGAGGGGTAAAACATTCAAGGTGACCCCCACCATGATCACCACTGTGTTGGAGTATGAGAGGCCTGCCCAGACTACCCCCGTCTACTCACATAACATGGATGGGGGTAGGACGTTTAGTGATGACATGGCTTTAACCTACGATTACCCAACTACGTTTAAGGGGATAACGTTGGTTGGGGGCCTTAAGCAATCGTACTGGGTTATGAATAAGGTGCGTCATTACAACTTAATGCATCAGGGGATTTGGAGAAGAACCCAAACATCGAGAAGCTGGCCTTGCTCCATGCTGTCATGACAGGGGGTGGCTATGGATATGGCATTGTTGATTTTTTAGGAGATGCGGGAGTTTGCCCTGCTGTAAAGCTAAAGGCAAATCTCCCTTTTGGATCATCACCCATCTCTAGGACCTGGCTAAGATCAAGCACTATGCCATGGTATGCTGCTCCCCCTAGAGACTAGAGCCATAGGGAAGTCCAGCAGTAAAAAGAGTTTTGCCAGGACTGGGGGTGAGATACCTAGGGCTGGCAGGCCAGAGACGTCAGTAGTCAGGCCATCTTCGTCAGCACCTCCACAAACTACTCCTGCTCCTGCACCTGCGACTACCCTGGCTGGCACCATACCCCAGTGTTTAGATGCTTTGGAGTCCACTATGCATGGGTTTTCATTGATGGTGACGAGACTTTTCCAGCATACATTCTATGGTGAGCCTATCGCTAGATGACCTCCGCCAAAACATGCTGGACCCTCGACCACAGCTCTAGTGCCATCCGTGACTGTTGAGGTCGGCGACGATGACGATGACGATGACGATGATGAGGAGTCATAGTCTGAGTTTAAGTAGTCGGAGACTGAGGAGGAGGATGCATTCGATGAGGGGGATGATTGAGGATTTGTGTATTTTGTTTTGAATTTTGGTTGTACATAGCTAGGGTTTCTTGTGTCGGCCATCAGAAACATCTTTAGGTTTTGGCCGTTTTGTTTTAGAACTTGAACCCATTGTAAAGAACTTTTTGAAATGATCAATGAATACCACATTTGTCTTGTTTATCATTGTAAAAAGCAATTTATGTAATTGCAATATGATTTATGCATTTTGAGTGTTTGGATGTTTGTATGAATGAATGGATATTGTTCTAATTTATAGCTTATGGTTTGAAATAATGTTTTGTAGGGACTAGCAAAGCTCAAGTTGGGGGGTGTGATTTGCACAAAAAATTGAATATATTTTATGCTAATATGCCCTTTTATCGGACCCTTGGCTTTCATCCCAAAAGTACAATTTCCTATAACGAAAAATCTAATCCGAGTCTACTTCCGTATCTGTGTAGTTCGAACAACCCGTGACTTTCCCAATTTTCTCTCTCACAAATCGGTTAAGCAAGGGCCTAATGTCAATAAACATCAAAATTTCATGCAACACCCATGTGTTCTGGAAGAGAATTGGAAGAAGAGGAAGCAAAGCATCCACGTTTGAACGCCATCTTGAATTATTTGAGGACCCCAAGAGATTGCTAGGGTGATGGTGTTAGTAGTATGCTCTAAGACGTTCAAAAGATGCCAAAGAAGCTGTTTGGATTAAGAAGTTCAATAATGAACTTATATTAGTTCCTACCATTTAATCACATATACGACTGTATAGTGACAATAGTGGGGCAATAGCTCAAGCCAAGGAATCAAAGTCTCATCAGAAATCCAAACACTTATAGTGAAATTTAACATGATCTGAGAGATCATTTGAAGAGGTGATGTGTGTATCTAAAAGATTGCATCAATAGATAATATAGCATACCCACTTACGAAAGCATTAACATAACAACAACTAGACTGACATCTTGAGAAGATGGGTATTAGATACATGGTTGATTGGTATTAGTGAAAGTGGGAGATTGTTAGTAGTATGCTCTAAGACCAATCATATAGATGATATTTTGGGGTGGTACTAGCAACATTCATTACTTACTTAAAAAAAAAGGGCAAGTTTATTTATCATGTTTATGCTTTATTTCATTTTGATATACATGATATAGTCCATAGAGTGTAAGTTAAGAAGATAGTTTCTCAATGTGTTGAGAAGAGGAGACCTATACTTCTTAGTACTTAACTCTTAAATGTTCCTAGTCATAGGATTATTATTTGGACGCTATGTAATCTAGATAGACTAGCACACACTATATTTGCTCATATTTAATATGAGGTGATTTGTCCAAGTCACTAGTGTAGGGACACTAAAACAGGTACGTGGGTGCTTGTTAGAGGACAAGTACACTGAACATGACCGTTAACTAACGTAGGATTTTTCATATGGAGTTTTACATGCCTGTCAATGTTAAATCCTAAAGTTATAGTTATGCAACTGATCCTTAGACTTGAGACACCATGGCTGTCTTGTGCATGAACTTTTATATTTTAACTATACAACATATTCATATACTAACTAATGATACCTCGAATAAAGCTCCTAGTGTGAGTTTAGGAAATAAGGTAAGGTCGGGAGGTCCGTGGAAAGCAGTAGGGCTCATGAGGCATATTCAGAGCCCCCGACCAGCAGAAGAGATAGCTGAATTGGTAAGGGGATGACTTGACGACTGTAAATACCACCGAAGCAATAAGCCGAGCTGAATTCAAGGCACTAGATTCTCAACCAACCAAGATCTTCCCCTAAAACTAAGGAGGATCCTATGGAGGGAAGGCGAAGATTTTGGGATAAATTTCACAGTGTCAGCTTTTATGTAATGGATCCATTGGGGGAGAAAGGGAAACTAATCCCATGATTGTAGGAAATTAACCCGGATTAGAGGTAAGCATGAGGCTATATAAGCAGGGTGGATCCCCAACTGGAAGAGGGAGATATAGACATAACCAAAAGAGAGAGAGAGAGAGAGAAAGAACAACGATGTCGCCCTATAACTTTCGGTAGAGATGAATAAGATTGCATGGGCAAGAGCCTCCATGGAAACAGTGGACTAGCCGAGCTCTTAAGTCGGTGAACCACTATAATTCTGTTGTGTATATCCCCTAGAACCCCCAATATTCAACAGCACGTATCACACATGAGCATCAACTCAGATCCACGTACGAGTCACGTCATCATCCATGCCATCTGCTCATCTAAGTTTCACATACACCATCAGTTTGACGCCGTCTGTGGGAAACTGACTGTTCCTCTTATACATAAGCTGATTTCTCAGTGACTGATGGTATTAACCTGAAACATGATCAGAAGCCAAACAAATCCTCCACGAATGCAGGATCCACACGAAGCCACTAACAGCAGACAACCAGAAAACATATAGGAAACCAATCCTCCTGTGGGGCATTCCCCTGCGAACAACGAGATGGAGGCCCTTCGCCTCGTCAATCAATGCTTGCTGAGGGAAAATGCGGAGCTCTTAAAGCTCTTACAATGCCACAGGGGGCACGACCAGCCCAAGAAGGCTAGATTAATCCCCCTCACAGGGAGCAACAACATCTTCATCCCCTCAGGGAAGACAATGAAGGAGGAGAAAATAGCCAGACCATGGGGCAGGTTCCACACCTCCCCAAGAATGGCCATAATAAAGAGGTGCAAAATCAGAACAACAAAGGAGAAGGGGATGATTCCTTTCCTTACCAGCAGGAAATGAGAGAACAACATTGGGAACAAGGCTTCAAAGACATCTAGCAAGAGCTTAGCCGCATGAGGGAGGCTGTAAAAGGCAAGTTACCAGTTACAATAGACTCCCTGGTGCAACAGATTGAATCCTCGTTCATCACCAGGGTATTACATTTTCCTCTCCCACCAAAGTTTCGAATGTCGCAGATGGAATCCTTTGACGAAACAAAAGACCCTACAGACCACCTTAATACCTACAAGAATCAAATGAAGTTGCATGGGTATCAGGACCCTGTGCGTGACAGAGCCTTTGCCATCACGTTATAGAACTTTGCTCTGGCGTGGTTTAACAGGCTCCCACCAAGCTCGATTTCGTTCTTCAAAGAGCTCTCTGTTGCTTTTATATCTCATTTCATAGGAGCTCGGATTCACACAAAGTCGAACTACCACCTGTTGAGTGTGAAGCAGGGACCCCAAGATAGCCTGAGATCCTATGTTCAAAGATTCAACGCGGAATCATTAAAGGTAGACGTCCCCGATGAGAAGTTTGCCATCATTGCCTTTATAGCCGGCCTAGGAGTATAATCCAAGGATTTGATGTTTTTCATCTCAAAAAAACCTCAAGCAAGCATGACAGAGGTGCTAGCTAAAGCAGAGAAATATATAAACGGTGAAGAAGCGCTCCGCTCTAAGGTAGGAAGCTCGTCATTATGAAAGGACGCAGAGAGGGAAGAAAGGAAAAAAGATTGAAGCCCTAGGAAAGAAAGAGATAGGTCTCCAAGAAGGGACAGAGACCATTCTCCAAAGAGAAGAGGAAACGTTAGAGACCGCTTGGGTCCTCCGCAACCAGAGCTGCAGCCGAGGTACGCACCACGGTAGCTTACCCCTCTTACTGCCTCGATATCATAGGTCATGTATGAGGTACAGAATGAGAAGTTATTGAGATGGCCATCTCGAATGAAGGCAGATCCTGCAAAGAGAGACCAAACAAAGTACTGTGACTACCACAGGGATCATGGTCACTACACCGACAATTGCATTCAGTTAAAGAAGGAGATTGATTTCCTAATCCAGATAGGACATCTACGTCGTTTCGTGGCCCATAACAATCAAAACCGGGCTCTTCCTCCCCCACCACCTAACAGCAAGCACCGACACCACATCAGCAACCTCTAGGGGAGATCAGAGTAATTTCGAGAGGATTCACGGGAGAAGGAGAGTCAACCACGACCAGAAAGATCAAAGCCGGAGAAGCTCTGAAAATACACACCGTGTCTAAGACTCCGCGCCTAGACACCACAGTCACTTTTTTCAATTCAGATTTAGAAGGTTGCCAGCACCCCCACGACGATCCTTTAGTAGTAAGGGCTTTAGAAGCTAACAGAACTGTCCATCGGGTTCTAATTGACAACAGAAGCTCGGCAGACATCATTTTTGTGCATGCGTTCGATAAGATGGATATAAGAAGGGAGAAGCTTGAGCCAGTAAGCACACACTTGCTGGGATTTACGGGGGAAAAAGTGTTGCCCCTTGGAGCGATCCAGCTCGTGCTCATCTTGGGTGACCCACCTTGTCAAGCTACGATAACCGTCAAGTTCTTAGTAGTTGATGCACCCTTAGCATACAACATGCTACTCAGGAGACCTTCGCTTAATTTAATAAGGGCCATCCCTTCAGCTTATCATCTTGTAGTAAAATTCTCAACTGAAAATGGGATTGGATTAGTCTGGGGAGACCAACGGATTGCTTGAGAATGCTATATGGCGTCAATAAAGAAGAACGAGGTGGAGAACATCCAGTTAGATAAGGTCAATATGAGGGACGAGATGGACACTAGGCCAATCCCATCAGAAGAGCTGGAACCCGTACAGCTCGACGACGAACCAGAACATCTCGTCTACGTGGGATCCAAGTTAAGTGGTGAGATTAAGGATCTCCTCATCCAGTTCTTGATAAAGAATTCGGAGGTCTTTGCCTAGAAGCAAGATGGCATGAAAGGCATCGACCCGTCAGTGATCTCACACAAACTCAGTGTAATTCCTACCTGCAAACCCGTCAAACAGAAACGGAGGAGTTTCGCCCCAGAACGCCAAAGGCCATCAATGAAGAAGTCAACAAACTCCTCCTTGTTAAAGCCATCAGGGAAGTGGATTACCCAGTATGGCTTGCCAATGTGGTCCTCGTCAAGAAGACAAATGACAAATGGCGTTTGTGCATAGATTTTACAGACCTCAACCGCGCTTGTCCTAAAGACAGTTTTTCATTACCCCGGATAGACCTAATTGTGGATGCCACCACAGAGCTTGAGCTCCTCAACTTTATGGATGCCTTCACGAGGTATAATCAGATAAGAATGGAACCCAATGACCAAGAAAAAATTGCCTTTGTAACTGAACATGGAACTTATTGCTATCAAGTCATGCTATTCGGCTTGAAAAATGCTGGAGCTACTTACCAGCACCTGGTAAACAGAATGTTCCCAAGGCAAATGGGGCAACCATGGAGGTTCACATTGATGACATGTTGGTTGAATCCTGAAGGCAGAGCTCCACATCCAACACCTAGCAGAGTCTTTCCAGGTCCTCAAAGACTACCAAATGAAACTCAACACAGCCAAGTGTGCTTTTGGGGTATCTGCGGGGAAATTTCTAGGCTTTATAGTTAACAGCAGAGGGATTGAGGCTAACCCAGAAAAAGTAAAGGCAGTGTTGGATATGCAGCCACCATACAACACCAGGGAGTTACAATGATTAATTGGGAGGATAACTGCACTGAATCGTTTCATGTCCAGATCCAGCGACAAATGTCAGCCATTCTTCCAGGTCTTGAAGAAGGCATTTCAATGGAATGCACAATGTGAAGAGGCATTCAAAGCCCTAACAAGCTATCTTAGTACACCTACGGTTCTGGTAAGTCCTTTGGAAGGAGATGTACTCATGCTCTATCTCGTTGTCTCAAACTTTTCGACCAGTGCAACTCTTGAAAAGGAAAGAGAGAGAGCTCATCAACCAGTATACTACTACAGCAGAGCTCTGAGGGAAGTAGAAAAGAGGTACCCGAAGATGGAAAAGCTTGTTCTGGCATTAGTAACAGCGACCAGGAGACTTAGGCCATATTTTCAAGCTCATACTATTGAGGTTCCAACGGATCAACCAATGAAACAGGTGCTTCATAAGCCCGAGTCCTCTAGAAGATTGGTTAAATGGGCTATAGAGCACAGTGAGTTTGATATCAGATACAAGTCAAGAACTATAATTAAAAGACAAATAACAGTGCCGATGGCAACAACCGAGCTGGTACCTGACATTTCTATGTGGAAACTCTCAGTAGACGGGGCCGCCAACGCTAAAAGAAGTGGTGCAGGCTTAATTTTGACCTCTCCTGATGGGATAGACGTTGAATACGCACTCAGGTTTGGATTCAAGGCTTCAAACAACGAGACAGAGTATGAAGCTCTCATTGCGGGACTCAACCTCACTCACTCGATGGAGGCGGAGCAGATTGAGCTCTACAGTGATTCCCAGCTTGTAGTGAAGCACATTAAAGAGTCCTATGAGGCCAAGGGTGAGAAAATGGTCCTCTACCTCAAGAAGGTACAGGAATTGATCAAAACGTTTGAGCAGGTTAAAATTAGGCACGTTTCCAGGTCTGAGAACTGCTTCACAGGAGAACTTGGATAGGCTAATTCCAGTTGAGCATCTAGCAGAACCTTCAGTAAGCGCTGGAGAAGAAGAAGTGCTCCCAGTACTAGCTCCGCCGAGCTGGATGGACCCCATTATAGAATACCTATGAGACGGAACCTTACCAGAAGATCTAAAGGAAGCCGCAAACCTGAGAACCAGATCAGCTAGATTCTCAATCTTACAGGAAAATCGGTGCAAACGAGGCTTCTCGATACCTCTCCTTAAATGCGTGGGAAACGAGGACACCGATTACATACTCAAGAAAATCCATGAAGGGGTCTGCAGCAACCACATTGGAGGCCGGGCTTTGGCAGAAAAGGCACTCAAGCAGGGTTACTATTGGCCTACTATGCTCAAAGACGTCGCAGACCTGGTAAAAAGATGTAAACTTGCCAGATACACGCCAATATTCTCCATTGTCCAGCGGAACTCTTAACGTCTATCGTGAGCCCCCGGCCCTTCCAGCAATGGGACTTAGACATACTCGGACCCCTGCCTGTGGGCATTGGATAGTGCAAGTTCGCCATCATAGGGGTAGGTTACTTCACCAAATGGGCAGAAGTAGAACTATTGGCAACGATCACAGAACAAAAGGTTCAGAACTTTACGTGGAAGTCAATAATTTGCAGGTTTAGGATCCCTAGAACAATAGTTACTAACAACGGGAAGCAATTTAACAATCCCAACTTAAAAAAGTTCTGTGCAGATCTGGGAATAAAAAAATTATTTCTCAGCTCCAGCACATTCGCAGTCCAACGGACAAGCAGAACAATCAGGACAATTAAAACAGCCTTGAAAACCAAGCTAGGGTTGCTAAAAGGAAAATGGGAGAAGTATGATCCAGAAGTGTTGTGGGCATATAGGATAACCTCCAAGATGGCAACTCGTGAAACCCCATTTACATTGGCTTTCGGAACCGAAATAGTGTCACCCGTTGAGATATGACTCCCCTCCCCTAGAATTGAGTTTTCAGAGGATGAGCACAATGACGAATCCCTTCTCTTAAATCTCGACCTCCTAGACGAAAAGAGAGAAGGATCTCTACAACTCATTTGGAGTTACAAGAGGAAAACCGCGAGATACAATGACAGGAAAGTCAGAAATAGGAGTTTCAAGGTAGGAGACCTGGTACTAAGAAAGCTGTTGTTGGCTAGGAAGGAACCATCGCATGGGAAATTATGGCCTAACTGGGAGGGCCTCTACGTCATCTCTAGGATAATCAGACCCAAAAATTATGAGTTACAAATGGAAGAAGGAAAAATCCTACCTCAGTCTTGGAATGCTGAGCATCTCAAGAAATTTTATCAGTAAGTTTTTCTTGTAATGGAATTATCTACAATAAAGATTGCAAGCTCTTTATTTGAGCCCTATAGATAATGATGAGCTCTCCTGCTCGTAGATGAGCTCTACAGCTCACCATGAACTTTACTATTCATAAAATAAAGGAGAGCTCTACAGCTCGCGATGAACTCTTTAGTTCATACACTAAAAGAGAGCTCTATTCCGTCTCGTGGCCTTTCCAGCAATAGGGTTTAGACATACTCGGACCCCTGCCTATGGGCATTGGATAGTGCAAGCTCGCCATCATAGGGGTAGATTACTTCACTAAATAGGCAGAAGTAGAACCATTGGCAACGATCACAGAATAAAAGGTTCAGAACTTTAGGTGAAAGTCAATAATTTGCAGGTTTGGGATTCCCAGAGCAATAGTTACTAACAATGGGAAGCAATTTGAAAATCCCAAGTTCAAGAAGTTCTACACAGATCTGCGAATAAAAAATTATTTCTCAGCGCCAGCACATTCGCAGTCCAACGGACAAGCAGAAGTGACAATCAGGACAATTAAAATAGCCTTGAAAACCAAGCTAGAGTCGCTAAAAGGAAAATGGGTGGAGTATGTTCCAAAAGTGTTGTGGGCATATAGGATAAACTCTAAGACGGCAACTCGCGAAACCCCGTTTGCATTGGCTTTCGAAACCTAAATAGTGTCACCCGTTGAGATAGGACCCCCATCCCCCAGAATTGAGTTTTCAGAGGATGAGCACAACGACGAATCCCTTCTCCTAAATCTCGACCTCCTAGACGAAAAGAGAGAAAGAGCTCTGCAGCTCATTCGGAGTTACCAGAGGAAAACCGCGAGATACTACAACAGGAAAGTTAGAAATAGGAGTTTCAAGGTAGGAGACCTGGTACTAAGAAAGCTGTTGTTGGCTAGGAAGGAACCCTCGTAGGGGAAATTAGGGCCTAACTAGGAGGGCCCCTACGTCATCTCTAGGATAATCAGACCCAAAAATTATGAGTTACAAATGGAGGAAGGAAAAATCCTACCTCACTCTTGGAATGCTGAGCATCTCAAGAAATTTTCAGTAAGTTTTTCTTGTAATGGAATTATCCACAATAAAGATTGCAAGCTCTTTATTTGAGCGCTATAGATAACGATGAGCTCTCATGCTCGTAGATGTGCTCTACAGCTCACCATGAACCTTACTATTCATAAAATAAAGGAGAGCTCTACAGCTCGCGATGAACTCTTCAGTTAATACACTAAAAGAGAGCTCTACTGCTCATGATGAACATTTTAGTTCATACACTAATGGAGAGTTCAATAGCTCACGATGAACTCTTCAGTTCATACACTAAATAAGAGCTCAATAGCTCACGATGAACTCTTTAGTTCATACACTAAAGAAGAGCTCAATAGCTCATGATGAACTTTTCAGTTTATAGATATAGAAGAGCTCAGTTCCTCACGATGAACTCTCCAGTTCATACACTAAAGAAGAACTTCGCAGCTCACGATGAATTTTTCTGTCCATAGATAAAGACGAGCTTTGTAGCTCATGATGAACTCCTCAGTTCATAAATCAAAGATAAGCTACTGCTTTGAACTCGCCAACACATACATAAAGATTTGAACAGTTAGAACAAGAAATGAACTATGAAGTACACAAAAGTGCAGCCAAAGATCAATAGAAAGCAGAATGTTCACGTTACACCATCAATTTGGCACCAAAGGAAGAGTATAAAACATCCCTAAAAAAGAAGTTACAAAAAAAAGCCACAAAGATTTTTAGAAGATGCTAGTTCTCCCCCAATCGTTTCTTAAGAAAGGCCACTTCCTCCCTCAGTCGGACATTTTCCTCCTTCAATGTATCCCTCTCTTTCTCTGTCTCTGAGAGTAAGTTAAGAAGTTAACAGAATGGCACCGAGAGAGGGGTCGGAAGACGGGGAGGATCCATGCATCTTACGCCTTTTTGAGGATGGACCAGCATCCTCATCCTCCTTATCCTCCTCTAAATCAAAAGGTGTAAAATCTGAAGAGCTCAGGCAGAAATGGTAATCGAGAGAGGCTGCCACAGCGCCGAACAGGAAGAGGTTATTAGATGTCACCAGCTCTGAAAAAGACTGAGGGGCAAATTGTAGCATCAACTAAATTTTCATAATCTCTAGCAGATCTGGCTCAGGTGTAGATGCACAGACAAAAAAAAGTCAGAGTATAGTATCAAGCTAAGGGATGACCAACCTAACCTGTGTGAAAAGCTCTTCCAGGAACGAGGGACCCTATTCTCCTTACAACAGTCCTTACTAGATCTTCAAGAATCACCAAAAGTAAAGAAAAAGCAATGGTGCCACCCCTCGGAGGGAGTAGGAATATCGAGCACCATTCGGCGCTCTGAGAAGCGCCTCCAACAAAAGCAACTAAAGCAGGGACCTTCTTCATCTTCAAGATCATAAAAATATAGAAATTCGGCAGTTGTAGGGAACTCATCGTTACCCTAAAGGCGCTAGAACAGGAAGAAGCTGATTAGTACAGCCCATCCTTTAGGGGATAAACAAGAGGGAGGCAAACTATAGAAAGACAAGATACATCCAATAGAGGGGTGGATAAGAAGGCGGAGGCCTATCTCCAGAGCACCTTCAAAGAAGCAAACTTCCCCTTGGGGGAGATAGTTAGGGGGTTCGTCTGGGGTGGAAACCCTAAAAGGCAAGTCCAACTCTGGAAAGAATCGTCTTTTGATCCCATCTAGATCAGAAGAAGTCAGTGAAGAGGGAACCAAGAAGCGAGACTGGAATTTCTAGTCTATTCCAAAGGAAGAACGGTCATGAAAGAGAGAAGAAGAAGGAGCAGCCATGTGAATTTTTGGGCAAGAAACAGAGACAAGGATAGTCCTAAGGAGAAGCTAAAGGAAACTCAGAGATAAGAATCTTCAAGAATAATAGCAAAGAGGATGAAGCCTAAGAAGGTGTAGAAGTTTAAGAGGACAACTGCAAGATTAAAATAACCACAGGAAAAGCAAAGTCGGCGATTCCATAATTAATGATTGTAGTTATGGTTTTGGAAAGCAGTTGAATAAATACGGTAAAGAGGCAACCTTTCGCATTCTGCTAAAGGCAAGAAATTCAACAATTTTGCTTTCAGACGAACTAAAGGGAAAGTACCATAAGAACAAATTCACATTCACATCTCAAGTTAAAGTTAAAAGTTACTTTTCAAATTAGGAAGTCAAGAGTACATTGAATACGAGCTCAGAGTTACAAAAAGAAAAATAAAAAAATGCTAAGTCTCTGAAGAGGGATTTTGAGATTCAACAGATGGAACCTCTGCAGTAGAAACAGAGTCTTGTCGATCAACAGGTAAGGACCCAGGAGCTGGAGGAAGAAAATTCTCTGGAATATTGACCCCAGGAACCTTCGCTGTATTTGTTGGCTATTCTTGAGCATGGGCCACGGTCACGAGGTCAGCAGAGAAGGAAGCAGTGCGTAGAATAGCTGGAGGAGTAGGCACTTCTTGGTTTAAGCCTTTAGTTGAAAGAGCCGAGGTGTCCTCCTCGCTATCAGAATCAAATTCCTCCAATTCCTCCTCAGTCAGGATAGCCAAGTCAAAGTTGGAATCTGGATAGGTCTTCTTAGCTTGGCGCTAAAAAGCAAGCCACCCAGTAACCCACTTGGTGGCAACATCATCTTTGAGCTCAGCAACAAGATCATCTTTCTCCTTGACAATGCCCTTCTATTCCTCAAGCTCACCACAAAGTGCGCTATTCGCTTCAGCGACGACGAGATAATCCTGCTTCAAGCTCTCAAACGAGCTCTGAGTTGCAAAAGCTTCTTGGCTGGCCTTAGCTCAGGCCTCGGTTTTAAGCTTGAGCTTTTCTTTGGCCGTTTTGAGCTTATCCCTGGTTTTCTTCTCTTCCTCCCTGGCGATATGCAGCTCATCCCTCGCCTTCTTTTCTCCTTCCACAACTTTATCTCTCGCAGTCTGCAGATTCTTTAAAGCAGAAGCTTGCAACCCCATTAGCTCCTGAAGGCCTGCACTTGAGCCCGTAGATCATCATTATCGAGGGTCAGGTCTGCCACCTTAATCTCGTATGCCTTCAGAGCCCTGGTAGAGCTTTTGAAGATCGGACCCTTGCCGGCAGGCTCTTTACATGGATGGTCAGCTGGAGAAAGGAAGAAAGCAAAACAGGATCAATACCAGATCACCCAAAGGATCAGTATTGGATCACAAAAAATAAAAAAAGAACGCTTACTGTAGCTGCTCCTTAAAGAGCCGAGCTGAGGGACTCCTCAAGAGGCAAAGAATAAGCTCTCGCGACATCAGAATCAAGAAGAACAGAGGAAATGAACCTGGCAGCTAGATCAACGTCCTCAAAGAGAGAGTCTTCGCCCTCTTCTACCTTAGGCTGTTCCCCTTTCCTAGCTTCAGATCTCCCCAGGGATAACTTTAGGGTTCTCCCGGAGGCGCTGTAGGAAACAGGCTCAAAATGAAGGCGGGGAGTCAACCCCAGAGCTCCCTCAACTTCAGACGAAGAAGGAGAAGTAATGCCTAGATCATGGGCTTGTTCAGAAGCGATCTGAAACCTTGGAGGAGGAGAGGATGCCAAAACCCAAGGGGTGCTCAATAATAGAATAGGGGCACTGGTAGTCAAAGCAGGGGAGGAGAGCACCCCTGACTTGTAAGCCTTAGCTCGGGTAGTGGGGCTGCTTCCAGAACTGACCTCAACTTTACGTTTACTCTTTTCCCACCTTTCTTTACTTGCTCGAGCTTTGCCTGGAGTTCCTTAGGAGTGAGTTTCACTGAGGAAGAACCTGAAAAGCACAATGAAGATAGGCCAGTACAGAGAAAAAAGAAAAGTCAACCGATAATGGATAGAAATACTACCTGCCACCTCGTCAGCCACAAAAAATGGAAAGAGGAAAAGGAGTTTCGATGGGCAGAGGAACGAGGGCTTCAGCAAAAAGAGGAGTAGGAAATTCAGTTGACGATCCCGGTAAGCTGAACCCCTCCCTAATGAGAACACTTTGCTGGATGAGGTCAGAATATCTTATTGGTTTACACTTCTTCAATTCTAGCAGGATCCGCTCGTCCTCAGCACTAAGCCCAGGTCGAAAGCCTGAGACACAATATACGCAAGGAGAAGTCAGAATAACAGCTCAACAAGTCTGATCTTAGCAAACATAAGCCAAAAACTCACCCAAATTATTGGGAACAGACCAATCCTTAGGAATGGGGAGTGTATCTGTCTTATCGACAGAGTCATACTCCCACCCCTGACCACCCATATAAAAGAAGTATTTTTTCCAACCCTTATGAGAACTCAGGAGATCGGATATAACCACTTGGGCCTTGGTTCGCTGGAAATATACAAAACACCCTCAGAAGCAGTAAGTTTAACATTGAAAAGTTTCATAAGTAAGGGAAATGTGGGGACTCCAAGCTTGTTTTTCTTGAAAAAAACCAGGAGGCCCACTAGAACACCCCAAAAGTTTGGAGAGAGCTAAGCGGGGCAAACATTGAAATATTAGAGGACCTTTTTTATGAAGGGGTCTATGAAAAAGCGAAGACCATTCTCGAAGGTAGCAAGGAAGAAGCATACCTTCTTATACAACTGGGAAACATACAGAGTATCCATGTATGGATCCCAAAACTGAATCCCAGGGGGGAACCTGAACCGGGCACCAAAGGCCCTCAGCTCGATAGCACTAAGGTCACTAGAGCCCACACGTCTCGCAGTCCCAAGAGCAGCTCCCGTACCAAAAACACAATCTGAGACTCCTACGCCACCAACCATAGCTTTGCCTTTACTAGGCTTTGGGGGCACAGAAGAGAGGGTAGAGGGGGGCTCATCAACATTTATCTCAAGAACGGCGAAATCGACACCTAGAAAGTTGTCAATTTCCTCCCCTACCTCTCCTAAATCGACGTCCTCCTCGGCATACTTATCTCCTAGAAGGGAAACATATGAAGGAGTAGCACCAGAGGAAGTAGACATGATTGGGTAAGAAAAAGGGAGGTCGAAAGAACAATAGAGAGAGGGAACATTGATTAAACACTCCCTAATAATCCTATGGACAACACAGTAGCTTCCTACACCAAGAACGCGAATGATGGAACTCCAAGTCACAAAGAAGAGAAGAGGAGATAGATAGCGGTCTCGATTCCTAAAAGATACGATAAGCCCAGAAATGCAGCAACCACCTCGAACTCGAGGGATCCAGAACGAGAAAAGATGCGAGAAAACGTACCTAGCGAGGAGAGAGCAGCGAACAACAGACCAAGAGCCAAATTGAAGAAAAGGGGCACTGCAAATCCTCAAATCAAATACAGGGAACTCGGTTTAAAGTGAAGAAACAGAAAACTTCAAATCAGGGGATCTAAAATCATAAGGGGGAGAAGAACCGAAGAACAAGAAAGGAGACGAATAGTAGGAAGCCAGATTTTTTTAACCATTTGAGCATTTAAAGCCTAAATGACGTGGGCTGAAACGTGTGCGGGAATCGAGAAAAACATGATTACTGGTAAAAATGCCAAAAGTAACCCCCACGTGTAGGTCAAGCTCAGGCACGTGCCATTCATGCTCAATTTTAAAACAGCTCAGCCCTTGTCCAAGCTCGCTTGAACCAAGAGCTAAGGGGCAGCTGATGATACCTCGAATAAAGCTCCAAGTGTGAGTTCAGGAAATGAGGTAAGGTCGAGAGGTTCGCCAAAAGCAGTAGGGCATAGGAGGCATATTCAGAGCCCCCGACTAGCAGAAGAGATAGCTGAATTAGTAAAGGGATGACCTGACGACGGTTAATACCACCGAAGCAATAAGCCGAGCTGAAATCAAGACACTGGACTCACAACCAACCAAGCTCTTCCCCTAAAACTAAGGAGGATCCTACGGAGGGAAGGCGAGGATTTTGGGATAAATTCTATAGTGTCAACTCTTACGTAATGGATCCATTGGGGGAGAAAGGGAAACTAATCCCATAATTGTAGGAAATTAACTCGGATTAGAGGTAAGCATGAGGCTATATAAGGAGGGTGGATCCCCAACTGGAAGAGGGAGATATAGATACAACCAACCAAGCTCTTCCCCTAAAACTAAGGAGGATCCTACGGAGGGAAGGCGAGGATTTTGGGATAAATTCTACAGTGTCAGCTCTTACGTAATGGATCCATTGTGGGAGAAAGGGAAACTAATCCCATAATTGTAGGAAATTAACCCGGATTAGAGGTAAGCATAAGGCTATATAAGGAGGGTGGATCCCCAACTGGAAGAGGGAGATATAGATACAACCAAAAGAGAGAGAGAGAGAGTAACCATGTCGCCCTGTAACTTTCGGAAGAGATGAATAAGATCGTAGGGGCAAGAGCCTCCATAGAAACAGTGGACTAGCCAAGCTCTTACGCCTGTGAACCATTATAATTCTGCTATGTATATCCCCTAGAACCCCCAATATTCAACAACACGTATCACACATGAGCATCAACTCAGATCCACGTACGAGTCACGTCATCATCCACGCCATCTACTCATCTAAGTTTAACATACACCACCACTAACCATGTAACTTGGATATGTATTGTTGGACATAGTTAGACATGCATGGAGATTTATGAGTGTACAACATAGAATCTAGCATCCTTAGTAATTAAAGGGAGAATATCCTATGTGATCTTCTAGGATATGATTCAAAGACTCCTTGGCCAAGGCAGACTAATAATTAGAAAAGAGTTTCGAAATGATCATTAAGAGTCATAATCCTAAGATCGAACACATGAAATTGAATTAGGGGTTTGACAGTAATTCCATACCCTAGTAATTCAATTGGGGCATTGTGTGATAGAAGAATTGTAAACCCCCATATGTTAAAGTAATATAATCATACATTGGGTAGTAATGTGATATATGGAATGGTGTAGGAATGAAGCCCATGAGTTATAACCTTAAGAAATACTAATATAGTAAAATAATAGTTAAAGCTGGTTTAGCTGGTGAATATATGATATTATTTGTAAAAGAACTTCTATTAACTAGGTGTGGGGTACAAATGTATGTAGTGTAAGATTAGGTTGGCTTTGGGAGGGTGTAGGATGGAATGGAAATGAAAAACGGAGGAAAAAGGTAAAACTGGACAAAATCGTACCGGTACTGTGTTCCGAAACACTTTGGTCCAGAGAGTTAGACGTATCGGTACAACATACCGGTACTGTGTACCGGTACGATCGAAAGAAATCTAAACTTTAAAAGTCGCGACCTTAGCTCGATTTTTGCCTTATAAATACATTATGACGCCTCCTTCGGCTCCATTTTTGCCCCTCTAACCTTAGAGCCTAAGAGAGGAAGAAAGGAGTAGAAGAGAGGAAGAAAGGAAGAGAAAAACAAGAGTTTAAAGGGGTGATTTAAGATCAAAACCTAGCTTTCAAGAATACAAGGTAGGAGACTTCTTCCTATTCTCTTTCATTGAGGCTAAGGCTAATATATATACATATTGTGACTCTTATTAATGTGTATTTGCTATGGGTTCTTTATTTCTAAGTTCTATTGCGATTATTAACGTATTTTACCAAAAGTTAGGGTTGATACCTCTTTTTCTTGCTTCAAAAACCTAGATTCCAAGAGGGAGGGATGTTTCTCTTGATATCTTCTTTGTGCTTAATTTCAAAAACTCTAGTGTTTGATATCGTACAACAAAATGATATTAATGATGATCTCTTATAAATTTTCTTTAATTTTCCCTATTTGAGGATATTACTTGTGAGAATTGGGGATTTTCTTGAAAAATTGATTGTAAATTGGAAATTTTGTGGAATTGTTGGGTATTTGAGAAAATAATGGATAATGTATTAATTGTATGGTCGTATAGACAAATATGAGTGAGATGTTCCTTGTAAGGATGCTTGAGAAACCAAACCTTAAGGGTGAGAGATTCCTTGTAAGGATGCTCATGTCAAAAGATGACAGTATGATACATCCAAACCTTGAGGGTGAGAGGTTCCTTGTAAGGATACTCATGCCTTGAAGGACAATATTTTATCATGTGTGGGAAATGGTTTATATTTTGGAAATAGATGTTTATTGGAACACGGTTGTTATTGTTCATTCCTATTACTATTACTACTTAAACTTGAGATCTATAAAATATCTCTGTTTTAATTCAAAGGTTATATATATACTATTTGTGAAATGAGACCGACCATTTTTTATATGTTTTTCTAAACCTTGTTGGAGTTTGGGATGATTTTTGTTACAGAGCTTCGTGCTCACCCCATACAGTTAAACATTTTTCAGATTATACTCTTGAGGAGGAGTTGAGAGTTGAGGAGTCTGTATACTATGAGACTCCGCTAGACGGAAATGTGGATCCCGAGGTGGACGCTTAGAGCGACGCATTCTTTTGTACTAGACTAGGATATTCTTTTGAAATTATGTAAAGTCTAGTTTACTTTTGTTATATTCTGTTGCGCTACATTAGTAAAATGTGAAATGTAAAGGCCAAGATGGGCCTATCTTTTGGGAAAATGTTGTAAATCTTATGGACGACTTATGAAGTCTTATATAATGATGGATTATTTTAGTGCTCTCATTATTTAAATGGTTCTAGAATATAATGCCGTCCAGGGTGGCTTTTGGGGCGTTACAGGTTTTGGTAGCAATACCTAGGCTTTAGGTCCTACATAGAAGTTGTAGGTTATGGATTCCTACTAGAGAAATAGAACTAGGTCGAAGGAATTTGTTTGGTCTTGTTCTATAGGAACCATATGCTTTAGATTAAAGTAATATTTAGGATATCTTGTACATCAATGAAACTAAATTGTAAATTGATATGTAGGATGGACGGAGGACGAGGACAAGGACGAGGACGAGGACGTGGACGTGGACGTGGTCATGGACGAGGTGACCAAGCACCCCCTCCTCCACCACCACCGATGCCATGAATGACATATACCAATGCTTACGGGAGCTAACCACTCTTGTACAACACCAGAATGGGAACAACAACCATAATGGTGGGCCTCATCCAATAGGCCAAGTACCGGGCAACGGGAAGGAGAATCAGAGGATGGTAGTCTTTCATGAATTTATATGCCAACACCCATCTACTTTCTAAAGAAGCTCTAACCCTTTGGATGTAAATAGATGGATCTGCCGGGTAAAGAAAATTTGTGATGGTATGGGGGTAGCTAAGGATCTTCAGGTCAGCTTGGCTATTTATCTATTGGAGGGGGAAGCAGACCACTGGTGGGAATCAATGAAGAAAAGGAAGAACACAGATGTGCTCACTTGGGAGGAGTTTGACCAAATCTTTCAAGACAAGTACTTTTCAAAATCCGTCAGAAACAGAATGAAGGCTGATTTTCTTGTTCTACGACAGGGCAACATGACCGTGGCCGAGTACGAGAGGAGGTTTGATGAGCTATCCCGTTATGCTACGGAATTTATACCTAATGAGGCCGGCATGGCCAAATGATTTGAGCAGGGCTTGAGGCTGGTCATCTGAGAGAAGTTGGTGGCTCTAAAGATCCGGGACTATGGGGATCTTGTCGACAGAGCCGCACTTGTGGAGAGAGATATAGAAGATAGCCAGCGACGACAGAGCTTAGCGAGAGGAGGTTCGATCAGAACTGGCCCTAGCACCAGTGGAGCACAAAGGGCGTTACCATACCGTCGCCCCAATCAAGAGGTGGGACAAAGACCTCAGATAGCCGAGGAGCTGGAGGTATACCAGAGGGGGTAGACACTAAACCACGATCCTACTTTACATGTGGAGGAGTGGGATATATTCGAGTGCATTATCTGATCTTTCCAACTCAAGAAGACTATCCAAACAGTAGGGTAAGTACCAACAAACCGGCCACCTCTACAAAGTCTAGCACAGCAGAGACTGTTACAAGCTGAAGCCCCTGGCGGCGCCAATCAAGGAAGGGTTTTCGCTTTGACTCAATCGGAGGAGGACACTTCCAATGCCGTAGTGGAAGGTATCATTCTTCTCTACAATTCCTAGGCCCAAATTTTATTTGATCCCGGTGCGACTCATTCTTTTATCCGTGCTGCGTATGCCATTAATTTGGGATTGAGTTTCGAGAAACTTGAACATGCTTTGAGTATTGATATGCCGACGGGAGAACGATTAGATACAACTAGGGTGTGTAGAGGATGTGTGCTTCGCATTGGAGATCAAGAGTTGATTGTAGATTTGGTTGTGTTAGATGTGAAGGGGTATGAAATTATATTTGTGATAAATTTGTTGTCCGCTTTTCGTGTGATGATGGATTATTTTCGCAAGCAGATATCATTCCAATTACCAGGAGGGGTAGTCTTTACTTTCAGGAATGATCGTAATTCTTCCCATCCATTTCCTACTACGGGTAGTAGATTCTTGAAAGCTAAGGTAAGGAGCCATCTAAGTTTCTTAGACAACTTAATGGGAGATGATCGGGACAAATCCCAACCCGACGTGATATTGGTAGTGTTGGACTTTCTGGATGTATTCCCTGAGGAATTACCCGGGTTACCTTCACAAAGGGAGATTGAGTTCAAGATTGATCTCTATCTGGGAAGAAAACCCATATCCATTGCTCCTTATTAAGGAAGCAGTTGGACCATCTGTTAGACATTGGATTTATCCGCTTGAGTACTTCACTTTTGTGGAGCCCTGGTCCTTTTTGTGAAGAAGCATGATAAAACACTTCGGTTGTGCATAAACTATCAAAGCTTGAATCGGTTGTAAGGATGCTTGAGAAACCAAACCTTGAGGGTGAAAGGTTCCTTGTAAGGATGCTCATGCCAAAAGAGGACAGTATGATACACCCAAACCTTGAGGGTGAGAGGCTCCTTGTAAGGATGCTCATGCCATGAAGAACAATATTATGTCATGTGTGGTAAATGGTTTATATTTTGGAAATAGATGTTTATTGGAACTCGGTTGTTATTGTTCATTCTTGTTACTATTGCTACTTAAACTTGAGATCTTTAAAGTATCCCTGTTTTAATTCAAAGATTATATATATACTATTTGTGAAATGAGACCGGCCATTTTTTATATATTTTTCTAAACCTTGTTGGAGTTTGGGATGATTTTTGTTACGGAGCTCCGTGCTCACCCCCTACAGTTAAACATTTTTTAGATTATACTCTTGAGGGGGAGTTGAGAGTCGAAGAGCCTGCATACTGTGAGACTTCGCTAGACGGGAATGTGGGTTCCGAGGCAGACGCTTAGAATGACACATTCTTTTGTACTAGACTAGGATATTCTTTTAAAACAATGTAAAGTCTAGTTTACTTTTTTTATATTCCATTGCGCTACATTAGTAAATTGTGAAATGTAAAGGCCAAGATAGGCCTATTCTTTTGGGAAAATGTTGTAAATCTTATGGATGACTTACGAAGTCTTATTTAATGATGGATTATTTTAGTACTCTCATTATTAAGGGTTCTAGAATGTAATGCCATCCAGGGTGGCTTTCGGGGCGTTACAAGAATTGAATTGCATGGTAACTATAAACTGAGTGGGTTCTTTACCTACTTCGTGCTATCCGGAGGTTGATCATGATATGCTGCTAGGTGTCACTCATGATTAGTAGAAGCCCGAAGAATGAAATTAATATAAATATATATTAATATTTCTTCATAAAGGGAGAATTAAAAGAGTTCTAATTCAAGCTAAATTAGAAAGAGTTGTAATTTGAGATGCTATTTGTAGTTAGTATCGAATGCCTACAACCGGGTATGCTTGAACCTATAGGGTCACACACAATAGAATTGTTTGGAAACTAAAGGATAAAAAAGAGACAACCAATTAAGAGTTAATTAGGGTAAATACCGAATTAAGAGTTAATTAGGGACTTTATTACAATTAATAATTAATAAAGGAGTTATATGTAATTATAAGATAATTACAATTTGACCCAAACTAGGATTAGAGCCTTTAAAGCTCTATAAATACCTTTATGTAGGAGGTGGATAAAAGATAGATATAACAACTCTCTTGCTAGCACAAGAAGAACCATCCATCATTCTATCTCTACTAGTTTTATCAATGACTAAAGTAGATCCTTCAAGTTTGTCAATTCGTGTGGATACCGATAGAGGCCAAACGTTTACAAGGGTTGGGGTAAAGATCAAATTTAAATTTGAAGATTTAAGAATGCTTGAAGATTGCTTGAGAATACTTGAAGATTGCTAAAAGCACGCTTCTAGATGTAACCCTTAATCTTCTCTATAGATCTAAGGTTTTTCGGTTTGTATTAAACATGAATATATCTTGGCTTGAGGAATCAAATAATTATTTTTAAATTCCACTGTGCTTATTATATGATTCCTATTAGATGGCACGTGGCATGTTGCAGCTATTCCCTATGAAGGACAAAAGCTACTTGAGTACCACGTTCGAACGCCAATCCACATTTGAATGCCATCTTGAATTATTTGAGGTTACCTAGGAGATTGCTAGGGTGATGGCACATGGCATGTTGCAGCTATTCCCTAAGAAGGACAAGAGTCACTTGAGTATTATGTTCAAACTCCAGTCAATGTTCGAACGCATATCACGGAAGACAAGACTCCACATTTGAACGTCGTCCGATGTTTGAACGTATTCCCCAGACAGGCTGCAGAATGACTAGATTTCCATCCGGATTTTGTGGCATTTACTTGGAATTTAAACACTCGGGTCTGAACTTTTACCTCCTCCTCCTTGCTTATAAATAACTCCTCTTAGGACTTGTAAAAGATCATCTTTTGGAAGAGGACGAAACCCTCCAAAAGTAACTAGCTTTCTTCTACTTTCATTATTAGTTTCATTAGCTTCCATTGTAAAAGCTTCTTTCTTCACATAGAGGAGTGAAACTCTCTCAACTTTCTAGCTCTCTTGTAGCCTTAAAGGGTGGGTAGTGATTCACTCATTCTTTGTTGAAGATAGGCTTATTGTGTAGAGTAGTTTATCTCATAACATTTTTACTTGGAGGGATGAGAATCACTCACATTTTTAACTTTCTCAAAGCCCCAAAGATTGAGTAGTTTCTCATTCACTCTTTCGTAAGAGGTGATGGGCATGTATAAATCATTCAAAAAAAATTTTTGTGCATTTCATTTATGCTTAATGTTTTATCTTCTGATTGCTTATTGAATGATTGAATGCATCTTGAAAAGCTACAGTAATTTTTACAATCATGAGTCCTTTCTAAAATAAGATAACTCTTGGCATATGAGGATTCATTGGTTCTTTGTAAGTACTCCAGCTAGATCTTCTTGACTATATTTCAATCTTCACTATTATTGTGTTTTAACTAAGAATGGAATAATATAGCAGTGGTTGAATGATTTGTAAAATTACTTGCCTGTTTGTAGACAGGTTGAGTCCTGACACTGACAATTCTTGTAATTCTCTATAAAGACATTGGAACTATGCTCTTAATTTTCACAGTCCATATTTATCCTCTAATTAACTTGCTATTGACATAGGGGTTTAGTTGAGTTTTTAAGCAGAAATATAACAACCAGATGATTGAGTATATGTCCAGATCCTTGAGCTAAAGGGTGATTCTTTTATTTAAGAGAATCTTATATTCTATCCAAGAAATTCCATAAATATCATAACTTCACATCTCAAGGGTTCCAATCACTTTGGTTTCTATCACTTTTTACTTCAAAAGACCAACATTAGTTCCCTATGGATTCGACTCAAGGCCTAACTGGATTATAATTGCCACTTGACCTATTGCACTTGGGTCTACACATTTCGGATCAAGTCAAACAAGAGGAGTAAGACATTCCCATTACAATTGAAAACAAAATACAACAATGTCCTTTCCCAATGAATAGTTAAAACACTGCTACTCTTATTACCTACTAGGAAAAAAAAAGTGGGAGAAGTTAAACCCTTCAAGTATAAAGGATAAATAGAAAAGTAGAAGTAGGGAAAATTTTGGCTGAGAAGTGATTAGGGTGAGGCTTCACTCATTTTCTAACTGAAACACTCTCCAAAGCCTTGTTTTCCCTATTTTCTCCCCTTTTCTCTCCTTTCTTGCACTGGACTGAACTCTCCTGAATCTCCTTGAAAAATGGCTCAAGTAGGTTATTTTTAAGCACCAGGAGGAGGAGGTAAGGCAATAGACACCCAACTGACCAATGGGAGACTTTTGTTGCTCAAATGGACAAATAGGAGAAGAGAGTGAAGTGGCGGTTTAAGCACCATCCGGACACCACCACCACCGTCCAGAAGGTGGAAATTCTATGGATTTCTGCCTTAGTAGCCCCTCTTATTCTACTCTTTGAGTTCAGAATTACACTTGCCTCCCTCGCTTCATTCAACCTCTCCACTTCTATCCTCCTAAACTTATGTATTTAGGCTTAAAACCTTGCAAAATATAAAAACTACACATTAACCCTAATACTTTATAATTTAATCACTTTAACCTAATTTGTGCACACAATTAACCCTAAACCATAATTCTTTTATGCACTATTTAGGGTTAATCACACCTCTAACCAAACAATACTAGTCTCTAGTAAGAAAACAAATAAAACAAAATCACTTTCGTATATTTCACGATTGCATTTAGTTGATGCAATAAGTCATTAAACCCCTAGGTGATCCATAGTGGATGAGTTTTGGTTCATGAAGGTTTCTAGTGAAAATACCTATAAACTTCAAAGGTTAGGATTACATAATTCATATTTTTCATAGATAAAATTAAATCACTATTCTAGTCAATTGCTAGGATACTTCCCTTCCCTAATCACTATAAGAGTAACACATTAGTTGCAACACTATTCTATATATTTTTAGAAAATTTCATGTGTGTGTAGGGATTTTTTTATTTCAAAAACACTTAAGAAATATCACAATCCATCATTCTACTATACAAGAATTAGTCTTGATGTCAATCATTTCCTGGAAATCACTCAATAAATAATACACTCAATTTTTAGTGACTATCACTCATAAATTACATGTGATAAAAATATTGTTATCAAAGCAAGATAATGCACATGTAGTATCCCACAAGAAGGTTATTTGAAAAAAATTAGAAATTGACATAATCTCATGAAAGAATATTAACACTATATCAAACAACATTATCAACATCATCCCTTTCTAATCAATAGGTGGAAGTAATATATATGCATGACTTTTGGAATCAAAAAGGACTTTATTAGGGTTATAATGTGGCCAAGGGTATTAGGTTTTAAGAAAAATCAAAGTTATTCAAAAAGTTGTCCCTTCTGATTAGTGTAGCACATATCTCTCCCATTTTTTTATAACTTTTACACGTTGAATTTCCCATTTCTCCTTTCAATCCCATTTTTGAAATTTCTTGGCTAAATTCTTTATTAGCTTCCTTTGTTTTTCTATATATCTTTTGTTTCTTTCACAGATCCTTTTTCTTTTCTTGAACCATAATCACCATTTTCCTCATTTTTCAGTATAGTGCCTTTTTCAAGAGAAGGTACAAGAAAATTAGATACCTAGGGTCGGACAGTTATATTTAATGCATGGGTTAAAAAAAAAGAAATCATACTTTTTAGGCTCAATCACGACTTAGTAGGGATATAATTTTGCAAAATAAATGAGTAAGGCTCAAAATAAAATCTCTAATGGTCAAAGATCATTTTCTAGAATTCATGCACTTGAATAATTTCCATTTAAGAGTTAAAGGGGAATGTTGACTATGTTATTCAACAAGTGCTAACCAAAACAAGGATAATGAGATTATTCAAAGAAATTTCTTGCTGAACTAAAATTCGTCCTTGAGTAAATGTTAAAAATCTGTCCAAGGATGATCTGCTCAAAATCTACGTACCGGTTTATATCTCCACTATATATGTAAGCTTAATAAAGGATTGTAGTATTTTAGAAGGTTTTCAAAATAAGAATTTTGTATGTGCTCAAGAGAATAAGTTTCTAACAAAATGTAAAGAAAGTGTACAAAAAATGTATAATCCCGCGTAATTGGATTAGGGTTATACCTGCAACACATTAGAGCGATAACATAATTCCTATCGTGCATAAGTAAAAATCATAACTAACCAAATTAAATAAAACCTAACTCAAAACAACTGTTCAAAAAATCCAACTAAAATAAAGTGCATAATTAAAAAGTTCAATAAAAATAGAAAGAGCATATAAATTTCAAAAACTCTGGTCATTAAGCTAACGGGCCACCACTGTATTTCCTTCAAAGTAGCCTCAGGGTCTCATTTTGATTCTCTTCATAGTTGTCCATCCTCTGATCCAACTGAGTGATGCGAGTCTCAAATCCCAATAAAATTTGACGGTCATTCTGGTCATCAACGGGAATATAAGGCTACTCTTCTGATGGATGAGACTCCTTTTGGGAATGGTTCTACTTGCTGCTTTGGGGGTACTTCATGTTGTTCTTCTGCCTACTATCCATGGTTCTTTTTTAGCCAGGTTTTGACCAATGGCGCTAGATGCTACACGAGTGACCATGTTGGATCTGCAATCACTCATTTTCCCTGCACAACTCAGAAACTAACAAAGCAAATGGGAGTGAGGGCTTCTTATTCTTAATAGTTACCATCATTTGATCCATTATCAGGGTCGACAAGTCAATAGTATATTTCATTGCAAAGGCATACAAGAAATAAGCCCTTTTAGTGTAGATTTGATTTTTTTGAGACTAAGGCAACAAGTTGTTCACAGTGATCAAATTCAAGATTCTATATTTTTTTGTCAAGTCCCTTTGTTTAATATACTTGTTTGGCCTACCCCAAACATACTCCAGATTCCTAGTCAACTCAATCGCAATGTTAGTCACGTTAGGCAAGGTGGTAAAGAGGTATTGGGGATGCTGATGCCTTGGCACATGATTCAAAAAATTAGCAATGGTTGCCGATGAAACCTGAAATAGTAATCCCCTAACATACTCACACAATTGCCTTGGGCTAGATTCTCTTGCATTACTAAAGAATTCTCAAACTAAACATTCATAGGCAAGACCTAAACATTCGGCTTGAAGAAGCTCCTATTCTTGTTCTTGAATCCATGAATTTTATAATTTCTTGCTCTATATGAGATTTCAAGGATTTTTGTAAGTGTTTAATCGAAATATAATTGAAATTATTTTTATGGGTGAAGCGAATTTGAAGAGAGAAGATGAAGAAATCTGTTGATTTCTGAAATTCTGCTGCAAGGGAAATGTTAGACTGGCTTCTGCATGAACGGTCTATCTTTATACTAAGCAGTACCATTCGGACGCTATCAATGGGCAATGTTGATCCTCTGGAATTTTGCTTAGGCTTTCAGCTGCTGATCCTTGATCTCCTCCTGGTTTCTAGCTTAAGTGTTTTCCTCTTGTAGTTGCAGATAATCAGTTTAACTTCAAACATTTACACATTTAACTATCTAATAAACTTAAATTATACATTAATATAATAAATCATTATATATTTAAATTCATTCATATTAGAGTAACCTATTCATATTTGATCATCAGTAAACTTAATCAGAGTCTTCTAAATCAAGAATTAGTGAACATATTAATTTCATGTTGCACATATCTTAAAAGTATGGGACTGAAATAGGGTGGCATCTCAGGGTAATCCTTACTCTGCCCATAATTAATCCAATCAAGATGATCTAATCTCGACCTAAAATTGGTTCAGTCCATTGATTAAATTCTCTCATAAATATTAATCGTCCGCACTTTACACAACCATAGAGTTGATTTGCTTGTCGGCGTTTGGCGAATGAACTTTTTTCGCACAAAGTTTTTGCTTAATATTCTCCTCAATGTATAACATTATAAACTAAAATTATTGACAATTGCTAATAAGATCCGTAAGTAAGCAAATCCATAATGTAGAACCCTAATCTGTAAAACAAAAAGCAAACAATTAGTACTACTATTTACAATCAAAGACTTATAACAACTTTTCAAGGCACATATTCTGGTTCTATTAATTGAATGGACTCCACATTTTGAACAAATCTATCATGATATGGCTTAAGCATTTGACCATTCACTTTAAAAACACTTTCAATTAATAGATTGTCAATTTCAATTGCCCCATGTTCAAAAACTTGTTTAACAACGTAAGGGCCTATCCACATTGATCTCAATTTTCTAAGAAATAGACAGAGTTTTGAATTATATAACATGGATTTTTTAAAAGGTACAAAAGATTTCTGCATAGTATTTTTTTCATGAAAATTTTCATTTTGGATTTGGTAATCCTTGTAGTTTCACATGTTCATTTGTGACACCCCAAAATTTGGGGTTCCGTTGATTTTCTATCAATCTGCGGAATATCCGTGGATATCGAGTAACTCGATATCGCGCCATTATGCCCCATTTACCGGGGTCCATAATTTAACAAAATTCGTGCAGAGTCTCCTTTATACGGGGAGCTCTACCCAAAACCCAACCTGTACAATATATCTTTACATGACCCATCCGAGATCCAATATAAAATATTGACCACACCGAGTCCATTTATAAGTAAACATTGGCCACACCGAGTTCAATTATCCATACTTATATCAAAACATGCAAGGTTACTTTAACAATAGTTCATATGTGTTCTATTACAATCATTTGCTAAGGATTACATGCCAAAAACATAATTTTTACAAATTTTGTACATTAACACAAAATAAAGCCACATTCGGCTTTCTTCAAATGAGGGTCCAAATTGGAGCCATCCGCCGGTGTATTTCTCCCACCTGAAATATTTTTTCGTATAGGGTGAGCAACGCCTAGTAGAGTAATTTCCTACAGAGGCTACTCCCCACCTAAGTGCACATGCAATGTTCACATACACCATTTCATATTCAAATCAACAATCCAAGTAAGAATAGGCAATTCGAGGTTGGAATTCTACCATGCCATGCTATGAAAAGGGATGAAACTCACTCATGCATCATGACCCAAGTCATCACCGACTCCCACAACACAATGCAATGCACTCGTGCAGTATAACCGTCATTCGACAAAAAATCCACCCAATGATCCCTTGAAAATAAAAGTTGTTTTATTATAAAACCTAATCATTGATGGGTGTTACTCATTGAATGAGTACTTTTATAAATCAAAATTGTGCCTTGTTGGGCAACGAATTTTGGATTTTATACCGCCGGTTCTGTAAACCATACTACACTTTTTCGGAATTTCACTACAGGGGAGTGTATAACAAAGTCGTCGGGTCTTGCACCCGAGGGGGGATCTACCCCTTCTTGCTATACCGGACACAAGTTTTTCATGCAACATGCGGCTCAATGGGATCTTCAATTCGACTTTATCGATTTCACATGTCAATCACCAAGAATGGTGTTTGATTAACCATGCATACACACACTCATACTCATGCCTAAGCCCATAAATGTGACGCCTCCGTACATATGCAGTGTAATAAACCATATGGAATGAGTGTCATATGAACCAATTAAACCATACATTTTAATATGTATCATGGACAATTATATCATATGCATATAATCTCTAAATATCTATAACAACGTCATAACATCAACTAGCATGTATTAAGATTTATATCGAATTTGATGAAAAAGTACTTAATTTTTCATCAAATAGAAACTCCTTATCACCCACAGACTAGTGGATAGGCAGAATTGGTCAATCGAGAAATCAAACTGATTTTAGAAAAAAGGGTAATCCCAGACTGCAAGGATTGGTCGTTGAGACTAACTGACGCACTTTAGGTATATCGCACTACTTTCAAAACATATTTGGGCATGTCTCCCTAACTATTAGTCTATGGCAAGCCTTGTCCCACTTGCCCACTTGCCCCCCACCATTCCTTACACAAGAACATGTCTCCTACACCCTAGTGGTTGACTTTAAAGACAATGAAATTAATGAGAAGAGAGAGGAAGGGGGGCCGCCATGTGGGTTGCAGGCTAATCTCCTCCTAGCCTATGTAACCCATCAAAATCACCTGCCATTGATGGGAGGTCTACTCTCACAGCTAGGGGGACCCTCATAGACGAAAATGGAAGACAACACTCCATATGTACAACATTCTTTGGCATTACAGTGGTGGCTACCTAAGCTTAGGAGTAGTTTTAGTGAGGAAGATGATGAATAGTGCTAGAAGTTAATATTTTGGCATTGTCTTCACCCATTTCTCTTGTAATCTTCAGTAAGACTTTGTAAGCTTCCTTTATTACTTTGAATGTCATTTATTTCAAGTTTAATTACATGTTCTAGTTTCTACCATTGTTGTTTTAAATTTTACATTTCAAGCTTTTCAATTGGGTATTGCATATTTTTCTTTGTAGTTCAAGTTTTCTTGCTTTAAGTTAAGTTTTAAGGTTCATTTTCTTTACATGTCTCTTTACATTATGCATGTCTTGCCTTGATTTATGACTAGCTAGCTTTTAAGTTAGCTAATCCAAGGGAGACCTCCCTTTGTGGTTTTCATTTCAACTCTTCTTTTTCCTCCACTCGGTGTACGGTGGTTCAGTTTGACTGGGTTGAGTGTGGACGAGGTGGTGAGTTCTTGATATCTCGTAGGCTTTTGTCAGGGGGTATGCTTGGATCCTCACCCTCATTTGGTTGTGAGTCTTTGATATCCCGTAGACTTGTCACGGATTATGCTTGGATCCTCACTTCCATCTCATCCTGAGCTTCCCACGAATCAATCGTTCATCTATGCATCATTGGAGGAAGGCTTCAAGTAGAATTGGCATCCCCATTGGAGTGAACCCTTTTGATTAGCCAACACTTGTTTTCTTGCATTTTCATTCACAAACACAATCACAAAACTCAAACCAAAAGATCTTACACTTTTTCTGTTTGATAAAATCACCTTCACACACTTGAACTTTCCTTCCCTGAGAAGACGACATTGGAATACTTTTTCAAGTAATACACCGACATTCAAAAGACTCCTTGAGATTGGGGAGTGCTTTTGTTCACATTTCACACATTTTGTTCATTCCATTTCATACCACCATTTCGTTGTTCCATCTCTTGCATCATCGAGAGGGAGAGGGGCACTCCCTTCTCACACACATCATACACATGCTAAAGAGTAATGTTTAGAGATTAGGGAACAACAACGTTTTCATTAATCAGTCACCCTATAAACTCGTCTATGGCAAGGATTGTCATTTGCCGATTGAAATGGAGCACAAGGCCTATTGGGCCATTAAGACCTTAAACTTCAACTTGAGAATAGTCGAAGAGAATAGAAAATTGGAGTTGGATGAGATCCATAGAGATGCATACAAGAGCTCAAGAATTTCAAAAGAAAGGGCTAAAATTTTTCATGATAAACCCATTTTAAGGAAATCATTTGAGCCCGAACAAAAAGTACTCTTGTATAATTTTTGACTCTCCAGTTTCCAAGGAAAACTCTGATCTCATTGGAATGGCCCCTATCTTGTCAAGGTGGCCTACCCCAACAGACTTGTGAAAATTACAAACCCTAAGAATGGCAAAACATTCAAGGTCAATGGCCAAAGACTTAAGCCATTCTTTGAGGGGTCTGAGGTTCAAGTGGTGGAGGAAGAATTGGTGGATTCAATTTACACAGACCTTTTGGAGGAACAATTGCTCATGTAGATATTATTTTACAATCGCTTTCTTTTAACATTTACTTTCCAAGTTAGTTTGTTTATTTACTTTCATCCGTCTGCAGTTTTCTTTTATAAAATGTGCAAATTACGTGCTTTTGTCAAAGCTTAATGCAAGGTGTTCTCTAACCCTACTTACCTTTTTAAGTCCACCATTGCATACCACATCTTTTTTGTTGCATTGAGGACAATCCATGAATCAAGTTGGGGGGTGAGGTACACCATTTGTATGATACACCAATTTTTGTTGATGATACCAAATTTTGTGGTGAAATTCACCTTTCACATGTTCTACAGATTTTTGTTTAAGCATAGATGAGAAATATGGGAAAATTTTAAAAAAATTGCAAAAAATATCTGAATGTTGGCCTATATTTCCCCATTCAAAGTGTTATGAATTTTTTGATATGATTATCTTTGTTTTTAATTATGAATACATGAGCACATTATAGAAGTTTATCCTATGCTAAGAGTATCACATACTTGTTTGCTTTTGAACTCACCCATAAGTGCACCTTGAATGTGTAATTTCAACAATTTAAGGATTGAATTCACATTTTAGAGCTTGACATGAATAGCGGAGATGAATAAATACTCATGAGAGCTTTAGTGTCAATCTTTGTTGGTGAAAACTTACATTTACTCAAGGAACAATTCTTCAATTTTCAAATTTGTTCAATAATCTCATTATGCTTGTTTTGGTTAGAGTAGATTTGGGTAGTTGATTGACTTGTCTTGAAATGTATAATGCTCCCCCATTCTTATCTAGAGATGATCTTAGGCCATTTTTTATTTCTTTGAGCCTTAGCATTTTTCTTGTGAAATTCTATCCCTAGTGTCATGTTTGACCCTTGTTGAAAATTCGTTTTCATGCCACACATTTAACCAAGCCGGTGCAAAATGATAAAAACTTATCACACCTTGGTTGTTCCTAGAGCTGACCATGATTGACCATAAAATAGAAGGAATAGTGGTACAGAAATCCAGCAAAAGGGATGAATGGTGTGGATTTCAAAAATGTTGAATGAAAAAGAATGAGAAATCCAAGAAAAAGGAGAGACAAATGGGTAAAAGAAGAAAAGAATGAGAAAAGAAAAAGGAAAATTTTAAGGAAAAGAAGAAAAAGAAATAAAGAGTGAAGTGATGGTGTTAGACTGAAAATCCCATAAAAAATGAGATCTTTTTGAAATAAATGTCATTCACTCGGAACAACCTTATTTGTTGTATCCTTCGTTTCATTTGCCTAAATATCACCCCCAAGGCCCCATTATAACCTTTGAAGTCCTAAATGATCTAGATAAAACATGGGGAAAGCACACTTCTAAAGAAAAAGAAATGTTGATTTAACTATCTAGTGCCCTAGCATTCCTTTCATGAGATTATGCCAAGGTTGTTTCGTTTTTATGCATGAACTTCATTTTTGGACTATATGTGATTATACTTCATTTTGTACACATGATTCTATTTCACATATATACACAGAGAGCATGTCATGATAACCATAGTGTGATTCATTGTTGAGAGACACCCTTGGTGAGAGTTGCATCGAAGCTGAATTTGGATGGTCGAGTGAATGTGAATTTTGTTGGGTAAATGCTTAAATTACATGTTCACACCATACACACGAGTTTGATAATGAATATATAGGTGCATACTCTAGAATAGCATTTAAAGTCATGGTGAGGCTCATGTGTGCTTAGTTCGGGTATATGAGCAACCTCGTCATGACGCCCTATGCTTGTGGGATGGGGGAATATTCCTCAAATTTTTGATATTGGGAATATTTAGGAATGCCTTTACCATCTGAATCTATGCTTTACATTTTGGGTATTCATTTTGGTAGTTAAACTTAGAAATTCATGTCTTGTACTTTGAAAGCATCAAAAGTTTAAATTATATTGCAATTTCAGAAATGACTTCGGGTATTATCACTCAATTGTGGCTCACATTTGTGGTTCAGGTTTTTGGTAGAGTGGATGTCATAGTTAGGTTGTTAGAATGTTTAAGAGTTGAAATAAGTTGGAATGGAAGTGAGAGTTGGAGCACAAGATTTTTTTTTGCAGAAAGGAAAAACCTTCTGGAAGGTTGGTTATTAACCTTCCGAAAGGTTTTGCCCAGAAAGCTGAAAACGAGGGTTTTAAGTTTATTTTCGTTTTTTGGGAAAACAATTCATCTCCTTCATAACTCTCGATCTCCCTTGCTCTTTTCTCTCTCTCAAAGCCTCTCCAATCCTCAAAAATCACCTACCCATCCATCAAGACTCCTAATCACTACACTTAGGGTTGATTTTAATGGATTTCACTGTACTAGAAGAATAGGATTGGCCCTCCTTCTTCTTGTCTTTAACACCCACTTCCCCAATGTTACATGCATCCTCCACCTCTCTCTCAATGGCCATAGCTACCTCGACCATCAAGTTAAAGTCTTGAAGAAGAAGACCCATAATGTTACCCCGAATGGACAATTTCAGCCCATCCTCAAACTTCTGCACCTTGGCCATATTTGTGGCCACATAATCGTCAGCAAAATGAGCTAATTCCGTGAGCTTAGCCATGTATTCTAACACCATCATAGTCTCTTGTTTCAGATTCAGGAACTCCCGAGCCTTACCTTGCTGGACAGACACCGAAAAATATTTGTCCATGAAGAGCTCTCAGAACTCTCCCCAAATCATTGCTTCCAAGTTCCTCGAGGCCTTTACCCAATCCCACCACAATTGAGATTCTCTCTCTAGCTGGAAAGTAGCTAGTGTTACCTTAGTGGCATCGGAGGTGATCTCCATAGCCCTTAAGATCTTTTCAACCTGCCAAAACCAACAGTCAGCTACCATTGGGTCTGCCCCTCCCATGAAAGTCGGAGGATGGTGTGCCTTGAACTTCTAGAGGTTACTTGAACCTCCGTGTCCCACATTTTCACTAGTCTGTGCAATAGTAGCAGTTGTAGCACTGGTTTATGCAATAGTAGCTCCCGCCTCACCAATAGCCTCCACAAAGGCTTGGTAATCAAAGGCCGGTGGTGGTTGGTTATTCCACCCACCGCCTCGGCGTCTCCTTCTTCTACTTGTCATCTACACACAAGTAAGATAACAATAGAGTCTCACATAGTATCCCAAGATAGAGATCAAGTTTAAACTTTAAGATTTCTCTCATTGTCTCACTAGTAGTGCGTATGTCACCCACTAGTAGACATTTAAATCTTGAACTGTATTGTTCATCCCCTTTTTTCAAACATAACTTTGGGGTTTCCCCTTCCAAATACATTTCACCATGCATGTAATTCACATAACATGTAGCAAGTAAAGCGCATAACATGAATGCACAATGAATGCAATAGTCTAGACTCAATGTCCATCAAACCCTAGGTATATCGTATACCTATGCTCTGATACCAAGCTATGACACCAAAAAATAAGGGGTCTTTTGTTAACTGTTGATAACCCATCAACCCGCGAAAATATCTGTGAATGCCGCATAACCCGTCACCACGAGATAAGATCCCCTTAACCGCGATTATAACCCACAATGTAACCCGCGTTCAATTATACATTGGATCCAACCGAGATCCAATATACCATGATTTATACTCCATTATGGTCCATTTACATCATTGAAGAGAAGGAAAACATAGGCCGAAAGCATGACAAAGCATTTTAAAAATTGAGATTTTTGAAGAGTGTACCGGTACTGTGTATCGGTATGGTTTGCCCACTGGAGTTGGGCGTACCGGTACGGTTAAACTATAACGGTACGGTCTGCCTTCTGGACAGCAATGTACCGGTACACAGTACCTGTACTCTCTGCCCAGTTTTGCCTATTTTCACCTGTTTTTCATTTCAAATCCATTCCAAACCTTCTTAAAATCATCCAAAACTTATACAACATATATTTGAATCTCAAACATAGGTAATATGAGTTCTATTACAATCATTTGCGAAAATTTACATGCCAAAAACCAAGGGTTCGCAATGGTTTTATAAAATTTCAAAATAAGGCCACAAGTCGGCCCCCTTCATCTTTGAGGCTCAAAATGGGTGTCATCCGCCGGTGCCAACCCCACACCTAAAATGTTTTCCCGTATAGGGTGAGCCACACTCAATAGAGTATCATCTACAAAGGCTACTCCCCCTAAATGCATATGAAGTATTCACATGCAACATTCAACAATCCATAACATTCCAAGCAAGCATATGCATTTAATGTTGGAATTTATTATGTCATGCCATGAAATGAGATAAGACTCCCTCATACAACTCAACCTAAGCCCTTCCCGGCTCCTCAACACGTGTAAGTGTCAATGTGTATGAATCCACCATATATGTTACACATCAAATGACGTTTACAAATCTAGGGTTTTTGTTGGGGTGGATGTTCATGGACTTACACCAAAGGTCACCCTACCTACATGGAATTTACGGACTTCCACCGAAGGTTCCGCATACACCTACACACTTTATGGACGGAACCAAGGGAGTACGTACCCCAACTAACCGGCCTTGGACAGAGGGTTCTTCTAGCCCCTTCTAGCTACCCCGACCCAATTTTCTTTCATTCAACCATGCGGCTCAACGGGATCTTCGATCCATATCTTTCGAGTCTACTCGTCATCCAATGACGACAACAATGCACACACACCCACATGATGCGATGTCTCTGTGCAAATGCAATATAATGAACCATTGCATGTCAATGTCATGTCCCATATATAATGAATGTCATATGGACAAGTTAAACCACATATCATCATATTCCATGAAAATTTATGCCATATGCATATAACTTCTATAAATTATCATTATGCTCAATATATCAATAAGCATATGTCCACATATCGCAACAAACTCAAACATGTTATTTTAATTTCATCAAAATAAAAATGTCCAATTACCCAAGGCATTTAATCAAACACCTTCAAGGCACAATATAACATATAGCATGCCCACACAATCCCAAATTCCAAGAGATCACATAAGAACTTCCACATATCAAATTCAAAATAGAATTTGGTCTAAGTCATATCTAGACTCGTTTCCCATTTTCATAACCATATATACATAGGTCAATAAATACATACACCCAACCCTTGTCCCTTGGACATCATAGGCTTAGGAATAAAACCAAAGTAGGAAGAACCCTACCTCTTGAAGCGTAAATCGAAAAGAATAATCTTCAAGAACACTAACAAGGCCCAAAAATCTTGATTTTTCCCAAGTCTCCTCTTGAATCTTCGGTAAAATCTCTTATTTTTGGTACGTAGACATAGCCCTCGTCTAGGTGATATACTTTAAGTCTTGGCTCGACGGATTCCAACCGACGGAACTCCGAGAATCTACGAAAGAAATCTTGGTTTTTCTCTTTTCTCTCTCTTTTCTCTCACATGTTATAACCAGCAGAGTTCAGCTGATATTTTGTGAAAAATATCTAATTTAAGTCCCTATTTATAATTTTCAAGGTGTGGCTCAGATCGCGCCACACCCCCCCACTTGTTCGGGTTCATTTTCGTCCCGAAAAGATTTATTTCATCCCTGTTTAAATTTAAATTAATTTTATTTGAAATTTTATTTAATTATAAAGAACTTTTATAATTTTCATTTTTGTGGACCTTTGTGAGGTCATTCGTCACCCAGTCGTCTCGTAAAATGTAAAAAATTCGACTATCTCAGAATTCAATGAAATTAGTCTGGGTGACTAGATTTCGTGAAATGAATCCAATGGAGAAGTCCGTTGCATCATACGAGCTCCATAGAATACATATTTTAACTCTGCATTATAGTGGCAAAATGACCATTTTACCCTTTTTTAGAAAAAATTCAAATTTACCCAGGTTTTACAGAGAAAGTTTAGATTTTTGCATTTTCTTATCCATTTCGCTTGTAGTAAACTGTAAGACTCTTGTAATATTCATTTATTGCACTTTAATGTCATTTATTTCAAGTTTAGTTATGTATCTTTGAATTTACCATTATTATATTTAAGTTTTTCTTCCTGAGCTTTCCAAAGGGGTATTAAATGCACTTATCTTTGTAGTTAACTTTTCTTTGCATTAATAAAAGTTTTAATCTCCATTTCATTATCATGTATCTTTCTACATTGCATATCTTTGCATTTAATATGAGTAGCTAAGTTTTATTTTGGCTAATCAAAGGGAGATTTCCTCTTGGGTATGCTAAATCAACTCTCCTCCATTCTTTCATGTAGTGTAAAGTGTTTGGTTTGACTAGGTTGAGTGCGGACGTGGTTGTGAGCCTTTGATGCACCGTAGAATTGTCATAGGATATGCTTGAGCCTACACCTCCACTTTAGTCCCTCCCTTCCTATGAATCAATCGAACACCTATGCACCATTGGAAGAATATTTTGAGTTGATTTGACATTCCCATTGGAATGACCTCTTCGGATTAGCTAACCTTGTTTTCATTACATTTTAATCAAAAAACTTCACTCACCAAAACCAAAATTCACAAGATTTTACACTTTTCCACTTTCACACAATTCAGCCTTCCTTCCCTGAGGAGATGACCTTGAAAAACTTAATTCCAAGTAAAACACAACACTCGAAAGACTCTCTTTGCTTGGAGAGCACTTTTTCACACACACATTTTCATCCACACACACGTTTTTTCCCATTTCTAGCACCAAACCTGAGAGAGAGTGACACTCACCTATCATTATAAGTCATGTACACTTGGTCCGGGTTAGTGTTTGGAGATTAAGGTGAACGCGATCAATCAAGTAACAGCTATTATTTTTTCAAGAATTATCAATTCAACAAAGTCAAATGTAGCTTGGGACATTTTACAGGATGAGTGTCGTAATAGTATAAAGGTAAGAGCCGTGAAATTAAAATCTTTAAGAAGAGATTTTGAGAATGATAGAATGAAAGAAAACGAATCCTTAAATGATTTTTTCTCTAGACTTATGGAGATTGTAAATCAAAGGAAAACTAATGGAGACCAAATTTTAGTCTCAAGAATTGATGAGAAAATTTTGATTAGTTTTTCCAAACAATATGATTCTATTGTTTCTGTCATTGAAGAAGCCAAAGATATTTCTTCTTTAAGTGTTCAAGATTTATTGGATTTCATTAAAACATTTGAACAAAGGTTGAGTAGGCACACCAAAAAATTTGTTGAGAGTGCTTTTTAATCTAAACTTAATGTTGACTCCAAAAATCATGAACCGTCTAGTTCCAATCAATCTAAAAGTGAATCTTTTAGAGGATGAAGATTTAGAAGAGGAAGTGGAAGAGGAAGAGGAAGAGGACAAAACGAGGATGAGGAAGGAATTCAAGAGGTGGAGGAAATTTTGAAAGAAGATCAAATGAAAAATCCACTCAACAAAAAGATATTAGAGTGCAAAAGGGAAAGAATACAAGTTAAATGGAGCTTACTACAATGAAAACGGTGAAGGAAAATGTTAAAATCTAGCTTCTCTCTCTAGAACTTCATCTCTACCTTGGAGCTTCTCTCTCTAAAAGTATTGTAATCTCAAATTGTGTGAAGGATGATGTATATTTTTGTCCATGCCCCTTTCTCGTAGCATGAGTGACTGACTTGGAGTGATTGGAGAGAGGTTGTCCACTCAAAGAAGCAAAACTAGTCAAAAGCATAGACCTCCCATCCGTTTCCAACCACCCCCTCTCTCTCTTTCCTCCCCACTCCCTCATGCTTCAAATCTGAGTTCTTGGGGTTAGAAGATCATCATGGAGTGTTAAAAATTTCAAGGCATGGTTTAGCGAACAAAAGGTGGGCCCCCGCAATTGGTGAAGTCGGGTGGAGGAGTGTCTAAGCTTTTTGGGCAACTCCTACCAGTAGATCTTAGGGATTCTACCGGTAGCTCACCTCCAGTAAGGTCTGCTACTGATAGCTCATAAGGGTTCTACCAGTAGGTCTTACAGGGAGGCACTTAAGCTATTTTCCGGTAGGCTCTTCTACCGGTAGGTCTTATATGTCTTCTACTAGTTTGTCTTTGAATTCTTTGCTCCTTGAGCTCTCGAGCCATCTGTCATGAGGTCCCTTCCTCCCCATTCACCTTGATCACTTGATGGGGTGCTAAATGCAAGCACTTTTCAGCCCATTACCTAAAATCTCCATTTTCCCCCAAATTCACTACAAAACAAGTTGAATGTGATGAAATGAAGATATATAATATGAAATATTCCACACTCATCAATGATTTTTCAAGAATAACTTGGGTTTATTTTGAGACAAAAATCTAAAGTTTTTCAAGTATTTAAAAGTTCCAAAAGTTTGTTGAAAGGCAAAGGGATACTACATTAAATTTTTAAGAAGTGATAGAGATGGTGAGTACAACTCTAATGAATTTAATAAGTTTTGTGAAGACTTACTAAGTTTTAGTAAAGGAAATTGATGGTTGGGTATACTCCACAACAAAATAAAGTGGCCGAAAAAAAGAATAGAACCATTGTTGAAATAGAAAAATCGATGGTTTACCAAAATTATTTTGGGTTGAAGCGGTATAAATGGCAGTTTATTTGATGAATAGATGTTTTAAAAAAAAAAATAAAACCAAACTCCAATTGAGACATGGTGTGAAAGGAAGCCATCGATGAACCATTTAAATATTTTTTGGTGCATTTATTTTGCACATGTTCCTAAAGAAGTAAGGTGCAAGTTTGATGAAAATAGTAAAAAATGCATTGTTGTGGGTTATAGCTCTAAATCAAAGAGTTACAGACTATTTAGTTCAAATAAAAACAAAGTAATCATTTGTAGAGATGTTCTCATTAATGAGAAGGACTCAAGGAATTGGAAAGAAAAGAATGTTCAAAATCAAGTGGTTGTTGCAAATGAAGACATGGAAGCTTTGAACAAGGAAATGAAAATGAAGAAGTTGAAGTTCCGCCACAAATGTCTCCAATACCCAACTCTCCTTCATTTCCTTCTACTTCCTCCACTTGAAGTACTCTATCTTCAAGTTCAACTCCAAGAAAAATTAGAAGTCTTAGTGATGTGTATGCTAGATGTAATTTTTGTTTGGTTGAACCCAAAAGTTTTGAAGAAGCAATCAAAGAATATGTTTGGAAGAAAGCAATCAAAGATGAAATCCACATCACTAAGGCTTGTAGTAAAAGGGTATTCACAACAATCTGGTGTCGATTTTCAAGAGATTTTTGCTCCAGTGGCTCGACTTGATACAATAAGGTTTGTTATTATTCTTACTTCACAAATGGGCTTGTCTCTTCATCAATTTGATGTAAGACCAGAGCTCTTGAATGGTGTGTTAAAACAAGAAGTTTATGTAGAGCAACCTCCAAGCTTTGTGGTCAACGGTTAAGAAGGAAAAGTGTACAACTAAAAAAGACTTTGTACGGGCTAAAACAAGCACTCCGAGCATGGTATACTGAGATTGATTCCTACTTCAATGCAAAGGGATTTCAAAGAAACCAAAGTAAGCCAACCTTGTACATTTAACACAAGGTAAGATTGGTATTCTCATTGTGTCACTTTATGTTGATGACTTGGTTTTTATCGGAAATAATCAAAAAATGATTGAAGATTTTAAAAGTCAGATGATGAAAAGATATGAAATGAGTGATTTGGACTTCTACATTGCTTCTTGGACATTGAAATTTATCAATAAGAAGATGGAGTTTTTATTTGCCAAAGGAAGTATGCAAAAACGCTTCTTGAGAAATTGTAAATCGGTTGCTACTCCGTCGGTTGTGAATAAAAAATTTATCAAAACATGATATAACTAAAGAAGTTGGAGCATTTTTTTTGTTGAAACTTGATTGGAAGTCTCTTGTATTTGACAGCTACAAGATCGGACATCATGTGTGCTACAAGTTTGTTATTTCGGTTCATGCACAAACCAAGCCAAATTCATTTTGGGGCATAAAAGAGAGTTTTGAGATATATTCCAGGAATACTTGATTTTGAGATTATGTTTGGAAAAAAAGTTGATGTCAAGTTACTTGGATTTTGAGTGATTGAGCCAAAAACATTGACGATATGAGCAACAATTCGGGCTATGCTTTCTCACTTGGTTCCGATATATTTTCATTGGTGTCAAAGAAGCAACAAAGTGTGGTACAATCATCTTCTAAAGCTGAATATATTTCAGCATCATTGGCTACTTCTCAAGCAATTTAGTTGAAAAGAATCTTGGAAGATATTGGTAAAAAGTAAGGTGAAGCAACTCCAATTTTATGTGATAATAAATCAGCTATCGTCATGACAAAGAATCTCGTCTACAATAGCCGAACTAACCACATTGCAATCAAGCATCACTTTATTCGAGAAGTCGTGGAAGATGAAGAAATTCAAGTCAAATATTGCAGGACCGAATATCAAGTGACGAATATTTTTACCAAAGCACTTCCTAAAGATAAGTTTGAGTTTCTAAGAGATATGTTAGGAATACAACAACAAAGCAATAAGGGGGTGTGTTAAAAATAGTATACTAGATAATACTTAGTTGTTAAGTGTATATAGTTGACTTGGGAATACAAATAGTGAGTCTTAATACTTGTTATGTGGTTAATGTTCTAAGAAAGTGAGTGGTCAAGATATATCTTACAACCTATATGTATGTTGAAAATATGGAATACATACATAAAAAAATTATTCCTAAATACTAAGTTACATTGTTTTTGTTTTCTTTATGACAAATATGCAAAGGTTGAAATTATAGCCGACATACTAGCCAATACTAAACATGCCAATAAGGGTTTTGTATGAAATTGCGTAGTGTGCACACTATGATTGATACATTGGAGACATACAAATCAAAGCCTTCCCCGTATCCAACTTCTCCTTCCAAAATTAGGTGAGAGAACATATGGCTACCTAACTTGATTACAGATCCATAACCAACATACCATCTAAAAGATGCCTGAAATGATATAATTTTTTATGCCACAATTGTCTTAACATAAGTTTCAATCAATTCTTGACTATAACCAATGTAATTGTATTGATTTACGGGAAGAAAACAGATTTCACAAAAAAAAAAAATGCATCCTTCGTCCCCTTTCCTTTATAATCCCAAATCTAATAAGATCATACACAATCAAGTAAAACAACTGAGAATAGAAAAAGGAAGGATTACACTGCTCTTAGACTGAAGTTCATTGAATAGAAGTGATAGATTGGATGACCATACAATGGATGAGTATCGCCCAGGGCATTGCAGATGGGAAAATTACCCAGAAAAGAATCACAAGATTACATAAAGAAGCGCAATTTGAAATTTATGCTTCAAATATGTATCTAGTCTATTTGGTCCCTGAAATTGTAGTTGTGACAATCAAATTTACAAAGCCTTCACTCAGTTTCTATTCAATCCACGTGACTTGGCTAGAAAGCTATATTTGTCCCGAAGAAAATATCTCATGTCTTAGGCTTAAAAACATGACTCTCTCCCATGTGATTCTGAATAAAGAAAACAAACCCAACAAAAAAAAAAGGTAAAAGAGCGTGCATTTAAGAAGTACAAAGAGAGAAAGAAATACCAACTTATTCAACAGAAAGAGACGAACAAATATTTGGCTAGAAAATGCACCTCTATGACCCAAGTTTCGTGACTCGTGAGCCCTTCTGTTCGTACCAGAATAGAACTAGTAAATTGAAACAAGGAGAAAACTTACGAATTTAACTATTGCAATTGAACCTTCTAGAACCAAATAAAATCCAAGTATATACTTTTAGAGTGTAAATTATAAATTAAAGTATAAAGAAAGCATTTAAACAGGCTGCTAGGACATCAACGTTACCAATATCAAAAAAAATATCGTCCACAAACTCCCTCCAACATGGCGGGATTTTGTTTTGACTGGATTTGTCACATAGTAACCAGTAACAGAAGATTAACCTGATGCAAGTAGAACATAAAAAATGCAACAATCTACAAATTCCATACCATGAAATGGAGAACAGTGATCAAAACAGTTTATAATCCTTCCACAAAATTTCCTATATCTCATAACAATAAGACCGTACACAATAAGCTTTGGAATTCAACTTTTAGTTTGCTTTCAAATTTCCGTAGGCAGTACAAGTTCTTAATTCTAGATCCCTAGCTTCATCCAACCAGAAAACAGTAAAAGTCAGCATCGGGTTCTTGCATATCAGTAACAGCAAAATTCAAGAAATATAGATGAATTTCAAAGAATCCCAAGACCGCTCCATAATCACCACATCAAGCCACTGACATAATGACATGCTTGGTTCAACTCTTGAGAGGTCATGGCATCATTTGAGAATCAA
>CM042201.1:4779655-4809541 GCA_023539305.1 Ilex asprella | reverse complement strand
ATGCTTGGTTCAACTCTTGAGAGGTCATGGCATCATTTGAGAATCAATCTTTTATGCTTCTAAATTTATCATCTCTTCTGGGACTTCAGAAATTTGTACAATCTCCCCATTGGCATAACAAACTTCAGCTGTTTCTTGGACAATACCTTTTGGATTGGTCAAGACACTATCCACCACACCAACCTCCTGTGAGTCAACAATATCAGAAGGGGTATCTCCCTTTTCAAGAGGAGTTTGACCAAGAACCTTAATGAGTTCATTTCCATCCGCACCAGAGAACTGACTATTATCAGCAGAGTCAAAGCCTTCAGAGCTATTACATACTGGTTTTGCACTCTGTTCATTAGCAAGAGAAGGTTCTCTTGCAGCTGATGGTGTAGTGTGAAATACATCATCCATGGGCAGATTTGCTTTTCCATCAACTACATTGACATCCATTCCATGTTTTGGGCCCACATGAGCTTGCTCTTGAGCAGCATCTATCTGTTGACTTGAAGTATCATTATGGCTCGGATCAACCGCCATGGAGTTCCCAAGCACGTCTGAAGCAGCAACAGGCTCAAGATTTTCGTTGCTTGAAACAACAATTTTGTCTGCTGCAGCCTCAGCCAGCTCAAGAGCATGATTTTTTTCTGATATTTCTTCTTTTATTTGTGCTTGTATTCTATACTCATCCATGAGTCTTTGTATCCTTTCTTGCTCTGCTAGAAGTTTACCGTAGCGTTTCTGTAAAGTTTGCTCAAGTTCCTTCTGGTTCTGAACTTCTTCCCAGAGGCCATTGATCCTGTGTGCTGCTGCTAGGTGTTCTTGCTTTTGTAAAGCTTGGAAGCACTCAAGTTCTGCTCCAGCTGTATCCATCTGCCTGAAGGTAACCTCAATTTGTGACCCAAGTTTCCCAGCTCGTATCTGATCATTTACAACCAACCATTTACACTCAAACAATCAAACCCGAAGAAAAAACACCAATGAGTCTACGGCGTATTATTACTGATTTCAAGTATATTAACATTAGTGGCATGAACAATGAATTTTTTTATTTCTTCTTTTATCTTGAGCAAATTACTGTAAGAAATGGTTCAGATTTTCATTTTCCCTTTTGGCTAACCAGTAGTGCTACATTACATCAAATCATCAACTCAAACTCTTACCTAAGCCCACTGGAGTGGGAACGAGCAACAGCACAGTACATACTGAATGCATTTTTCTCGGAACCAAAAATTAAAAAAAAAAAAAAAAACTAATTTAAATGAAGAAGATAATAAACTGCTAACCAATGACCCCTCTGTATAACAATTAGAACCTTCCAAGATGATTTGGTAAGCCAAAGTGCACATGATTTCAAGTAATTTCCTGGATTGTTGCTCAAAAGATGTACTTCCACAGTGGTGCATTATCTGCAAAAGGGATGAGAAGAGTATTGATCATCGCTTCCTTTATTGTTCATTCGCCTTTGCTTTATGGAGTAGATTGTATGGGTTAGTTAAATTGTGTAGGATTGCTCCAAGTTCTTGCAGGGAGATGTTTGAAATTGAGTTTTGGGGTTTTGGAAGAATTAAAAAGCCTAAATACCTTTGGAGATGTGTGGTCACGGCTATGGCATTCGGTTGGAAAGAAATGCAAGAGTTTTTTAAGACAAATGAGGGGGTGGATGCTATTCGAGAGAGTAAGCTTTTTTGGCTTCCTTTTGGGTCCTCTGTGCCGTCATTTTTCCGGAGTTCATTTATTTTTTATTATAGCAGATTGGAAAGCCGTGTAAGATATGTAATCTTCATATTTTACATCTGCTTTTATGTTGCTTCATATTGAAGGCCTTCTCATCCCTTGTGTAATCCTTTTTCACTATTAATAAAATGCTTTTTGTTGATTATCAGAGACAGAGAGAGAGAGAGAAAATGAGACAAATAGACGCAACCTAAGTACACAAGAAACAGATGAGTAAATCCATATAAAAAAATCTACCTGAGCATTTCTTGCACCTTTTTAAGAAACTAATATTAAAACAACAAAAAATTTCCGAGAATTGGAAGTATACCTGATAACCGTTCGTAAGAAGTTTTATCTTCTGCTCAAGACGTAGTGCCTTCTTATTATCGTCATCCATCCTCTTCTTTACATTCTCAAACTCATACTGCAGGGCAGCGAGCTTATCCATGTTTCCAGCAACACTAGAAAGAACATAAGCATTACGGGTGGGAAAGTACATGATATCGTTTAAGCAAGTTCTGTGTGCTTCAACAAATTCATCAAGGGATTCATTCTCATGCCCCATTGCCACACGAAGAAAATGAGCCTCTTCCTTGACAATATGATCAGCCTGCAAAATTGGAGTGCATTGCGGATTATAGACGAAGATGAAGATTAAAAGTAATTGCAGGTTCAAGTTTCACACAATACGCAAATGAGCCAATCCAGAGACCCAATACATCTCAACCAACCCAGTAAAAGGCTGATCACCATAAAACTTATTCTGAAAATTTATTCTAAACACAAAAAATCCCATCACACTATATAAATCCTCAATTTGAGGCTTAAAGACCACTTTAGCCAACACCACAACGCATCACACGTCAAAACAGTCGAATCTGGCTATGACATTCATTGACAGAAGGAATGCAGAAGCAAAAGGCAGTACTACAACTTTAATATGATGACTAGTTATTAAACAAGGTCAATGCTCTAAATCTTCCATGAAGTTACAATTCTAACTTCGAATTCTGCTTTAGAACCTTGCTTTTTATGTTAACTCCATCAAAAAGAAACCAGAGGATACAAAAACAGTTTCTATTTGCAGACCGTGAGAAAACAGGAATCTACAACTGATATAAACAATCATGCATACCAATTAAAACAGCAACATAAGGGTCAATAACTCTCGTAAATAACTCTTCCTCTAAGTCAGTCCATATAGGCTCTATTGAAAGTCACTAATCCACAATGATATTGCTAAAAATCCATGCATCCAACTTGTGGTATGGTAAGTTACAGGAATAGTTAGCTTGAAATATATACTGTGTTACAGTACCAGCAGGTACGCAGCGAAAAATGGTCTACCCAACTTAAAGCCAGAAAAAAAATGATAAATTTATTTGCTGGATTTTCTGCTGCCAGCTGCTTCCAAGACCTCTTTGCTATGAACCATATCTATTTACAATTTGGCCTATCAACCATGTTTCATATAAGCCTTGTGTAGGAAATGATGCAGGATTATGTTATTTATCCTGTTATGGAATAAGTTATCTATAACGTCATCACAGGACATAATCATCAGTTCTACAAGGGTGATATGTATTAGGAGTGGTTGGAAGTAGACACAATGGGTTGAGTATAGCAGTAGTTGCTAGCTATTCAATTTTAATCAAGATAGGCCAAGAAGGTGCCAAACAATCCTGTAGACAAGGATAAAAACATGAGAAAAAGAGGATATATCACAAACCACAAACATAAATCTGTCACAAAATATCGCATCACTTGGAATATATCGTAAAATAATAATTATTTAGAAAAATATCACAAAAGTCTCAAAAAGAACACATCACAACCTTGACACAATACATATATCAACCGATATGCAGCAATATCCGCAGATAATTTAATCCTTGCCTAGAAAAGAAGTTAGATCTAAGTAAAAACACTTGAATAATAGCCTTCCCTCAAAAAGGCATTGTTCCTCATCACCACAATCACATGTCCCACAAAAAGCACAAAACTAATTTGGGAGTAGAGTGTAGCACTTTCGATAGGGCTTATGGAACAATATCAACAAACCTTGATGAAGCAATTTCCCATAATAAAAAGAATTATGAACAAAGCCGGGTGTGGCCTTGTATGCAAGAAAATATGCTAAGCAACTCTCCATTGACCTACTTCACAGAATTCCAGCAAATGGACACCAAGCAGACCAATAGCCATGAAAACAAGGTCCAGAGAAAGGACGGTCATCAGCAGATCATTTGGTAAATCAATGTGAACAAGGCAGGTCATCCAAACCCACATGCAGCTGGGTTTCCCTCATGTCAAACGTAAAGATCCCATAATACATTAATTGTGCATAACTATATTCTTTTACTTGTGGTCAAATACCAGTAAATCAAAGGATGGTGATAGAACTCTTTAACCCAGGGGAAAATGATGTGAGTTTAGATGGGTAAGAGAATCAACTTGGAGCTCATATTCAAAATCAGTTCTCTATGAGTCCACTGTTCATTGGTTCCAACTTAATGATTCAAATATACTCCTGTCAAACACCCAAACAGGGACAAAGGAAAAAAGGAAGCCTTTGCCACAGTTGCATGAGAAGGTATGGTTTTGAGTGTGGTGCGTGTACAGAGAGGAATGCATAGATAACTTCAGACAAGAACTCCAAGCATAATAATTCTATACTCCACATTACGATCCAATTTGAAATTATAGAAAAAATAGAAATGCCAAAAAATGAACTCTATCTCATAGACTGCCTCCACCAATTCACTTCTACCATTGAATACAAAACCTCTAGCATTTCTCTCCAATCAAATAACCCAAAACAATACCTAGAAGAGCACACTTTCAAAAGAGTGACAGCATTTTGATCCCTTCAAAAATCTCTAACACCTTCCTCAATCAAAGAAACATGGCGTCTAGAAATCACCCATCTCGCTCCTGCCAAAATTAGTTTCAGCTACAACCCAATGCAGCCAAACAACGAATGAAAAGTTGATTAATGCTCCTATGAAACACGACTACAGATATAGGATACGGTACGATACAATACGGATACAGCGATACGACAAAGTATAAAAAAGAAGGTTACGAGTACGGTCAAGATACGGCTATAATTCAACCAACTTAATACTTATATATTTTGGTAGTTCTTTAACACACAATAAAAAAAATTAGTAATTCTTTTTAGTTTCAAGAAAATATATATCGTATCACTATGGTATATTCACAAAGTGAAGTAATTAATTAAAAAAATCAAAGTTAATATTTACCTAGTATTTAGAAGTAATTTTTGCTAAGATTAGGATGTAATAGCTATATTTTATGCTCTTTTGATATGTAATTGTAGATAATACTTAAAAACACTCATGTGCCTCTGAAATAATATGAATTTTTGTTAAGGTATTATATGGTATGTGAATTCGAACAGAGATGTTAAAAATTCAACTCAAAATTATATATGTTGCTCGACCACAAAAGTATAATTGAAGTATCATAATATTTAATTATTATTGGCATATTTAATCATACAATGCTGCATGATTGTCTTCCATTCTGCAGTGAAGTTAAATAGATCTCTGCTTTCAACAAATTATGACATTCAATTTAGTTTCAACTTGCAATTTTTCTAGTTTAACCCATTACTTTAACATCACAAAGTCACTCTCACTCTCTAATTGACACACATACAAGAACTTTAATCTTAGATGCTCAAAATTATCTAAAATGAAGTGAAATAATAACTACCTGAGTAGAAATATCATGGACTAAGTATACGAACAGCAATATGCATGTGTCTTCTTATACATGGAGATTAGTGAATCACAATACCATAGTGCCACAAAGAATTATGCTCCAACAGCAACCTCCACAACCACTTTAGTAACAACATTATATTTCTCCTAAGCAAATTCTCCCCTGCTAGTACCCCTTTTAATTTGCATCCAAACCAGCGTTTTGATTAGCACGCCTAGGCGAGAAGCGAGGCGAAGTGAAGACAGCTCGCCTTAAGCACACCATGCGAAGCGAAGATGACTGAAGCGAGAAAAGCGAGCGCTTTTCGCTTAAGCGAAAGGTGAAAAACCGAACGCCTTAGTCATGTGAGACGATTTTTTTTTATTTTTACTGTGCACCGTTAGATTGTTTTATTTTTATTGTAGACCGTTAGATTGAGGCAATTGGAAAAAAAATTATAAGATGCCAATACACCCGATTACCCCTTATCCCATAAATATAAAACTCAACCCTAATTTTTAGACCAAACCATCGTTGCTGCTCCTTCCCAGTCAATCGGTGTTGTTGCTCATTCCCAGGAGATCGATAGTGCTGATCTTCCCCGGCGATCGATAGTACTGATCCTTACCAGACGATCGATAGTGTTGATCCTTACCAGACGATCGATAGTGCTGATCCTTACTAGACAATCGATAGTGCTGATCTTCCCAGTCGATCGTTGCTGCTCCTCCTTCCTAGACGATCGCTGCTGCTGCTGCTGCTACTGCTCCAGGTTTGTCTCCTCTTGTTCTTTTCTCTTTTGTATCTCTTCTTCCTTTCTGCTTCTTTTTTATTCTAATTCTTTTTTTTTTTTTGCTTCTGTATTTTTTTTTTCTGCTTCTTCTTTTTTTTTTTTTTAACTTGTGTATGTTGCTCCTAAGATAGTGGTGATCAAATTCATCGATATCAATTGTCGGTTTGAAGTACGAGACGTATGCAATATGCCAATATGCACTTTCCTGAATCCCTTTGCAAAAAAGTATTTTCTTGAATATTCTTGAGTCGTACTCTATTTAATATAGATATTTTGATTCAAATATTTAATTTGATTTGTTTTGACATCGTGATCATGTTTTGTATGTACTAGGTTTTGTATGACATAGAGGATTAGGTTGTGGCAGCCAACATTTATAGACCAATGGCTTGGACCTGAGTTGGCAAGCTTGGTTGAGGTGAGCCTAGGTGCTAGATCTATTCCTACGGACTTTCATGGCATGTGATATGGTTTGAAACACTAAGATTTGTTGATTGATCTAATATTTGAAAATTTTGTTTTATTGTCGATTTGACTTGAATCTTGTATCCTTTGATCATATTATTTCATGTCATATTGTATACTTCCCCGTTACATTTATTTTTCAAATTGTAGTGGGAGAAAAAATCAAGATCAAAAATAGGGAGATAATAGAAAATTCGTAAATTTTGAGTTAAAAGTTGTGATGATTAATTTTGATATTAGACGGATTGTAAACTCTATTCAAGTTGAATGGTTATTATTGGTCATTTATTCGTATATTTTGGAGACACTGTTCCAGCATTCATAATTGTAAATTATGTTGAGGTAATTAAAGCTCTTAACTTTGTATTTAGATATTAATTTATTGGATAACGCGCCCAAGAAATCCAGATATTATAATTTTGGTATTGTGACATTTGGTCACTATTACAATATAAATTCAAAATATTAGAGTTTAATTTTAGAGTTTGACCATGATGAAAGAGTTTAATTTTATTTAGAGGTTAAATTATCTCTATTTAGAACTTTGGAGCACACACAAAAAAAAAAAAAAGCAAAGGATGGACAAGTGTCCATAACATGCCGCTATGTCTTATGCTTTCAAGCATGACTAAGCAAGAATGACTAGCAAAGTAAGAGATATGGTGGCTGTTTTCTAAACTAGATGGGAAAATAGAATAAAAAAATTGATAGGTGTCCAAACCAAATAAGGCGTGTGCATAGATGCTAGGTGTCTTAGTGTTATGTAGTGCATGGAATCTGTGACAAGCGTGTCGATGTGTTATCTTTAGAACTAGTAAGTGAAGGTTATGGACGTGTATAGCTTAGAGAAGAAAAAAAAGGTAAAGAATATAAAAAATAATAATTAAAAAAAAAGAAGGTCCAATTACATGCACATTTGAATTAACAGTTGTACACTTAAATAGAGGGTACGTGGCATAACCATGCAACAACTTGCACCCCAAGAAATTAGGTCCATAATGGAGGAGCTTGGGCAGCATAAATGGATGTCCAAAATCAGCAAGAAACGAGAGGAAAGAGGGAGAGAGAAATAGAAATCCATGAAGCTCGTCAAAATCAAACAGCAAAATAAACTTTGATTGAAGTGAAACTTGGGTATACTATTCTATAGGTAATGATGACAACATATATCGAACTCGATTTATGGTTTGGTAAGATCTCTGTGGTCAAAATCAAATGGTACTTTATGATTTGATGTTTTTGAAAACTAATTTTGTTTGTGTGGCATCTAGGTCCTTGGATTACTCGATTTTGATTTGATTGAGGTTATAAAATGGGATACCAAACAAAGACTAATCGGAAGCATTGGTAGGTTTTTCTTATTCTAGGATGAACACAAATTTCCATACTGTTATAATGCTTCTATTAGTTTGGAAATATTATATAAAAAAAAAAATTGTTTCATTCCAATCTATTTATTTGCAAATAGTGTTATTTCTTGTCCAATTTGTTTTTGGATACTATATAGATATATATTTTTGATTAGGCTACGAAATGATGATTTTCTGAAAATAGTTTTTGATAAAAGTATGTGCACAGGATTGGGTGGCAAAGGCCTTATTTCGCATGTCGAAACTTGGGACCTAGAGGGTTTCATGGGGCCATAAGAAACTAGTTACGTAGTGGCCTTCACGCTTAGGTACCAAGGAACCAGATGATACTTAGGGAGCGTATCTTCCTTAGGGTGAAAATCTCCTAAAAAATAATTTGATGATATGATGTTAACATTGAAATGTCATTGGAATTATTATTTTGTTCTCTAGTGGGGCACAAAATTTTATATGCTCCCCAAAGAATCTTTTTATTTATGTTATCCAACGTACTTTTCGGATAACTAAAAAAGTATCTATTCTCAAACCAACCTATGGAGCATATTGTTTACTCACCCTATGTTATTGATATCTTTTTCAAAGAAATCTAAAACCATCCCAAGATTTGGTCGGCAAGTTAGTTGGACAGAGGCGAATCAGTTCGAACGTTCGAGAGAGATTTGTTACATAATTTAGTTTTGAAATAATGTTCGGAAGCTTGTGATCATACGATCATTAAAAAACTGTAATTTTTTAAAGTTGTAACATGAATTACTTTAGGTTCAATTCAAGAATTAGATTTGTGTTATTGAGGTTATCAAAGCTCTAAATGGTACAAATAGGGTCAGGGTGTGACACATCCTCCATGGAAGTTATGCTTACTATAATCATCAAAATACTTGAACTTTTCAAACGTTGTAAGATGTTATGTAGCAGGTTCTTGGTGTGATGTGAAGGTGTCAAATATTCAACACAGAGACGTATATGCCTTCAGTCAAGCCCACCCCCAGATTGGCACATGCATATGCTTGTTCAACATATAGAGAAGACATGATTCCCAAAGTTAGGCCAAGTATTCTATAGTGAGGTTTTCAGTGACATCTAAAATCTATGACAATTTTCAACCCTCCTCTTTGAGAAAAAGTGAAAACTCAACTTGTTGGCTAGGAAGCACAGATACTCGTCAAGGGTCTATGTGGTGGTGTCAGACACATGTCCAACATTGACACGCGTGGGACACGGCCGAACATGTGTCCAATACTTCTAAAAGTGTCCCGAATAGGAAAAGAAATTTTTTTGAGTTGGATACGAGAGGGACACAACAATAACTCAGTGCAAGTCAATCTTAACTCAGTAGACCCAAACAAATTCGTAACCGAGTCAGTTGATTCATAATGGGATCGAACAAATCAGTCAAAAACAACAAAAAAGAAGAAAAAATTGAAACCAAACCTACAAAATCAAGCCATGTCAAGTTTCTTTCATCCTCTTCTTCATCTTCTTCACCATATGGTTGTGGCTCCTCCACTGCTTGACCGCCTTCGATCGCGTAAGTAGGTAATCTCTCTCTCTCTGTGAACCGAAGCAACATGAGGTTTTGATTTTTAAGTGTAAGAGTTGAAGGGTTAGGTCTGGGAGTGGAAGGGTTTTTTTAAGGTCAACTAGTCAGAGACATAGGAGTTAAAAGAGTGATTTTCTTTTTTTGTTGGATATAAGGAGTTAAGACTTAAAAAATTTTACTATTATTAGTTATAGGAATTTATTTTATTACTGCTATATTGGTAGGTTGTGAATAATGTTTTGTATTTTATTTTGGTATTGTTTATTTTAAAGAGATTGTATTTTTTTAGTTATTATTAATGTTGTTATTATACATATAAAAATATATTATATTATTTTAATTAGTCGTATCATTGTCATACTCATGTCCTATATTTTAGAACTTTATCATATCCCTGTGTCCATATTCGTGCTTCATAGCTTATTAGAGATTGGAAGGCATTTCACCGGTTTGGTTTGTCTATTATAGTATAGATGTGAAATAAAAAGCATCACAGAGTAATGAGATCTCTATGTCAAGAAGAATTAGCTGATTAAAATATACAGGGAGATGACTCAAATGGAGTTATGCCTTAAAAAGGATTATGCCTATATCCTAAAAAAGTAGGCTAAAATAGGTTGGTCCCATAACCATTTTGGAAAGAGAAGGTAACATTTAAGCCCATCAATACTCGTGTGCAGTAAGGATTCATGTTAGGTTCCATCCTCTCTTTAAAAAAATGTCAACAATTAATGTCTCTTCATTTTGGGAACGGAAGGATCATGAATACCACCATTTATTCATTTTAATTTCCCGATGCATTAGTCATAAACCTAACTCGGAGTACATATGAAATTAGAACATGGACTGAACCAAAGTGCTAGAGATATTAAACCAACTTTAGAAAAAAAAAGTGTAAGTACAAGATTTATGGGAAAACCAATGACTTGAAAAAATGTCACCATACATGTACCTCTTTCAGCTCATCTTCTTCAAAATCTTCAATCATAGTGACAGGAGCAGATTTTTTATTTGCAGCCCGCTTGACTCCTTTCTTTTTCTCCTTGTCCACTTTCTCATCAAGTGGATACTTTACATTATCATGCTCTAGTAAGGATAGAAGCTCCTTTCTTATCATCTCATCTGCCTGCTCAATCGAAGTAGGAGGGACAAAGGAGCTCTTGTCCTCATCAGATCTCATCAAAGAATTTTTAATCAGCTCCAATGAAGCAGCAGGGGGTCTAGGTAACTCCCTTTGCAATACTTTCGATCTCTTCCTACGTAATGCTTGCAACCTTGCTTCTTCCTCAGCTTTCTCTCTTGCAATCCTGTCAGACATGTCTTCTTCGATCTTCTCCTCTGGATCCTCATTATCTTCTGGAACAGGTTGGACAACTATCTGGTACTCATTCTTAGGTTGTGGAAGAGTACTAAAACCAGAGCGCAGGTTCTCTTTCAACGCAGCTTGTCTTCGGCGCTCAAGCTTGGCAGTATCATGGATTTCCATATCTTCATTAATGTGTAGCTCATCCCTCAGGGGAGTTCCTTTTGGGGTCATACCAAAAGAATAGCCATCCCTAGATGGTGTCATGCCAATTCTAGGAGTAAGACCCATCCCTCCAGGAGTTGCTGAAGGAGTCAACATTGGATTCGGCGTTTGGATATCCCTTTTCTGAGGAGTGACCCCCGAAAAATCGGACGGATGCAATTCTGGATTCTCTCCCCCTAATAATGGGGTCTGAGATTCTCTCATCCTGGCTGCATTTTGCGCTTCCATCATAATAGCATCGCCCTTACCTGCAGGTGTTCTTTGTGGAGTTCGTAATGGGGTTATTCCATGCCGTAGTGTCTGATTATTATTTGCAAGGAGTGCACATGTAGCAACACTCCCTTCTGTGAATTCTTCGCCTGCAAGTTCGCCAGCATAACCTAACTTTGCAATTGCCTCCAAATCCTGGTCCCCCATCTGTGGTGCAGGCAGATTCAGTTTTGGCCGCTTCCTAATTGCTTCTGGATCATCAGGCTTGTTAGCTTGCAGTATAGCCGATGGTGCATCCTGCCTCTCCAAAATTTTATTCCGAGCAATATCCTGCTTTCTTAATCGTGCTTCCTTATCAACCCTTCTTTCACCTTCAAGTTCCTCAATGGTAGTTGGGAACTTAGGTTGTTCCACTGATCGGTCTTCATCAGTAATATCATAAAATCCAGGAGGCGGCTTCTTCTCAAAAGGGATTTCAGCATTATAGTCAATCCCCCTCCTTTTCCTCCTCCTTTGCCTAGTATCAATTCCAGCTGCCTTTAGTTCTCTCCTTTTTTGCAATGAAGCAAGCCTTCTAGCCTCTTCAAGTTGCTTCTCCCTAGCTTTCCTTTTCGCTTTCTTGCCTCTAGTGTTGGCTAACCGTGCTCGTGCTTCTGAAAGCATTTCTTTCTCATCCTCGTCCATATCAACAGGGTCAGGACGTGCAGGCTTTGATTCTGGATTTGGGTCAATCTCCCCTGGACGCAATTTCCGTGGATCATCACCTGGCTCATAGTTCTCATCCCTGGCACATGCTGCATCAAGGAGTTTCTCATAACGTTCAAGGCACTGGGATGGAGTACGGCCAACAATCGGGGCAATTGTTCTCCACTGTGTGGGCATGAGCTTAGCAAGATGAAGTAGTTTCTCATCTTCTTCTCTGGTCCACTCAGTCTACAGAGAAAAGACTTTTTATTGGCTCCTTGTGTAAAAAGGGAAGTTTTCACCAGAATGTAAAACAGAGCTGAGAAGTAAATAAAAAATGAAAACAACACAAAAAATGGGAAAGGGATGACGAAAAGTAAAGAACGCAAAAGTTTCAATAACATAATAAAACTTTCATTGCTTATCAATCTCAAAGTGCATGATTCACTTTATATGTTGTATTGTCTAACTAGGTTCATTTGCAAAATATAAAGGACTCAAGGGATGTTTGATGCAATGCGCATGGAATGGCATAGAAATTGATGTGAATATGATAATGTTTCTATGCACTCAATTCATCTAATCGTCCTTGACATTAAGATTGTCAATTTGCAACTGATTTAACAAGGTCCTGTCTAATAATTGATTTTCTTTCAAACTGCCTACATGAGGTAGAACAATTGTAAGTAATGTGAACAATGCTAAGTGTGAACAATGCAAAGTCTGAGCACAGCCAAGGGCGGAGCTGCACAACCTCTTATGCGGCAAACTGCCCCCCCCTTTTCCTTCAATTTTGTTTGCAAAAAAAAAAAAATCATATAGATTTCAATATATTTTTAATTTGCCCCCATAAAAATTCTCATACATTTTAATTTATTTAATCATTTTTTATGTTTGGACTTATTTCTTTACTCTCAGTTAAGTGAATTTAAATAAGGTTTTAAATCCCTTAACCGGTGTTCAAGAAATTATCTTGAAGCTCTTTATTCTCCCTCTCTATCTTGCCCCATTTCTCTCAGTGTTTTTAATGTTAATCTATTAAGCAGTAAGATTGTCATGCAATATTTTTATAACATGAAAATCAGTAGGTAACAATTGTAAGGTAAGGTTGCTCCATTATTATCTAGCCATTAAAAATTCAAGTTGCAAAAACATCCTCATATGCGAAGAAAATTTGCATATATCTGTCCTTCCGGTCCCTCCCAATGCGTTACAATATCAAGATCTCACACACTGTGTCACTCCTTTTTATTTAGTATTAATTCAATTTTTTTAAACTTACGGATGTTAAAAGACAAATGCTATTAGGATATAATTTATGACTTAATTTGGAAATCTAATATATTATTATCAAGTAGTAGGTCTCCATCATTGAGTGCAATCTATTCGTTAATTCAACGATAATGATGCATTAGATCTCTAAATTAGGCCTCCAAATTAAGTACATAGAGTATCATTGTTACAAAAAAAATTGCCCCCACTTCAATAAATTTTTGGCTCCGCCCCTAAGCAAAACTCAAGACATGGAAGCCGAGAAGCAAAACCCAACACCTCACTATCAAGTACCCAACAAAATATCCACCAAACACATAAAGGATAACCTCAATACACCCAAGCAAATCAACACAATTGACAAAAATAAGGACTATAAATATAAATCACTAAAATTTAGAAAATGTATAACTTTATACCTTCTTGATTGAAGGATCGAGCCACTCGTACCAGCGAGCCTTGCACTGTTTGGCGGACTTGCGAACCAGGAGGGAAGAAATCCGAGCCCATTGATTCTTCCCATATTTCATCACCGCTGCTTTGAGGATTTCATCTTCGGTGTTTTTCCAAACACCTCCCTTTATCATAATCCTCATCTTTGCTAAGATTTTCTTTGTCCCCCAAAAGATACTCCTTCTAGCTCCTCTGGTTTTAGGGTTTTCAGAAAGAGGAGAATAGTACAACGAACTCTCTCTCTCCTCTTCTAAAATACACACAGCCCGGCCTCTCTCTCTCTCTCTCTCTCTCTCTCTCTCTGATGCTCTACCAGTGCGTCACTTAGCGGCCCAATATGGATCGGAGACTCCCCCAGTCTCTCTCACCTCTCCCACTCTGAGGTGTCTGTAGTAAAGAATTGCACATATCAGAGCAACTCCGAAACTAGCAAAAATATAATTTTTTATTACATTATCTATTTTAGTTAATTATTTTTTAAAATTTATTTCAATCACACTATCTATTTTAGCTAACCATTTCAACTAATTTTAGTTAACTATTAATTATTAAAATTCACAACACTATGTAGTATGTAATATCATCACCAACAACACAAACTAACGTGTTACGCCACGGCATCAAAAATTTTAAAATTTAATTTTTATTAATAACAGTCATATTTTTAACGGTTATGAAATTCAAAATTTTAAAATTTGAATTTTTCAACGGTCATATTAATAATTGTCATATTTGTATTGAGATTGGTGAATTGCGCACCATCTACGGTGTTATTGATGCAAAAATCATAGTAGCTAGCGTCTTTGCGCTAGCCAGGAGTAGCTAGCCAAATGGTGGTAATGGGAAATAGTTAGTGTGATAGCTAATCCCTTGGAGCCAATATTTAAGGATTGGCTATGTAAAATAGCTAAAAAGAGTGTTTTATGGAGTCCTTTGGAGTTGCTCTTACCAGCGATCAGTTTGGGTGTCAAACTTGTCAGGTTAAACGGTTACATATATACGTTTAACAAATGGGTAAAAAATCTCAACACGAATACGACCCGTTTAACACAATACGACTCGTTTAACCTATTTAATTTTAAAATAATTATTATATCAATAAATTTTAATACTTCACTTTTTTTTTTACTTCCAAGTGTACTTACCTCAAAAAAAAAAGAATTTTTAGTCAAATCTCATAGAAAATAAGACTTTAAGATTTTCAAAAAAAGTTAAGAGGTTATTGTCTTTCTATAGGCAACTCAACCCTACCATCTCCTCTCATTTTTCACTGTGGGACAAAAACAAAACTTGAAGACTTAAAAAAAAAAGTAAGAGGTCAGTGCCTTTTTATAAACAACTCAACCCCTCCCTCTCCTCTCATTTTCCAATGTGGGACAAAAACAAAACTTGAAGGCTTAAAAAAAAGGCAAGAGCTCATTGCTTTTTTATAGGCAACTCAACCCTCCCCCTCTTCTCTCATTTTCCAATGTGGGACAAAAATAAAAGGCATTAGTTTACCTTTGTCTTTGAAGTGCTTCTCATCTCCCATCTTTTGTCTTTGAACTATTACTTTACTTTACTTTTTTTGTATTAATTTATTTATTTCTTTTTTCTTGCTAAATTTTTTAAAATAATTATTAATTTATTATTATATTAATTTTATTTTAACAAGTAAACTTGTAATAAACGGTTTGACAAGTCTCACCCGAACACGACTCGTTTATTAAACGTGTTAGGCGTGTTAACCCGTTTATCACTCAAATCCATTAAGATCTCACTCAAACCCGTGTTGGATTTTGACAGTCCTAGCAATCAGAACCTTGGATCCGAAATTTCTTTCCCCAAATCCGATTTTTATTGTTTTTTAGTTGACTTATGGTCTCGACATGCCGTACATCTAATCATGCCACTACATTGAACGAGTGTGTTTACCGCTTGAGTTGGGCTAGGAGAATGGATCCGAATTATTTAATTATAAAAATTAAAAATAAATATAGTCTAAGTATTTTTTTTTAAAAAAAATAGTCGTGCACGTCCACATGAATTATTTTAATTTATAATTTGATTTTCACTTTTTTCAAGATATAAAATTGATATGATTTTTTATGATACCTAAAAAAAATTTAAGTTTGAGCTCGAGTATTGAAGTCAGGAAGGAAACTCCGCCAAGAGAGCTTGAGAGCTTCCTCGACCTGTACCTCAAAAAAAATGAGTGGAAGACAACTAGTAACCACCAAGCGCCCCTTCAACAGCAATTGACGCCAGTTTAGGCGCAAGAACCTCAACCACCTAAACCATCGCTTGAAATCAAGCAAGGTGTTACAAAGGAAAGGCGAAGTTCTCGCGCCCATACCCCATGGAACTAGGCTATAAATATTGTATAAAGTCCTCACTTTGAGGCAAGCAATTGAAATATCAAGAAGATTGTGTAATCCCTTCATAATCCTCAATATAATTTTCTAGAGCAAGAGACTCCATTATAGAGTGGATTAGCCGAGCTATTGGACAGGTGAACCACTATAATTCCTCTGTGCAATCCATCCCTACCCCTAAATCGCTGCATTACTCCCACGAGCCTTGTAGCTCAGATCATATCCCATTGTTACACATTCTGCTCAATCACATTTTACACACCATCAGTTTGGCGTAGTATGTGTGAACGATTGTTCCTGCTACAAATATATTAATTTTTCCTCAGTAATTGATGGTCTCAACACGCAATATGAGCAGAAGTCAGTTGAATCTTCAGTATTTGCAGAACCAGCGGGAAGCTACTAGTGAAAGGCAACAAGAAAATCTTCAAGATTTCTTGCCCACCATTGAGACTAATCCTCCCATAATAGATCCCCTTCCGAATAACGAATTGGAGGCTCTTCGCCTAGTTAATCAGCGTCTACTACAACAAAACAAAGAACTCTTGAAGCTCCTGCAACGTCTTCAGAAGACACAACCATCCTAGGATGATCCCTCGCAAGGGGAGCATCAACACCTTGATCCTCTAAGAGAGGTTAACAAAGGGGGCGAACACAACCAAGTCATTGGTCATGTTCCTCATCCACCTCCCAGAAATGAAGACAATGAAAAAATATAGAACTAGAATGGAGGGACTAAGAAAAACAAACTTCTCTCTTTCTAGCAGGAAAGAACAGAACAATACTGAGAACAACGTTTCCAAGATATCCAGCAATAACTCAACCACGTGAAAGAGGCTGTGAGATGTAAGACCCCAGTAACTACGGACGCCTTGGTGCAACAGACTGAGTCTTCTTTCATTACTGATGTACTGCATTTCCCTCACCCTCTGAAGTTAAGAACGTCCCAGATGGAGGCTTCGACGGGATGAAAGATCCCATGGATCATCTCAACACTTATAAGAACTAAACAAAGTTGCATGAATATACCTTGAACGATGTTAAGTCTTCGCCATCACGTTAAAAGGGCTCAGCCTTAGTGTGGTTCAATAGGCCCCAACATCCATCTTCTCCTTCAAAAAGCTCTCCATATCCTTTATGCCACACTTCATAGGAGCTCGGACCTACTGAAAATCAAGTTACCATCTGCTGAATGTGAAACAAGGTCCCAATGATAACTTACGATCTTATGTCTAAAGGTTCAACTCAGAATCACTGAAGGTAGGCGTTCTAGATGAAAAATTCGCCATCACTGCTTTTATCCCAAGTTTAAAAATACAGTCAAAGGACTTAATGTTCTTCATATTAAAAAAACCATAAGCCAGTATAATAGAGGTGCTTGCCAAGGTAGAAAAGTACATTAATGGTAAGGAAGCTCTCTTTTCTAATGTGGGGAGCTCATCCACGTAGAAGGAAAAAGGGAAGGAAGAAAAAAAGAGAGACTGAAGTCCCAGAAAAGAAAAAGGCCGAGAGAGGTCTCCAAAAAGAGACAGAGATCGTTTCCCCAAAAGAAGGGAGGATGTCAAGGATCTTCTAAGTCCTCCACAGCTAGAATTACAGCCGAGGTATGCACCTCGACAATTCACTCCAGTTACAACTACGGTATCCCAGATCCTCTATGAAGTACATAATGAGAAATTCCTGAGGTAACCATCTCGGATGAAGGCAGACCCAACAAAAAGAGATGCAACAAAGTATTGTGAGTACCATAGGGACCACAACCACCTCACTAATGATTTTATTCAGTTGAAAAAGAAAATCGAGTTCCTGATTCAATAAGGGCAGCTACGCCGCTTTGTGGTGCATGATAATTATAATAGAGCTCACCCTCCTCTGACACCTCGGCAGCAAACTTCTGCACAACACCAACAGCCAATGGGGAGATCAAGATAATTTCAAGAGGGTTCGCTAGTGGTAGGGAAACCAACTAAGCCAGAAAAGCACACTTGCGAAAGGTCAGAAGCAAGGAAATATTGGAGGAACAGACTATAACTAAGGCACCTAGGATAAACTTGGAAATCACTTTCTCGGACGTAGACTTGGAGGAGTACCAGCATCCTCATGATGATCCCTTGGTGGTAAAATTAATAATTGCTAACCGAACTGTTCATCGGGTATTAATCGGTAATAGGAGCTCTGCCGACATTATCTTCGCATCCGCCTTCGACAAGACGGATATAGGCAAGGACAAGCTTGAGCCAGTGAGAACTCATCTTCTGGGTTTCTCAAGAGATAGAGTATTTTCGTTGGGATCAATCCAACTCATCCTCACCTTGGGGAGCCCGCTCTGCCAATCCACCACCACAGTAAAGTTTTTAGTAGTTGATGCCCTCTCAGCATACAATGTTCTGTTGGGAATGCCTTCCCTGAATGCCATGGGAGTCATCCCCTCTAAGTATCACTTGGTCATAAAATTCTCCATTGAAAACGGCATTGGAATGGTTTGATGAGACCAACGAGAGGTGAGGGAATGCTACATGGCATTAATGAGAAGGAAGGAAGTTGAAACCATCCAACTGGATGAGCTGGACATGAAAGATGAGCTAGATACAAGAGTCTATGCCCTCAGAAGAGCTAGAGCCCATCCAACTCGACAAAGGGTCAGAGCATACGGTATACATGGGGTTGAAGCTACCTAGAGAACTTAGAGACCTCCTTTTTTAGTTCCTTAAAAGGAATATGAAGGCATTTGCTTGAAAACAAGAAGATATACAGGTGATTGACTCCTTAGTCATCATCCACAAGGTCAGCGTGAACCCTGTCTACAAACCTATCAAGAAGAAATGAAGGAGTTTAGACCCAGAACACCAAAAAATAATTAATGAGAAAGTCAGCAAACTTCTCCATGCCAAAGCTATCAGGGAGGTAAATTACCTGACCTGGTTAGTGATTAGTACTTAAAGGTAACATTTCACTATGCCTTTTTGGGACTAATTGTGCTTTGATAGAGTTTAAGTGATGTCATTTTAGGTCCTAAAGTGAACAAGGGTTCAAGAACAACAAATATCACATTTGATTGTAACGCCAATACATCATGAAACAAAATTGGAAAAGCAGGGACCAAGGTAGTAATGTTTGAACGCCAATCAACGTTCGAACGTTACCTTCCATCATGAGAAAATCAGACTACTGAGACATGACATGCTACAGTCAGGAAACCAAACCATGAGCCAAGAAGCAAGAGCCTGAAAACTTGAATGCTACGCTCGAACGCCAATAAACGTTCGAACGTCCCTTGGAATCATTTGAAGATTAGATTGATGCATGGAGTATAAAAATGAGTCTTCACTTAAGATCACAAGGCACTTGAGTGAGAAGATCAGAACGCTAGTCAACGTTCGAACGTCATACAATGTTCGAACGCCCATAAAGCAAAAACAGAGAGAACGTTCGAATGCTACATAACGTTCGAACGTCCTACACTGACTGACAATAAAGTAGTTGGCTTTTAACTTTGACTAGGGCGACAAACACTGTTTATCCTCTCTTATCTTTCCCCCCTTTTCCTTCCTTGCCTATAAATACTCTCATTGTGGGAGAGGTTTGTGTGTTGTACTTGGGGAGATAAGTTTGGCACTAGACCAACATCTCTTCATTTATACTATGTTTATATGAAGATTTTCTTACTTGCATTTATATTTGCAGTTGTTATACCAACCATGATGGATGCTTGTACTCCTCTTGTAGTTAGATATCTAGTCTTTTATTTACTTAGTTTTTACATTCATGTTGTAGCAACCATGGTGGAGACTTAGACTTCCCTTGTAGTTGTACTTGCTCTTATTTACATATATCAAGAGAGATAGCTCATCTTTCGGTTGTGGTGAAAACCCTCCAAAGGTAATTGGATTTCTTCTACTTTCATTTGTTAGCTTCTTTTACTTCCATTGATTGAGCATCCTTCTTTTTTAGAGAAGTGAAACTTTTCCACTTTTTGAGAGCTTTGCCAAAGCCGTGAAGGGTGGAACGTGATTTACTCATTCTTCATTGAAGATTGACTCCTTGGTTGTTGTTCTTTTATTTTGTAAGTTCTCTACTTGGAGGGATGAGCATCACTCACTTTTCTAGTTTCTCATTCATTCTTTAGCAAGAAGTGAAGGGCATGTATATATTATTCTAAAGTTATATTTATGCTTTGTTCTAATTCTTAATGTTTATATCTCATTGCTTATTAGATGATTGATTGCATCTAGTAAAGCTGAGGTACTTTGTATAATCATAGTTCTTTCTATGACACGACTGATTCTTGCATAGAAAGAATCGTCATTTCAAGGCAAGTACCCCGGTTAGATCTTCATGACTACCCTCCAATCCTCCTCATTATGGTGTTTCATTTAAAGAATAGAATATTAATGTCATGGTTGGATGTCTTGTAGAAACACTTGCTTGTTTGTAGACGGGTTAAGTCTCGACACATACAATTCTTGTAAAATTCCAGAAAGACATCGGAACTATGTTCTTAATTCTTACAGTCCATCTTTATCTTCCGATTAACTCGCTGTTGACACGGGAGTTAATTGAGTTATCAAGCATAAATATAATAAACCAGATAATGAACTGCATACCCAGATCCTTGAATTAAAGAGTGACTTTCTTTTTATTTGAACTTATCTTATATTTTGTCTAGAAAACTTGTCTTGGAAAGAATCTTATATTTAATCCAAGAAAAAACCCCCTAAATTTCACAACCCTAAATCACAAAGGTTACAATTAATTGATCTCCACCACTGCTTATTTTGAAACACCAATACAAAGTTCCCTGTGGATTCAACTCCGGACTCAAATCGAATTATTACTACAGCTTGACTATCTGCACTTGGGTGTAAACCCTTTGGATCAAGTCAGTTAGCTAATGTGGTCCTCGTTAAAAAACCAACAATAAATGGTGCCTTTGCATTGACTTCACTGATCTGAATTAAGCTTGCCCCAAGAATAGCTTCTCACTACCTCAGATAGACTTGATTATAGATGCCACGACTGGACATGAGCTTCTCAACTTCATGGACGTCTTATTAGGGTATAATCAAATCAAATGGGACCCCAATGACTAGGAGAAGGCATCATTTGTAACTGAGCAGGGAACGTATTGTTACCAAGTCATGGCATTCAGATTGAAGAACGCAGGAGCTACATATCAACGTCTGGTAAACCGAATGTTCCAAAAATAGATTGGGTCATTGATAGAAGTGTACATTGATGACATGCTTGTGAAATATTTAAAGACAGAGCTCCATATCGAGCACCTCGAGGAATCCTTTCAAATCCTTAGGAAGTACCAAATGAAGCTTAATCTGGCTAAGTGCGCCTTTGGGGTCTCAGCTGAAAAATTCCTTGGCTTCATAGTTAAAAATAGAGGAATTGAAGTAAACCCGAAAAAGGTCAAGACAATAATAGACATGCAGCCTCCCTCTAATACCTGAGAGGCTCAATGTCTGACAGGAAGAATTGTAGTTTTGAGTCGCTTTGTGTCCAAGTTAAGAGACAAATATCAACCTTTCTTCCAAATCTTAAAAAATTCATTCCAATAGGATACCCGATATGAGTTACCCCCCAATTTTGGTATGTCCTTTGGAGGAGGAAGTGCTCACCGTCTATCTCGTTGTTTCGGATTTCTCAACTAGCATAGCGTTGGTAAGAGAGTGAGACATAGCTCAGCAACTAGTTTACTACTGTAGCAGAGCTCTAAGAGGGGCAGAGGAGAGATATCCAAATACGGAGAAACTAGTCTTAGTTTTGGTTACGATTGTGAGAAGGCTCATAACATATTTTCATGCTTACACCATATTTTCAAGCTCACACCATTGAGGTCCCAATAGACTAGCCAATGAGGCCAGTATTGCATAAACCATAATCTTCAGGGAGATTGGTCAAATTGGGCATAGAACTCAGTGAGTTTGATATCTGGTACAGACCTAGAGTCGCAATCAAAGGCAGATTTTATCACAGAATTCATTATAGCTATGGAAACACCTTTGGAAGCAACCCAGCTAGTACCTGACCTTGCTACATGGAAGCTATTAGTAGATGAAACTGCCAACACCCAAAGAAGCGGTGCAAGGCTGAATCTAACTTCCCTAGATGGAATAAACGTCGAGTATGAAGCTCAGATTTAGATTCAAAGCTACAAACAACGAAATAGAATATGAAGCTGTTATTGCTGAACTCAATCTGGCTCACTCAATGGAGGTAAAACAACTCGAAATCTACAGCGACTCCTAGCTCGTGGTAAAACAAATAGAAGTGACCTATGAGGCTAAGGGAGAAAGAATGATCATGCACCTTAAAAAGTGCAAGAATTGATCAAAAAAATCATACAATGTATAATCAAACATGTCCCCAAAGCTGAGAACTCCCGAGCAGACGCATTGGCAAGGCTTGCTACCATTTTTTAGGAAAACCAGGATAGATTAATCCCAGTCAAACACCTAGCTGAACCATCTGTAAGTCATGAAGATGAAGAAGTGCTCTCTGTATTGGCCCTGTCGAGCTGGATGGACCCAATTAGAGAGAATCTTCAGAATGGAACCTTGCCAAAAGATCCCAAAGAGGCCACGAAGCTAAGAGCCAGATCATCCAGATTCACGATTTTTGAAGGGGGACCTGCACAAGTGAGGCTTTTTAACACCTCTCCTTAAATGCATAGGAAATGAGGATGCTAATTACATACTCAAGGATATCGGAGCTCGAGCTTTGTTAGAAAAGGTACTAAGGCAAGGGTACTCTGCCCCACTATACTCAAGGACGCAACATATGTAGTCAAAAGGTGTAAGGTCTATTAGGTATATGCAAACGTCCTCCATTGTCCACCAGAGCTCCTAACCTCAGCGGTAAATCCCTAGCCTTTTCAACAGTGGGGTCTAGATATACTTGGATCCCTTTTCACTAGTACTGGACAGTACAAGTTCACTATTATTAGGGTGAATTATTTCACCAAATGGGCAAATATGGAGCCCTTAGCAACAATCACATAACAAAAGGTTCAAAACTTCACTTGCAAATCTAGATTCTGCAAGTTTGGAATACCCATGGCAACCATTTTCGACAATGGGAAGCAATTTGACAATCTCAAGTTCAAAAAATTTTGTGTCGAGTTAGAAATAAAGAATTATTTCTCATCTCCAGCTCATCCTCAATCCAACGGACAAGCAAAGGTAACCATTCGAATCGTAAAAGTGGCTCTGAAGACCAAGCTAGAAGTTCTAAAAAGGAAATGGGTAAAACACATCCCATAAGTGTTGTGGCCCTACAAAACCACTGCCAGATCAGCAACTCAGGAAACACCATTCACTTTAGCATTTGGAACCAAAGCAGTGGCACATGTGGAGGTCGGCATTCCATCCCCTAGGGTTGAGTTCTCAGAGCCCAAGCATAATAACGAGTCACTTATGCTAAATCTCGACCTCTTGGATGAAAAGAGAGACAAAACTTTGCACTGCATCGTGAATTACCAAAGGAAAACAACAAGATACTACAACAGGAGGGTCAGACACAGGAGTTTTAAAGTCGAAGATCTAGTACTTAGAAAACTCCTTCCTATGAAAAAGACCCCACTCATGAAAAGTTAGGTCCCAACTAGGAATGTCCTTACATCATCTCCAGGATAATCAGACCCAGGAACTACGAGTTGCAAACGGAGGAGGGAAAAATCTTGACTCAAACCTGGAACGCTGAACATTTGAAGAAATTTTTTCAGTAAATTCTTGTAAGAACGCCTCCATCAATAAAGTGAGAAGTTACAGCTCAGTCAACATTTTACTACCAGCATAAATAAATTATGAGCTCCTCATCTCATGAATTAAAGATGAGCTCTTCAGCTCATAAATCAAAGATGAGCTCTTAAGCTCATAAATAAGTGATGATCTCCTCAGCTCATGAATTAAAGATGAATTCTTCAGCTCATAAAATTAACGATGAGCTTTTCAGCTTATAAAACAATCAATGAGCTTTTCAGCTCATAAACTAACGATGAGCTCTTCAACTCATAAAAAAATTGATAACCTCTTTAGCTCATAAACTAACGATGAGCTCTTCAGCTCATAAACCAACAATGATCTCTTCAGCTCATAAACTCACGATAAGCTCATCAGCTCACAAACTCGCAAACATGACAATCAAACATAGTAGAATTGCAAAAAAAAAAAAAAAAAATTTTATTCATCAACGCAGAGGAATACAAGAAAAAGGAAAAAGAAAAGTTCTTAAGCTCCTCTATGCCTCCTCTTCATCTCAGATATCTCCTCTTACAAATGAGCATTCACAACTTGCAAACGAGCGTTCTCTTCCTTCAGCTCATCACGTTCCTTCTCCACTTTTGTGATTAGCTCTAAAAGCTTCAGCTCAGTAGTAGAAAATAAAATACCATCAAACGGAGAACCAGACGACTGAGAGGAGGAACCATTCCTCATGTATTTCCTTGAAGATGTGGCAACGTCCTCGTTCTTATCTGATTCAGCAGAAGTTCTAGAGAAGCAACAGAAACACTAAACCAAGAAATGTTATGGGGGTAACCAGCGAAGAGAAAGGAACAGGCTCAACATGAGCCACCTGGCTAACCCTCACCAGCTCTGTCGGGGTCAAACTGGGAGTACATGTACAAGAGAAGTGCAATAAGAACCAATTACCATGATTATAACAAGATTGATTCTAAGTCTCTACCTCTATCAAAAAAGTGTCCCCAAGAATAAGGGACCCGAGAACATGTGCAACACTGCTCAATAGACCTCCAAGAATCTCCAAAGGCAAAGAAAAGTGTTAAGCCCATCCTTCAGGAAAGGAGGGAACATCGAGGACCAACGATGGATCGAAGTGGTGCATACATCTGAAGCAGCTGAAGCAAGGAAGCTTGTCCCCGTCAAGCTTTTAGAAATAGAGGAACTCGGTAACAGTAGGGAATTTAGTGTTGCCTTATAGATGCCAAAAAATAAAGAAGTTGATCATTACACCCCACCTTTTAGGAGAGAGGCGAGAGGGGCATAACCCAAAGTAAGCAAGAATCCATCTAATGGAAGGATGCATGAGCAGACGAAGTCCCATCTTGAAAGAACCTTTAAAGAAGCAAATTTCTTGTTAGGGGAAAAAGTTACAAGGCTCATCGAGGATAGGGACTCGAAGGGGTAAGTCAATGGGAAGAAGATATTGATTCTTGATTTTTTCTAACTCTATAGCAGTAACAATAGAAGGAACCAAGTAGTTAGAGTGCCACTTCATGTCGAACATGGCTTGAGCTCATTTGAACAATGGAGTAAGAGATGAAGCCATTGAAATCAGAATAGAGATAGAGAACACAGAGAGAAAGAAACTCAGGGAAAACAAGAAACGTGATTCCAAGATTTACAGGCAAGTTGAAGTCCCAAGTTTTAGAGAAAAATTAAGAGATCCTGAGTTTAAAGGAAGTAAGTAAAGCACGAAAACGAAGAGACGGTCCTTTAACCTTCCAAAGTTATGACGGTGGAGACGTTTTAAGAAAGTAGGTGGGCACATGTAACGATAGAAATGTTAGTGTTCCATGCCAGAGTGGCAACTTAGATCTACAAGCTTAGCTCAAGTTTCAGAGGAACTCAAAATACAATGAACACAATTTAACACAAGTGTGAGCTCTTCAGCCCAACCTAAGAAGAGCTCACCAACTCACAGGGACGCGTTCTTTAGTTCACTAAACATAAGGAAAGCTCACTAGCTCACAGGGATGAGCTCTTTAGTTCACTAAAAAATGTGCTTTTCACAATGAGTTCCTCGAACCACCACATCTTTCCAATTAGCACCTCAGCTCAATACAAGGACAAACTCCCAACCTGGCTAATCTGATCTCATACTTTCAGAGAACTAAGTTCTCCCCAAAACAAGGGGTAGAGGGAATAAGAAGAATGGAAGAGCACAAAAAGCAAAAAAGGCAAAGTGCAAGAAATATTTACATTTCTCAAAAGTAGGATACAAGGTAGAAAAAAAAGGAGAAAAAGAGTAAAAATGATGAGGGGCATAAGAGTAAGTCATGATCACTAAAAAAAATCTCAAGACAAGAACAAAGTTCAGAGAAACTAGTGCTTACCTACGCCATTGCATGTAGGGCCGTGGTAGCAGAAGTATGCAAAGGGATCGCTAAGACCTTGTCAATGTCGGACTCTAGGATAATCGAGGCAATGGTCTCAGTGGCCATGCCTAAGTCCTCAATGAGTGAAGTCTTGCCCATCTCAAGCTTTGCTGGTAAACCCTCCACCCGTAGATGAGGACTCCTCCCAATCGATCGAGAAGAAGAAGACCCTTGCAGGAGAGGAGCTAGAGACTCTAAAACTTCAACAACCTCTTCTAACAAGGGGGATGATGAGGCCCTGGAATGGTCAGTAGATCCCACGATTAGGGAAACAGGAACCCCTTGAGATGAAAAGGTCAGACTGGTCTCCAATGAAGCCGATGGAGGAGGAAGGATCACTTAAGGAGGTGGAAGAGTCGGTGGAGACACTTCTATCCTCTGTAACTTGGAAAAGGGACTAAGTCCAGATTTTGCTCCAACCTTGCGCTTAGCTTTGTCTTTCATCTCAGCAATCTTAGCCTTCACCGCCTCTGCATCTGGAGCTATTGAGCTAGGACCTAGGAAAGCAAATGGATCAGCTGACCCCCCCAAAAAATCCAGAGATAAGAGGGAAAAACCTTACCAGCAGGATCCTCTACACCAGTAACAGAGATGGGAATTGGAGTCTCAAATCTCACCTCAGGAAGGCTAAACCCTAGCTTGGTGAGCACAGAATGCTTAATCAAGCTAGAATACTTCTCCGGTTCATAATCCTCCAAGCTCAGTAAAATTCTCCTGTCCTCGACACTAAGGTTGGATCGAATACCTAAAAAGAATAAGAAAAGCAAGGTCAACAGAATCAAACATTCAGACTAAGTTAGGTCTACCCAGGCATAACTTACCAAAATTATCTGGGATAGATCAAGCCCGAGGTATAGGAAGTGTATCAGCTATGTGTTTGGGGTTGAACTCCTATTCTTTCCTAGATACAAAGATGAAATTTTTTCCAACCCTTATGGGAGCTCGAGAGGTCGGTTATAATAAGACAGGCCAAGTTCGTTTTTCTTGAAAGAAACAAGGAGATCCACAAGAACACCCCAAAAATTGGGGGAAAGTTGAGAAGGAAAAACATGGAAGTGTTGAAGAACGCTATTGAGAAAGGATGTATAGGGAAGTGAAGGCCATTTGCGAGAGAAACTATGAAGAACAACCTTCTTAGGGATCTAGGAGTTATACCGAGTGTCCACGTTTGGGCACCAATAATGCTTACCCCGAGGAAAGCCAAATCAAGCCAACAAGACACTCATAAAAGGAGTGACCTTACTATGACCCACAAGGTCTGAAGCCCAGGGGCAACCTCAGCCTCCTCAGTGTCACTAGAAACCCTGGCGTCACTCACTTTGGTCTTTCCTTTCTTATACTTCTTAGACACAAGAAAAGATGATTGGGGGAGCTCCTCGATTTCTTCCCTAAGATCAACAAAGTCGACATCAAAAAATTATCAATCTCATCACCTAAATCGATGTCTTCCTCTTTAGTAGACCTCTCGCCCATGGCAAGAGAGACCAATGAAGCAGTAGCTTCAGATGAGCCATATATAACAAGATTAGAAAAAGGGAGATAAAAGAAGGAATAAGGAAATGGGATGTTGGCAAAAAAATCCCTGAGAGTTAAGGGGTCAAGACTCCAATGACCGATTGATTAACCCTAATTATTGAATAAATTAGAATGATTAAGTAACCAATTTTGTAAGATAAAATAAATAAATATTATGAATTATGTTTTGGGTGTGAATTAAAGTTTTTAATATTTTATGTTTGAAAGTAAAGGGTCAAATGCAAAAATATCAGAGAATACAGGACTATTTTGTAAAGCTTGAAACTACGAAGGACTAAAGTGCGATAAAAAACTTGGACCAATTAGGAGGTGACACATGGACCAATCAGGAGACAACACATGGACCAATGGAAATACAACACATGGACCAATGAGGAGACAACATTTGACACACTCAGAGCATGACACTAGGACCAATCAGGCAACAACACTTGGCGCCCTTGGAGAACGACACCTGGCAGACCGAGTAGGCGACACCTAGCACCACTACAAGCCACCACCATTCCAGAAGGTGGTGGTAGCCTTCCTAAACCCTCCTTGGCCGTCCACCTCTCCCCTCTATTAATAGGGGGCTTTGTTTTACAATTCTCTCCATCCCCTCCATTTTTTAGCCTTTCTACCAAGCCTTCTTACACTTTCTACAAAGCCTTCCTACATTATCTCAACACTCACAAAACCATCCCCTTACTCAAAAAAAAAAAAAAACTAGTCGGCCTCCAAGTTCCAAAGAGAGAAAAGAAAAGAAAGAAAGAAAGAAAGAGAGAAAAGAGAAGAAATAGCCGGTGGGTGGGATACCGTTTCTGTATTTCTACATTTCTTTTGTAACTTTCTATTCGGATAATTGAACTACCGCCACTTTAGTGTCTTGAATGATAATAAAGGTGGTTGTGTTTCAAGTGTTTATTGTGAAAGAAGTTATATTTTAAATTTCTGTTGTAATGAATACTAGTAGCACTTCTTGCTTGTCTACAGCAATAGAGTGTAGCAGTCGTTTATACCCTTCAAACTAGGGAAAACGTATATATAATATTGGTTAAGTTCTGAAAATGCTAATGTTTTATTTATATGTTTATATATATATATATTATATGCTTAATGCTTGATACAATGATGTATGTAATTTCGGTGCTGTGCCTGGAATTATGTCATCAGTATATCATAAGACCCGCCAGTTAAAGATCTACGATGTTCCTACTGGTATGGTTTATTATCCACTGGAACGCAGAGGATTTCTACTGATATGTGGTACAAAACCTAAATGATCCTCACAGGTTATTAGGGTTGTTTAAATATTATGTATAAATATATCGACCGTCTAACAACCATGGCATTTCTACCGATATGACTTGTCCTCCATTGGAATGCTGAGGATGTTTAACTGACATATATATATTTCAGATGACTTGTTAAGTAATTCAAGTATTCCTCATGAATTATCTCTGCCTTTTGGTTCACTTGAATTAGTTAATTGACGCATCTGTAACTAGCTTTCCTAAGAAGTTGCGGTGTTATGCTATATACCACCAGTTAATCTAAGAAGTGGTTGTGTTATAGTTTATGATATATGCACTTAGAATCATAACATCAAGGGAATAAATCAAGTATTCCTCATGAATGACTTGTCCTTCTAGTTTGCTTGGGTTAATCAATTGACGTGGATATAACCAGCTTTCCTAAGAAGTTGCTGAGTTATGATTTATTATTAGTTGCTAGCCTAAGAAGCAGTTGTGTTATGATTTATATACATCAGACCTGCCGATTGACTTTCTAGTAAAATGGAAGTTAATTGTTATCAGGTAACATTTCTAGTAATTAACTAATATGAAGTATATGGATCCCTAAATTGAAGGGTATCTTTTAAATTCTTGTCATTAATCTGCTTTATTTATGCACTTTATTATCTCCGCACTTTATTTCCGCATTTTGTTTAAATTAAAACTAGTTGTTAAACTAAGCTCACATCACAAGCTATCAAACACCATACTACTCCAAACAACAACTTTACTGTTTTTATTTTTTTTACAATCTAAATTACTAAAAAATCTTCGTGGGATCGATACTTGGACTTAAAACTAAGAGAACTACAATTTGACCACTTATACTTGAGTGTATAATATAATAT
>CM042201.1:4596951-4754655 GCA_023539305.1 Ilex asprella | reverse complement strand
ACAAAAAAGTGGTAGCACTTCAATTATTTGAATGGAAAGCTACAAAAAAAATGTACAAGTACAGTATTGGAACTGAAAGTGTATCACGGACCGGATCGTGTTTGCACTTTCTTCTTTCTTTTTCTTTTCTTCCTTTCTTTCCCTTTTTCTCTTGTTGGATTTCTCTCAGAAGCTCTCTCTATTCCGGCCTGTTTGCAGAGGAGAAGAATGGCCCTATTTATAGGCGTCTGGAGAGCATGAAGTGGAAGGGATTTGCATGAGCCCACTTGGATGGCCGTCCGGACGGCACTGCCACCGTCTGGACGGTGAGACCTTGCTGGATTTTCCCACTTGCAGCATGCTGACTCCTCTTGTGATGGAATTACATTTTAACCGTCTAGAGTTTCTCTCTTCTTGATATCGCTCCCTTCTTCTTTGGTTATTTCAGCATTTATCCTGTATTTTTTAGATAAAAACTGTTAAAATGAATAATTCCCGCACTAACCCTAATTTACTTTAATTACTACTTTTTAGTGCGATTATTCTACTAATTTGACTTTTCTTATACTTCTAATTTACAACCAATTGATGTTAATCAAGCCAATTATAAAATAGGATAGATTTAATTTAAAATATTTACTTTGCAAGAAAGTGCAGGTCTAATAGCATAAAACTGACTTTATATTATTGATTAAAGGAAGTGTAGTGCCTCGAGTTAAATCAGTTATGGTAGTTTTTGAGTTTATAAGTTAAATCACATGCATAAGTTATTTGATTAGGGGGTAAAAGTGATTTTATGATATTGATTAGGTATAAATTTAAAAATCAAAAAATTTTCACGTTGAACGCATTCAGTTGACATTTCATATTTTGCTAGTTGTATTGATGAATATGAGCATTCCAAAGAATGTCAAAAGTTTAGATGGTTAAGTTATATTTTACTGGTTGATTAGATGCATATGAGTTGTCTGAGAATGTCAAAAGTTTGCATAGTTAAGGTAGTGAGTTACATTTTAGTAATAAACACAATTGGATTTGAGAATTCATGCACTTTAAAAATGACATTATAGTTGTTGATGTCGAAAAGTGCACACCGTGTATGGGGAAATGGTTGAGTTGAATTATTCCTTTATCATCTTGGTGGAATCCCTGCAAGAGAAATCGAGTACCATAGGGACTCTAGTAGTCGACCCTCCGATGATAAAGTCGGAGAGAAATTGTTGCAAGTGATTGCATTTTGCTGAGAATGAAGACTTACCTAGATGATCCCTAGCTGGTTCCTTTTATAGGCTAGTAGATTTGACTGTTATAGGATTCTTATCCTCTATTTAAAATAAAGGTGGCACCAGAATCGAAGCTGATATGGACTCTCTGTGGCATAGGAATCTCAACTGGTATTGAATTAGTGAACTAGGACTTTGTCGAGTTGGGACACAAGCTTGGGGAGCCGGCGAGTCAAAAGTAGGCCCCACCAAGATACACAACTCCTATGCTGGGCTGCCAATATCCTTTACCAAACTCATGCTTGTTATACCATCATCAGTTGCTCTTCAATTCAAACTAGCATGGATTGCACGTGGCACATATTTGTTGCACTTGTCCGTTAGTACCTAGGGAAGCTGGAACGTGGATCGTGTGTACGTGACTGCCAAGCAAACTATTGCGGGGGCTAGTACTTAAACCCTTCTTCCTTATCACTTCCTAACACGTCTTCAATAGCACCAAGAACTCTGGTATGTCCTTTCTTTTTCATCTTTATCTTTTTTACTCTTTTTGTTTCACCCAAACACTTCATCCTGGAGTGTATACGTTGGGGCCATACCTTTCAATTGCATTTTTTTCGCTTTTGTTTCTTTCGGTGGAGGAATTCCAACCTCGATCATCTGGCGTTCTTAGTAGATAAATCTATTCAAGTTGGTCTAGAATCGGTGCTTGAATCTTGCCTTTCTCTTCTTATCCATAACCTTAATTACTTGCCTGCATCGAATTGATGCATGAATCATCGTTGTTTCCCCATTATGGCGACCAATTCCAAGCACAGGTCTTTTGAGAATACCTCGATGCTTATATCCCGAGCTAATACTACTAATGAGGACTCTAACTCTATACTGGAGATTGTCTTATTGTCCCTCAAGGTTGTTGGGGCCAAATCCTACCGAAGTTACCTTGACGAGGATGCCCTTAAGGAAATTAGGGCTTTATACCAAATTCCTTATTCGGTACACCTTAGGGTCCCTTATTCTGATGAAACTACTAACTCTTTCAGTCCCAATGAGGTCTACTTCTATGTATCTATCTTCAAGGCTAGACTTCGCTTCCTAATACCTAAATGTATTAGGGAGGCCCTCCATTTCTTGAATCTTGCACCTACTCAATTGACACCAAATAGTTGGGGGGTTCTTGATTGGTATTGGCGTCATTTGGGGTTCAGCCTACCCTTATCGAGCTCATACATTATTACAAACTCACACCTTGTTTGGGCAAGGGCTGGTGTTGTTTAACCTTTCAAAACGAGAGGGAATAGACCTTCTAACAGGCTATTCTTCAAACATGAAAGAATGGAAAGACAAGTTTTTCTTCATATCTGGGACTGGATGGGAATTTAGGCAATCGAAGGCCCTTTCTAATAAACACATTTTAGTTACTCATCTATGGACTAGGGGGAACTGCTACCCCCTCTCTTTATAAGTAAATTCCCTTTGGTTTCATCTATTTTGGAGCTTTATTAAATTTTTCATCTTTCATTTTCTTGAGACATAGGTAAATCAAATCTCCTACTTCCCGAGCTAAAAATTATTGGTCAAGAAGACTCTTAACTATCCCTCCAAGGATCTTTCCAATCTCATGAGTAATCAAGCACTCTTTGAGTGTCAATTAGATCACTAGCTCCAATAGCCTCCTCTTCCAAAGGTATAACTTTGTCATTGCAATTCTTGTTATAGCCTATACACATTTATAGCTCATTTTCATCTTTCTTTTGCTCCAACCCTGGCTCCCAAGCCAGTTGACATTTTCATTAAGAGATTGCAACTAGGAGGTCCTTCGATGCCAAATCACCTTGACGCAAGAGGTCAAGGGTGAATCCCATTCAGGGTAAAGAAACATCCTTGAGCTCCACCTTTATGCTAGTGACTACTTCTTTTAAGGAAGTGACTAACCTAGTGGTTGTTTATTAGGTAGATGATCCCCTTTTGAAGGCTCCTTTGGTGAAGACACCTCTTGCCCGTCCAAAAGACAAGGGCAAAGGAAAAGCTACAATTTTTGAGGTGGCTGGGGAAAAGGGAAAAGCTACTTTGGTCCCTCCTATGAATCCTTCATCCACTCCATGAATGTTGGATAGTTTGGAGAAAGACATGGCCAGGCTCCAAGGGTTTGTTCATATAAAGGATCTGGAGGTTACTGTTAACCTTGGGCCGACCTGGGTGACCAAGAACCTGGATCTAACTATTGGGAAGATGAGGCTCCCTTATTTATTTCTTATGCTCACCTCATTTCTTTTCTACTTCATTGTAAACCTTCTCCTTTCTTTCACAACTTGCCATTCTTACAACTAGTCTTTCCTATACTGCCCTCAACGAGAAAAGGCTTATGAGAAATAGATCGAGGCCCTCTATTTTTGGTTAGAGATAAGGGACGCCGAGCTAATAATGGCTAGTGAAGAAATTTTGAGGCTAATGAAGGACACTGAGAAGACACTAAGCCACTTCTCTGATGCAGAGAAGGAAAGGGATAAAGCTTTAAGGGCCAAAAACAAGCTACTAATGAAGCTGAATAATTCCATGATAGAATCCACTGAGCTTTCTATGAGGAATAAGGAACTCGAGAAGGAGGAAGAGTCCCTCTCTCAAAATATTCTTGATTTCTCCTCAATGCTGGAGAAGAAGGAACTGGATATTAAGTTTGTTGGGAGACCACTCTAAAGAAATATCAAGACTCAAAGGACTTCAAAGAAGAGGTCCTTGAATATTATGTGGATAACTTTGATGATTTCTAGAAATACGCCCAAAAGGAGTAAATATTGCATATTTCATGTACATTTGGATCCCTTTTATGCTAGCTTTTGCAGCTAAAATGAGTGAAATTGCATTGTTTGAAGTATTAACAGAGTTTCGGTATGTTTATGGATAAAGGGCCTTAAATGATGCATATCAAGCCCTATCACGGTGCTTAAGATGAATGGAGATAAGGAGAAGGCTTGAGGATAGCTAGAAAGGTGAAGGAACCAAGAAATTAGCAAAACAAGGAAAAACCTACTAGTAGACCATACCAGTAGGTTTTGGCTACTGGACCTACACCTACCGCAAAGCTACTGGTATTTTTTGCTCACTGGAGTAAAACCTACTGGTAGGTTTCCATCAACCTATCGGTAGGTTTTACTGAAACACACTAGATTTTGGATCTCAAGCTCTACAATTTTGGGGGTCTCACCATTGGGTCTCCTACTTGTTCTTGACACTCCTTGCACACAAGACACCTCCTCCTCAACCCTAGCTTGGCTCAATCAGCCTCCTATTGATTGAAGATCTATCACACAAACCCAAGGGGCTCCAAGGACGTTTTGTGGGAGGAGATAGACACCATTTATGAGATATACATTGTAACATTGTAATGTAGAGGGAAAAGCTCTAGGGAAGAAGATGAATAGTGCTAGAGAGAGAAGTTGATTTTGTTGCTTTTTCTTCCATACACTGTCTTGTAATTTCTTGTAAGACTTGTTCAAGCTTTATTTAATGTCTTTAATGTCATTTATTACAAGCATATTTCAATTTTATTCTTACATTTTGGATTTCACCATTAATGTATTTAAGTTCTTCATTTTCAAGCTTTAAAATGGGTATTGCATATTTTTCTTCATAGTTTATATTTTTTTGCATTAAACTAAACTCCAATCTTAATTTCTTTGCAACGTCTCTTCACTTTATTTATGTTCTTGCTTTAAATATGAGTAGCTAAGTTTATAGTTGGCTAATCCAAGGAAAAATTCCCCTTGGGTATGCTATTTGAACTCATTTTCATTCCCCCTCGTAGTGTATGATGACTCAGTTTGACTAAGTTGAGTGTGGAAGTGGTTGTGAGTTCTTGATACACCATAGACTTTTTCATAGGGTATGCTTGAATCCTCACCTCCATTTTAGTCCCGCGTTTCCTACGAATCAATCGAACACCTAGGCACCATTGGAAGAAGGTCTTGAGTTGATTTTTATTTTCCATTGGAATGACCCCTTTGGATTAGTCAACACTTGTTCCATTTCATTTTCACCAAGACCATAGTCACAAACCAAAATCAAACATCAAAAGATTTTTTTTTACACCTTCCCTTTTTAGCAAAATCACTTTTAACATGATTCACCACCTTTCCTAAGGAGACAACATTGAAATATGATTTCCAAGTAAAACAAGACATTCAAAAGTCTCCCTACGCTTGGGGAGTACTTTTGTTCACACACACACACACTAATTTCATTCCACACACACGTTTTTCCATTTCTTGCATCGAACCCGAGTGAGAGTGATGCTCACCCACACACATAAGCCATATATACATTGAGGGTTAATGTTTAGAAAATAGGAATACAATGGAAAAAAATCAAGCAAGTACCCCCACCCAGACTTCTCCAAAATTGCTCCAAGGATGATCTAGAAACTGTTGATGGTGGTGAGAAAAAGTAGAAGGATGGTGAGTAAGTAAGCAGCAAGCCCTTGAGGACAAGGAGAAAGAAGCTTTTGTGGATGGAACCAAGCTGGCCCTAGAGAATATGGGGGATACCTCCAAGGAAGGGAAGTCTGATCAAGGAGCTATTGAGGTCACATAACAACTTTTTTTTTTGTTAATTTGACCTCCATTGCTTTTTTGAGATGGAGTGTCTATTTTTCTTTAATGAACAACTTTTTCTTTGAATTTGCAATGTTTTGATATTGTGTTTGCTTCTCCTGGAATGGTTTTGGATTGCCTCGGTATTTTTGGCGAGCTAGGCTGAGTGCCTTGCACATTTGTTGAGTCTCTTGGACTTAATTCAAGCTAGGCTGAATGTCTTGGACTCAATCCAAGCTAGGTTGAGTTCTTTGCGCTTCTATTGTGTTTTTTGGACTCAATCCGAGATAATATGAGTGAAAGGCTGATAAGCCCATCCTTATGGAGGAGCTTAGGGCATACGAGCTTTTTCGTTAATGATAGTGCAAAAACGTGTATGCAACAGTTACGTTTTGGCAGTGCAGTCACACCATCATTGAGTACGGTTGGCACGCAGATTTGCACATCGTTTCATTACCACAATGCTATGAACCTAGGGCTTTAAGTGCATTTAGTGCATATCCATCACATTAATTACCAATTATATAAGTAAACTGTCACTTAAGAGTTTCTACTTAACTCCTTTCCACTGCAACTTTTGATTCAACTTGTTTTTGTATCATACACCCAAGTATAAGTGGTCAAATTATAGTTTTCTCGGTTTAAGTCCAAGATCGATCCCACGAAGAGTTTTAATAATTCGATTTGAAATAAAAACAGTAAAGTTGTTGTTAATGTAGCAGACATGAGATAGCTTGTGATGTGAGCTTAGATTAATAACTAGTTTAAATAAATTAAGTGCGTAGGTAAACTGCTAACGAACAACATTATAAAAGGTACCCTTCAGTTTAAGGATCCCAAATGCTTTATCTTGGTCAAGTACTAGAAATGCCACCTTACAACAATTAACTTCCCTACCACTTGGAAAGTCAACTAGTAGGTCTGATGTATATTAAACCATAACACAACAACTTCTTAGGTTGGCTGGTGGTATTTGTATCAATTAACTAACTTAAGTAAGCCAGAAGGATAAGACATTCATGAGGAATACTGAAATTTCTCAATTGTTAGTTTAATATTATGTATCAGTTAAATGACCCTAGCGAACCAGAAGGACAAACCATTCAGGAGGATCACTTAGGTCATTAATCTGACATCTTTATATACCAGTTAAATGACCCTAGTGAACCAGAAGGTCGAGCCATTCAAGTGGATCACTTAGGTCTTTAATCTGATAGTGTTATATACCATACAATAGTAAAACATCCTCAGTGAACCTAGAGGTCAAGCCATTTTGTTGGAACACCATAGTTATTCAACCGGTAGGTTGATAATTCACTGATGACATAATTCCAGGCTACATAGTAACACCCAATTGTGTACATCATTGTATCATGCATGAAGTTCATCATAGTATAGTATATTATATTTATAACCATCCATCAATTAAGGGAGGTATACATACATATATATATATATATAATAATTAAACATCGGCATTTCCATAACTTAACTAAGATTATACATATGTTTACCCTTCCCTGAAGGGTGTGAGTAAACTACTCACACTCCATTGCTATAACTAAGCAAGAAGTGCGAGTAATTTTTATTACAGTATTAAATAAAATACAGACACATATACTTCTTTCACAAGGAATAACTGAATGACAATCACCCTTACTATTGATTAAAATATAAAGGTGACGACAGTTTATCTCTCCTATTGAAAGACATAACAGAAATGTAGAAATACAGAGTTTAGGCTGAAGCGTAGGTCACACCGGATCTGGAATATTTCTATGGCTTTCTCTCTTTTCTTTCTCTTCTTCTTCTCTTATTCTTTTTTTTCTCTCCTGGAGCTCCTACCACCATCCTGCTAGAAAATGAAGAAGGCATGAAAAAGGAATCATGAAGTGGAAGATCAGCATGAGCCGCTAAGAGGGATCTTCTGGATGCCATCACCACTGTTCGGATAGTGGTGCCTTGCTGGATGCTGATTCTCTTGTTGTGCTGGTCATTTCTTGGTTATTTTATATTTGCCTCCCTTGTTGTTTAAAGCTTTGACAAATTTTTTCTTATACTTTCGGGCAATTCTGCACAAAACCCTGAAATTTCAAACGATATACACATAAAACCCTAGTTTACGCACAAACCCTAATTGATAGTTTTTAATTATTTTATCTTACAAATTAACTTATTTAGGTCCTGTTTGGTAACGTTTATGTTTTTTGTTTTTATTTTTTATTTTTGGAGAAAACAAAAAAAAAATCGTTTGGTAACTGCTTTTGTTTTTTTTTTACTGTCAACGTTTTCAAAATGATGGACGATTTAGAAAATGAAAAAAAGTCCTTGTTGACAAAATCATAAACGTTTAATGCCCGTTGAGCATTAATGAGGTTAAGTGATCGAACTTTGTTAGGATAAAAAAAATACACTTATAGGCCACCCATATAAATTGCAATTTATCAAGGTAAACCCTGGCCCCTCTAACCTCTCAAGCATCTGGTCGTTGCCAGACCCCCTCCTCCTTGCCCTGTCTCTTTCTTACTCTCTTAGCCCCGCCGTTGAAGGTGAATGGTGAAGGTGTTCTAATCTTCATCTTCGACGGTTAAAGACTCTCCATCATCAAGGTAAATAATCTTCGTCTTTGATCTGGGTTTTTTGCTTTTGTGTTGTGCTGTATTGTGTTTTTTTTTGGGCTCTCAAGTAGAACACCATGTTGGGCATCAGTCCATAGCTTGCCTTCTCAAATGACTCATAAAATGTACAAAATCTAGATCAAAATCAAGAACAAAAAAGTCAAAAATTTACACAAAAATATGAGATTCAACACAAAACTTAGATGAAAATTAAGAACAAGAATTGTCAAAACTATATGTATTTTACATAGAAATAAAAGGTGAATTTATATGTGTATTGTTTTTTTATTACCTATGATGAAAGGCATGGTTTTGAGACCACCCTTTCTGGGTTTTGAAGAGTTATCAAGCCACTATTTTTCTTCTATGTTCATATATATCTTCTCTTCTTCCCCTCCTTCCATTTGTGTGTATGCACGTGTGTGTGTGTGCATTTAATATTATAGAAGGAGCAAAAATGAGAATGAATGCAATGAGTTGTTGCTGATTATAGTTGCTGATTTTTTGTTTCTAAGTATAGTTGCTGATTTTTTTACTCTCTATATCTACTGAGTTGTTGATTTTTTTGGGCATAAAAAATGTATGTTAGATCCATGATTTTCATACTTTGCATTGGGAAATTATTATGGTTGTTTGTGGATGTAGATGACCAATATGAATGCTAGTTAGAACCTGGATAATGCTAATGTAATGGAAATTGAACCAACCAAAGTTGATCAATCTTGGCCTACTAAGAATGAGACAATTTTTATTGAGTTAATAGATGAGCAAGTTGCCTTGAAAAATAGGCCAACTACTACTTTCACTCGAGATTCATGGAACTACATGCTTCAAGAGATGAAATGAAGGACTGGCTATGCATATACCCATGAGAAACTTAAGAACAAATTTAATGTTCTATGACAAGTTTGGAAGGATTTTCACAAACTAGTTACAAACACCACGAGGGCTGGTTAGGATCTAGAGAGAGGGACTGTGACTTTTTCAGATGATGTTTGTGACAATTTGATCAAGGTCTAAAAATATTTATTAATTATAAAAATTCTACTGTTAATTAGTTTTCTATCACTCATCTATTTATAGGTCAGCAAGCGTGCAAAAAATTCAGGAAAAAAGGTTGCCGACATTATGAAAACGCATTGCATAGAATCTACTAGGACACAAAAACAATAGGTAAACGTGCTTACCCATCAACCAAACCTCCATCTAATAATGAAGAGGAACATGATCCCAACTATAACCCAAAATATGAGGAAGTTAATGATAATGATGATGATAACCCAGTAGATACCAAACTTATGAGCGGTTGGGAAGGAACTGCCAATGACTCAAGAGTATTTACTGAGTCTCTTCATGACCCAGAAAATAACTTTCCAATGCTTGGAGGAGTTATTTATTCAACTGTACCCTTATTTTTATTTATACAAATTATCATGTTCATTTTCAAGTATACTGTTTGACAGATAAGTATTATGTTGTTGACTCTAGATATACAAACATGCCAGGTGTTTTTTCACCATATCGTGGAGAGAGATATCATTTATGTGAGTATAGAGGTAGTGGCCGACGTTCAAGAAGTTAGATAGAGTTATTCAATTACCGTCACTCATCTCTTCGGAATGTGATTGAATATTGCTTCGGAGTACTGAAGGCTCGATTTCCCATTCTCAAGCAGATGCCCCTTATCCCATAAAAACACAAAAATACATACCAACATCTTGTTGTACCGTGCATGACTTGATCCGAAATGTGTACACCTAAGTGCAGGCGGTCAAGTTGTAGTAATAATCCGGTTTGAGTCCGGAGTCGAATTCACAGGGAACTAGTAGTGTTGGTGTTTCAAAGTAATCGGTTAAGGGGACCGATTGATCGTAACCTTTGAGATTTTAGGATTGTGAAATGTGAGTGAATTCCTTGAACAAAATATTAAATTCTTTCCAAGAAATTTTCTAGACAAAATATAAGATTGATTCAAATGGCGGAGAAGTCACTCTTTAGTTCGAGGATCGAGACATGTGGTCAATTATCCAGAATATTATATTTTTGCTTGATAACTCAATTAACTCCCATGTCAGCGGCGAGTCAATCGGAAGATAAAGATGGTCTATTAAGGTCGTGGTTCCGATGTCTTACAAGAAGTTTACAGGAATTATTTGTACCGAGAGTTATCACGCATACAAACAAGCAAGTATTTCTTCATGACATTCAACTATGGCTTTAATATTTCATCCTTTTTAATGAAGCTTGATAATGGGGATGATTAAAGGGTAGTCATGAAGATCTAGCCGATGTACTTGCCTTGAAACGAAGAGTCTTTTCATGAAAGAGTCATCCGTGTCAATGAAAGACTTTCATTTATACAAAGTACCTTCGCTTTGCTAGATGCAATTAATCATCCAATAAGCAAGGGGATATGAACATTAAACATTAGAACAAAGCATCATATAATATCCGAATAATCACTACATGTCCTTCACCTCTTACTAAAGAGTGAATGAGTAACTACTCACTCTTCATAGCTTTGGTAAAGCTAGAAAAGTGAGTGATGCTCATCCCTCTAAGCAGAGGACTTCACAAAGTAAAAGTATAATTAACAAGGAACTAATCTTCAACGAAGAATGAGTGAATCACGTTCCACCCTTCACGACTTTGGTAAAGCTATAGAAAAGTGGAAGAGTTTCACTCCTCTAAACAAGAAGGGAGCTCAAATAATGAAAGTGCAAGACATAAATAAAAGCCAGTATGTAAGAGCATAAATGTAAAGACTAAAAGTAAATACGGACATAAATGTAAAGAATTAATGTAAATCAAGAACATAAATGTAAAGTGATGAGCACATAATATTGCACAATTCATGGCCTCATTACATTCATTATAACTCAACTTTTGCTTTTGATTACTTAGTGTTAGCCTATTTTATGAATAATGTTGAATTCTCAATGTTACATGTTTTGATAGCTTAAATGTTGGATTTTAGGACCTTGCAACTATGTTGGATGTGTGGTAATGGCATGGACACAATACATGAAAAATTGGAGGCTTAAAAGTAAAGAAATCAAGGAGGTATTGGTGTTTTGGAACAAAGGCACCAGCTGCCACATCACTGGGAAGCACTGCCTCGGTTCTCCTCCATTTTGACCATGATCTACTCCGAATCTAGAAAAGTTCAAAACATGAAAGTTGTAGATCTGGATGTCTTCTGTATCTTGTCCAAATTTCAGCTCAATCCAACGGTTAGATCAAGAGTTATGCCATTTATCCCGAAGGTGGTCCAGTGCAAAAAAATAGTACCGGTACTCTTGGTACCGGTACCACGAACATTCTGGCCGAAAAAAAAGTCTGTAACTCAAATTTGAGGCTTGGGGGTCCCACCTACACTTCTCCCACTTGCCCCCCAACATTTCCTGATACAAGAGCACGCCTCCCTTACACATTTGGAAGACTTGGACGGCTTGGCATTAATGAAGCATGGGAGAGGAATGGGCAGGCATGTGAGTTGCAGGCTAGCTCTGTCCTAGCCTGTGTGACCCATCAAAATCACCTACCATTGATGGGTGGCCTTTCACACAGACCCTAGGGACCCTCATGGACGTTTTTGGCAAGGCATACACTCCATATATACAACAATATTTAGCATTTGGAGGGGTTGGCTACCTAAGCTTAGGAGTAGATATAGAGAGAGAGTTCCAAGGTTGAAGATGATGAATCATTTTTGCATTTTCTTCTCCCATTTTCACTTGCTATTGTTGTAGTAAGCTTTCATACTCTTGTAATCTTCATTTGATTACCTTAATGTCATTTACTTCAAGTCTATTTCAAGTTTAGTTGTTTAACTTAGATTTCACCACTTATGCTTTCAAGTTCTTCATTTCCATGCTTTAAATTGGGTATTGTTGATTTGTCTTTCTAGTTTAAGTTTCTTGCATTAGTTTAAGTTTCATGCTCCATTTCCTTTCCATGTCCATTTCCTTTATGCTTGTCTATGCTTTTAATATGAATAGCTAGTTTTAAGTTGGTTACTCCAAGGGAGATTTCTCTTGGGGATTTCATTTTAACTCTTTTTTATTCCCCCCTTTAGGGTCAAATGGTTCGGTTTGACGGGGTTGAGAGTGGATGAGTTGGTGAGCCTTTGATATTCCATAGGCCTAGTCACGGTTTATGTTTAGATACTCACCAATCTCGTCCCTAGCTTCCCTCGAATCAATCGTTCATTCATACTCAATCGGAGGAAGGCTTTGAGTTGATTTGGTATTCCCATTGGAATGAATCCTTTGGATTAGCCAACACTTATTTTCTTGCATTTTCATTTACAAACACAACCCCAAAACATAAATAAAAGATTTTACATTTTCTTTACCTTTTTGCAAAATCACTTTCACAAAACTCCCTTTCCTTCCCTGAGGAGAAGACCTTGGAATACTTTCCAAGTAAAACACCGACCACGAAAGACTCCTGGCGATTGGGGAGCGCTTTTGTGCACATCCACATTTCCATTTCATATATTTTGTTCATCCATTTCCCACCATTAACATCCGTTGTTGCCTAATCTCTTGCATCAAGCCCTAGGGAGAGTGACACTCCCTTAGTCCTATAAGTCATACACACATTTGAGGGTGGTGTTGAGAGGTTAGGAACGACACTATAATTTAATCAATCATAAAGACTTAAAGTAAATAAAGGAATTACAACTCTTAAGTAAATGTAAATGTGAACATTAATGTAAAGGAAATGAGTGGGAATCTAAACTCCCCACTTCTTCTAGTAAAGAGAAAGACTAAGACAAAAATTGAAATAGATGGATGTGATGAAATGCTAAGTGATGAATCCCTCAAATGGTTCCACCGCATGAGTCTCCCTTTCTCACAAAACTAAGTGGATTTATAGGTAAGGAGATGGCAGAGAGAGGGTAAAAGAATAGAGCTGGGCGTCAAAGTCAAAGTGAAATGCCAACTACTCTGCAGGCAGTCTGTCAACACCGTTCGAACGATCCATGGCATTCGAACGGTATCTCTATTCTTTTCTCTTCTCCCGTTCAAAAATCAGAGGGTTCAGTGTCTGCCACTTATGTCAGAAGACACGTGGTTACTGTAGAAAATCTTCCTCCAAGTCTTTGTGCAGATATCTCTCTAAGTCCTTGCAGAATCTTGACTGATCTTTCCAATAATTCCTGGGGCGATCGAATGGTGGTTACCGTTCGAACGTGGCACTCAAGTGCCTGGGCCTTCTGACTGCAACTCTGCAATTCTACAACACGCCATGTTTTCAGTCAGTCTGATCTTGTCATTGCTCCAGTGATCATTCCAACATTGATGACCGTTCGAACGGAGTACTCAAGTCTCCAGGGCCCTGGTCTTGCCTGCAACACAGTTTACAATAGCTGGCCTGATTTTCCATAACCGTTCGAACGTTTAGTACCGTTCGAACGGTGATCCCTTTATTCCAAGCTTCTACAATTTGTTCCTTAATGTGCTGTGGTTGCCTTCAAAAGTACTTTTTGTTGCCTTTGAACCCTTGTTCACTTTAAGACCTAAAATATCATCACTTAAACTCCACCAAAGCACAATTAGTCCAAAACGGGGCATAAGAATATGTTGTATTTGAGTATTAATCAGTGCACAACTTCATCATAATGCATGCTCGTCAAGATCGTTTGTTTGATGAGTTCAATGATGAAAATAGGGTTTGTACTGGCAATTTGGAATCGACTTCACAAAACCCAATTGAAGTAGATATCAATCCAAACCAACTTCGCCAGATGGCTCATGTGAGAGATGGCGTTGCTAATGAATTATGGGCAAGACTGCATGGGCATTGATAGACATTATTGTTGTTGGTGTTTATGAACTATGACTTTTGTTGTTGGTGGTGCTAACTTTAGTATGGTGTTATTAGTATTAATATAACTATGAAGTATGAGATACTTATGTGGAAAGTTTGAAAATCATGGGATATATTTGTAGTATGTTTGAAAATTATTGGATGATCAGTTATGGATTGTTGTTCTAACTTTTTAATAGCATGGAATTATGTTAATGTATACAAGTTAGTAAAAAAATAAAAAATAAAAAATTTCAAGTGTTACACCCAAACGAGTTTTCTATTTTTGTTTTCAGATTTTTTTACAACTATAAAAGCAACCAAACACATTTTATATTTTCATTTTTTGCTAACAAAAATCTAAAACTGATTCTATTTTTCATTTAAAAAAAAAACAAAATTGTAAACTTTTCTAAACGAGCCCTTAATTATTCTAATTTACATACAAATTATTGTTAATCAACATTTCATCCACCTTTTCTTTTGTCTTGCTTTGCTATCTACAATTCTATTTCCTTTCTATTCTTCATTGACATGGATTCCACTTTACAGTCATCTCAAATTGCACTTTTTAGATGATGAGCCTTTTGCTATTTAGAGAATTCTAGCTAGGTTGCTCTCATGGTACCCAGTGACATGTCTATAGCTGAATTGGCAAACATCAAGGAACGTTTTGGCTTTCCTTGTTGGGGTTTTGATTCACGTCCCCAGTCCAGACTCTCCATGCAACACTTACTAGAGCTGAAGAGTTTGTTTCTTTGAGTTTGCCTTCTAAGCCGATATGTTTATTATGGTATTTTGGTGTCTTCACAAGCTAGGACCTTCTCCTATTGCATCTGAGGTTCTCTATCTTTTTCATCTAGCCCTTGCTTCTTTTGGGTTTTATCATTTTGTTAGGAGTAATAGGGTGCCCAAGTTGATTTATGACCTTTCTATTCCTAGTGTTGGCAAGGAGAACAAATTTTTCTTCGTATTTAGGAATGCCTAGGAGTTTTAATGTTAAACCTGGAATGCTCCAAATACTCCCCCAATTCCATTATGTGGATAAAAAAACCCTTATTTCCATATCAAGAAGTTTGACAAAGTATTTAGCACATTCCTTGAACAAATTGTGTGATAAGAGGTAGCAAGGTTGAAGTTGTTCCCGTTCTCTCTGAATGACAAAACAAAATTTTAGTTCCCACAAGAGATGTGTGGAGGGCTCGAGTAGTGGAGATAGGGAGGAGAGGAGTACAAAAGCAAGAAATGATGCTCGCAATCAAAGAATTGAGGAGAAAAATGTTACTTGTGAGCATTTTGTGGATAGGCCCACTCTTGGGCTAAATAATGAAGTGGTGAGGATTATTAAGGGTCATGGTCTTGGGCTTTGGTTTGAGCCGATTAGCGAGTATAACATGGCATTGTGTAGGGAGTTCTATAGGAAGTTAAAGGTGGTGGGCGAGGATGGTCGTACTCTTAGGACGAATGTGAGGGAAACGACGTTTGACATTAACCCGGATTTGATTGCAACCATGATGAAATACCAGAGCCCTCCCCCTAATACCCCGGTTTACTCACACAATGTCGAAGTGAGAAAAACACTATCTGAGTATGTCCAACTCACCTTCAAGGACCAAACCCAACTTAAAGGGACAACTCTAGTCGGGGGCTTCAAATACTCCTATGGGGTCATGAACAAGATCCTGCACTAAAATCTGAGTCCTAGGGGTGCGAAAAAGAACCATAATATGGAGAAGCTAGCCCTTCTCCATGCATTCATGAGCGAGAATCGAATGAACGTGGCTCTATTAATCTAGGAGTTCATGAAGGAGATTGCTCATGCTGTAAAGCCAAAGGCGAATCTCCCTTTCACCAATCTTGTCACGAGGATGTGCTCCCATTGCAAGGTCAAGGTCTACACACATGATGTGTTGTTATCCCCTAAGGTTGGTGCTATTGAGAAATCTAGTAGCAGGAAGAGGATAACAAGTATTGGGGGTGAGAGAGCTAGTGCCTCGAGACCTGAACCATCCTCTGTTGCAATGTCTACTTCTGGGCCTTCTACCCCTGCCTTAGTCCATACTGTGTCTCAGCACTTGGATGTTTTGGAGGGGGGACGATACACGAAATTTCACTGACGATGACTAGTCTATTTCAACATACCTTCCCAGGCGAGCCCATTCCCTGTGGACCTCCTCTACCTCTGGCTGTCGGACCTTCTACCTCCGTTCCCCTGACTTCTACAGTTGTTGAGGTGCATGGCTCTGATTCTGATGACGACAATGATTCTGGATATGAGGAGGAGGAGAGTGACGAGGAGGGCGACGATGAGAGTGAGGAGAATGCTGGAGATGAGGACAACGACTAAGGTGTTGTCGTGTTACTTTTTTTGTTTCTTTTGGTTTTAGGTAGTACACAGTTAAGGTTAGTTTTGTCAGCCTAGTAGAATTGCCTTTAGGATGTTGGGCCATTTTTTTTTTAAACTCTTAACTCATTGTACTAAACTTTTGAAAATGATTAATTAAAAGTACCACATTTGTTTCATTTTATCTTGCCAAGTTCATTTCTCTAATTGTATTGTGATTTTTTCGTTTTGAATGTTTGCTGATTTACTTGTATGAATGGGTTGTTGTAGTTTTTTACCTTGTGGATTGAAATAAAGTTTGCTAGGGACTAACAAAACTCAAATTGGAGGTGTGATTAGCACAAAATATTGCACATTATGTATGTTTTTATACCCTTTTATTCTTACTTTTGTGGTGGAAATGGGAAGAAATGAAATTAATCAAACAATTAATGAAGTTTTGTGTGATTGTAGGTAAAGAGTTGGATATGGTTTGAGTTAAGCCCCCATCGTAGTGCTCAAAATCAATGGAGATGGGGGGTGACTTAATGGGAGGCTTGGAAGGTGAAGAAATCAAGAAATAGGCAGATCAGGAGAAAACCTTCCGAAAGGTTTGGTCATAGACCTTTCGGAAGGTTTTGCACTCTAGAGTTGGATCTACTTCAAACCTTCCGGAAGGTTTTGCACATTGGAGTTGGATATATCTCAAACCTTCTGGAAGGTTTTGCACACTGGATTTGGATCTACCTCAAACCTACCAGAAGGTTTTGCACACTGGAGTTGGATCTACCTAAAACCTTCAGAAAGGTTTTGCATACTGGACAACTTTTACCTCTGCCCCTGCCAAAACCATCTAGAAGGTTTTGCAGAAAAATGCCAGATTCTGCATCTCAAGCTCTGCCACTGGGAAGTCCCACCATTGCTTCTCCTACATATCCCTGACATGTTACACATGCCAGCATGTCTTCCTACACCTAGGGTTAAACTTTGGAGGCCAATGCATTGATGAGGATGAGAGAGAATGAGGGAGCTTGGGGGTTGTAGGCTAGGCTGGTCCTAGCTTGTCCAAGCCATCAACTCACCTCCAATTGATGGAAGACCTACACACACAGGCTATAAGAGCCTCATGGACAAAAATGAAAAGGGGTTACACCATTGTAGAACATTATTCAACATTTTAGAGGGAGATGCTCAAGGAAGAAGATAGTTTAGAGAGAGAAAGTATGAATTTTTATATTTTCTTACCCATTTCACTTGTAGTAAGCTGCAAGACTCTTATAATCCTCATTTATTGGACTTTAATGTCATTTATTTCAAGTTTATTTCAAGTTTAGTCATCTATTTTTGAATCTACCATTGTTACATTTAAGCTTTTCTTCTCAAGCTTTCCAAATGGATTTTTAAATGCACTTACCTTTGTAGTTAACTTTTCTTTACATTAATACAAGTTTTAATCTCCATTTCATTACCATGTCTCTTTTTACATAGTATGCCTTTGCACTTAATATGAGTAGCTAAGTTCAATTTTGGCTACTCTAAGGGAGATTTCCTCTTGGGTATGCTAAATCAACTCTCCTCTATTTTTTCTAGTAGTTTAAAGTGTTCGATTTGACTAGGTTGAGTGCGGATGTGGTTGTGAGTTCTTGATACACCATAGACTTTTCATGGGGTATGCTTGAGCCTACATCTCCATTTTAGTGCCTCACTTCCTACGAATCAATCAAACACCTAGGCACCATTGGAAGAATGTTTTGAGTTGGTTTGACATTCCCATTGGAATGACTTAGTCGGATTAGCCAATCTTGTTTCCATTACATTTTTAGCAAAGACTCCAATCACCAAAACACAAACTCACAAGATTTTACACTTTTCCATTTTCAAAAAATCACCTTCACACAATTCAACCTTCTTTCCCTGAGGAGACGACCTTAGAATACCCATTCCAAGTAAAACACGATACTCGAAAGTCTCTTCGTTTGGAGTGCACTTTTGCACACACACATACACACACACATGCACACACACATTTTCATCCACACTCACGTTTTTCCCATTTCTAGCACCAAAATCAAAGGAGAGTGACACTCATCTATCATTATAAGCTATATACACTTGGTCCGAGTTAGTGTTTGGAGATTAGGGTGAGCAAGATCAAGCATTTGCTAACCCAATTTGTGATATGATGGCAAAGACTCACCCCTTGGTCCTTGAAGTCCTTGCTTGAAAGCCTTGTCATCTGCCTTGGCCCACACCTTAGCCTATCTGGCCTGATTTTGGAGTTCTTGCACGTGAAGTAGTAGGAACCTGCCATGTAGCCTGATGCTAATATTGGTTCCCTTGTCCCATGTGGGATAGGGAGGAATATAAAATTTTTGTGGAGGCCCCACCAATGACAAGGACTGAGATGTCCCATAACTGTATGAATCCTATCTCAGTGGATATTCCTTCTTTAGGTGGCCCAATTGTCAACATATGAAACACGTCTTTTGGCCTGCCTGATTGTAAGTCCTAAAATTTCTCCCACCTTCGGAGGATTGACTTTGGCATTGCCCTTGATAGCCTCGGCCCTTCCTTACCGATCCCTGTGGGGCAGAGGTCCTTTGGTTCTTCCTCGAGCTTGTAGTAGAAGACTGTCTCTCCTTTTTCTTGTCCTTAGCTCTAATGTCTCGGATATTCTTGGCATCATCGACCTTTCTCTTGATGGTCATGGCCGTCTGGACCATCTCGTCAAGGTCGTGTAATTTATGGCCAACGATCTTCCTACGGATGGATAGCTTTAGGCCATCCTTAAACATCCTCACTTTGGCATAGTCTATAGCCATGTAATCATCAGCAAAATGGGCTAGTTCTGTGAACATCACCACGCATTGTATCACCGTCATAGTCCCATGCTTTAGGTTTTGGAATTCTCGGGCTTTCACTTGCCGAAGAGCAGACGGGAAATAGTTGTTCATGAAGAGTTCTTCGAACTCTTCCCATGACATTGTCTCGATGTCTCTCAGGGTCCTTGTTCATATCCACCATTAATGGACCTCTCCTTTCAGCTGGAAAGTGGCCAGCCGTATCTTGGTGGCGTCGGATGTGATCTCCCTCTAGAATCTTGTCCACCTGTTGGAACCAATGGTCGGCTATCATTGGATCCGCTTCCCTTTTGAAGGTAGGTAGCTTGTGGGACTAAAACTTTTGGAGATTGCTTTGTAAAACCCGGGAAAGTTTGGACCTTTTTCATTGAAATGGCAAAATAGTCATTTTGTCACAATAATGTAAAATTGAAATACGTGTTCTATAGACCTCGTATGACTAAACGGACTTCGCCATTGGACTCGTATCGCGGAATGTAGTCACCACGTCGAATTTTGAGATAAGTTAGAATTTTATACGTAGATCGAGGCGACTAGGTGGCAGATGACCTCACCGAGGTCCCAAAAATCGATAAGCTCAAAATTTAATTATTTTTGATTAAAATTTTAAATAAAATTTAATTAAGCTTAACTCGTAATGTGATTAGTCGTTTTGGGGCAAAAACGGATTCGAAAATAGGGGCTGTGTGGCGCATTGTGAGCCAAGGGTTTTGGGAGTTTCTAGAAGGTTCTAGAAGATTTTAGAATATTCCTAGGATATTCCACATTTTAGAATATTCCTTTAGAATATTCTACATTTTAGAATATTTCTTTAGAATATTTCACATTTTAGAATATTCCTAAGAGTCTTGAATGCCTATAAATAGGGGCCTTGGTTATTGAATTAGGAGGAAAACACATTAGTGACCTCCAAGAGATAAGGCAAGAGAAGTTGGAAACAAAAAGGAAAAAAACTGAGTTATCGGTTTCAAATAACTATTCTAAGGTACGGGGTGGTACGCAATATGCTATCTTTAAATCTCTTTGCAAAGAGTACTTCTTTGATTATCTATGTTTTGTATTCCAACTTGTGATATCGTTGTTTTGGAATTTTTGATTGAATATCGTAGAATATTTTTGTCTCATTGATCGTGTCCTACGAATATTGAGACCGGATCGTGGCAGCCAATAGCCGATGCATCTCCAGGCGGTAGACCCGTGAGATCAGGCTGAGGTAGGATGATTGCTGAGGTGTCAGATCTGTGTTACGATTCTGCATGACATGTGATATGCAAATTTGATATTTGTATCTGTTGATTAAGCATATTTTTCCTCGTCATATTGTATACTTCCCCACTTTATTTAATATTTTCAGGCTGATTTTAGAGAAAAGATTGAAACGAGATAATCAGAGTATTAAAGACGAGGATATGTTGATGTAATTGATGATTTAATGATACTGAGATATTTATGTATATTGATAGATTCAAATATATTGGGAGATGATTTTGATAAAATAAAATTTTATTGAGACAATTAGCGCTCTGTTATTGTATTTGGGTGTTTTTATATCAATTAACGTCTCTGAAAAGAGGAGAAAAATTGGGGTGTTACATGCTCGAACCTCCTTGTCCCATGTTGGTGCTTGCCTAAACTAGGTTTGTGACCACAGTACCCACAACCTCCATGAAGCCTTGTTGATCGAAGTTAGTAGTTGTGGTTAGTTGTTCTGTCCACCCCAACGATCTTTTCCTCTAGTTTCCATCTATAAACATATAAGATAGCAATAGGCAATTATGTTAGCATCCCTGAGTTTGGAATCAAAAGCTAAGATCGTAGGAAAATTTTGGAAAATTTCTCTTGTTCTACTTGTCGGTGGTACGTGCTTTACAGGTACGAAGATTCACGAAAGTTTACACTTTTTTCATCAGAGAAGTTCTGCTGGTGGTTGAAAAATGTTCTACTGATAGAAAATGTTTGAGTACTTTGTCAGAGAAGTCCTACTGATAGGAAAAAATGTTCTACCAGTAGAAAAAATTATAAAAGTTTAAAAAATTTTTGTCTGACAAGGTTCTAAAGGTAGGTTTATGCTCTACCTACCAGTAGGTAAGGCCACAGAAGCCCCTCTTACCGACTTGAATATCCACATTCCTACTGTTCTTTTCCACTCTATGGTTTTGTTCTTTAACTCTAGTTTCTCATTCTTATAAACAATTAGTTATGCATATAATTCACACAAAGCATATAACACGCATCACATGTAGTATGCAATGCTCAATGGATGCAATGACCTAGACCCATGCCCTGCAAACCCAAGGTAAATCGAGAACCTAGGTTTTGATACCAAGATGTGATGTCCCAATTTTTGGGGGTCCCGATAAATCCATTGATCACCCATCTACTCGCAAAAAACCCGTGATATCGCTTAATCCGATAACAAGTAGTAATGCCCCATTCACCGGAATCAATAACTTTAACAATATATGGGTAGAGTCTCCTTTGTATGGGGAGGTCTACCCAACACACACAACCTATGAAAATCCTATTCATTGACCAAATCGGGTCCTAACCATCAATATTCAATCATATATCAATGAATACTAATCCATAACCATTATCTATGCATACATTCACTCATAAAATTACAAATGTTCCAAAAGAGTCTCATATACATGCCTCAATTCAAATGCATGTTTTGCTTAAGAAATTTATACAAGGCCAATGTAAATGGAAACAAAAACTACAACAAGAAAAATAAGAGCCATAGTCCGGTTCTATCATCAAAGCAAGCCAAGTGAGGGCTGTCAGCGAAAACCTGTCCAACACCTGAAATATATTCTCATAAAGGGTAAGTCATGATCAATAGGGCATCTCCTATGGAGACCACCTTCCGACCCAAATCCATATGAAATGTTACGTGCAAACACCATGCTAAGCATCTATTCTAATATATATATATATATATATATATATATATATTTCATAAACGAATGCTATCATTCCATGTCATGCAATGAGATGAGAACTCACGAATGCAACTGAACATCGAGCCCATTATGCTCCTATAACACATGTAGGCAACTAGACGTTCCAATTCCCCGCCAAATCATTGGTTCAGTGTACAAGAAAAAATTCTTGAAAAATTTAGTTTATAAGACTTGCCAACTTGGAATGGACTGAGCTTTCAAAAAATTTAGCAACTATTTAACCTTATCCTTTAAAGAAAAAGGAAAATGTTATGACCAGACTGTTTTAGAATTATCTTGCAAAGCATCACATACTTCCTCAAAATCTTTCTTATGCAAATATGGATTTTCAAACTCAAGACCATGAAACAGTGGTAAAAGTTTTATTGTCCCTAGTTTGATGTTAAAATTTAGAACATTTGTGGGAAAAACAAAACATGAGGAGACATTAATGCGTGTGGGATGATGATCGCTTTGATTATTATTAGTCATACTTAATTCAAAAATTTTTGATGATGCTTGTGATTAAGATGATGAAGATGGTGATGAACTAAACTGATTTACAGATCCTATTGAGCAGGTTGTAGGCAAAGGAGGGAGCTCTACTAGTGATAAGATTTCTCCAACCTATGGGGTGAGGATAAGTGTATGACGATGGTTCAGAATGTTCATCGAGCTTTAGATACGATAGCAAGTTAAGGCAACCCTCTTGTAACCTACAAATGCAAGTCGAAGACTAGAGGTAGGGGTGTGCACCCTACCCTAGTAGGAAATATGGTCTTTCTACCTGATATTTTGGGAAAGAATTTTTTTTTCTGGGCCTACCCTCCCCGATGAAGTGTGGTATTCCTACCCGAATTTAGGCCAAATTAATCGGGTAGGAAGTCAGGTAGAAAATCGGGTTAATACCTTTGTAGTTATTAATTTTTGAATCATTTTAATAATTCAATTAAATAATATACACTAATTTAACAATACAATAAACCAGTAATACTAAAACATAAAACAATTATAGCAACAATTATAATAAAACACAAGAAAGCATAAACATCAATCCATCATAATTGTTTCACAAATACAATAACAATTATTTTAAGTTTAAACTATATGGTTTGGGAATTAGGGTTTTTAGTTTATATATATATATATATGTATAAATAAATTAATGCGGGTATGGTAGGGTAGAAATACAAAAATTAATGGTTATTCTGTATTCCTACCCGATTCAATCGGAAGACCAAAAATTCTTTCGCATTTGTACCCAATTTTTTTGGCTAGCCATTCAATAAGGTTGGATAGGGTTGGGTAGGGTAGGAAACCGTGGCTAATAAAAAATTTGAACACCCCTAATTGGAAGAACTCCAGGGGTCGACCCTCCAATGGTAAAGTTAGTCAAAGATATTTTAGGGATCAAAGGAAGCTTTTGATCATGTTGGATTCACTCAAATTGATCTCCTTCATGGCCTCCCATCTTATAGGTTATATGGTTAGGTAGTTAGTAGATCCTGCTCAACCTACTTTAGCTAAGTTGGTTACTCCACTTCCTTGACCCAGTCTTGCTGGCTAAGAGGAAGTGGAGGTTGAGTTGAACTAGTAAAAATCCTTCTGAGGTAGGACTTTGCCGAGTTCTAAGGTTCTCTGGGTGGATAGTTACCAAGCTAGAACTAATCCAAGCTGCTGAGCTAGATATTCTGAGCACGTGCCTTTTCCTATTTATCAGTTGCTCCTAGTTTAAATTGACACGACTTATACTTGGTTCACATTTAATTTTTTTTCTGTTAGGGAATCGAGAAAAGACATCGTGGCTCATGCAAATGTAATTGCCAAAGAGCAATTATGTGTGCAAGTATTTAAACATGCTTTGATGTTAGAGTCCAGCATGCCTCAAGAACTCATCCAAGAGCCCGGGTACACTTATCTTCCTTAATCTTGATCTTCTTGGTTCTTGATTTGTTTCTCGGCTTGCTTGGAATCTTCAAGTTGGAGTATTTAGGTTGAAGTCACACCTTTCAATTCTACTTCTATTGTTTTTATCTTTTCAAGTGGAAAGGTTACATTCTTCATCACCCAGGCCTCTTTGTAGATCAATTTTTGCAATCCTGACTCGAATTCATCTTCGATTCTTGCTTATCTCTTCTTTCTCATAGTTTTACTTGCCTTCCCCCACCCAATTTATGTATCCATCACCATTCTTTCCTAGCAATGAGTGATTTGGAGAGAACCCACTCAAGGACAATGTCTCCCTTAAGGCTAATAGGGCCAACAAAGAATCATATTCTATCATAGAGATGACCTTTTCTTCCCTTGTTGTTGTGGGGATAGAGCAATTTCAAAGTTCTCTCGATGAAAAGGCAATAAATGAGATTAAAGAACTCTACTAGATCCCTCATTTTGTTCACATTCGTCTTCCCTCTTTAGAGGAAACCACAAGCAATGAAGTCTGTTTCTATGAATCAATTTTTGAGTTTGTTCTTTGATTCCCTATGCCAAAATACATTCGAGAAGCCATCTACTATATATATTTTGCCCCCGCTTCGTTAACTCTTACCAGTTGGAGGGTTTTTGGTCAACTTCGGTGTTCTCTGGGCTAGAGCCAATGGTGTGGGTGCTCGTTTGACCTTATATGAGCTTTTATATTGCTACAAGCTCATACCCTACTCTAGGCAGGTCAAAGGGTGCTTCTACTTGTCGAAAAAAGAGAGAATCGACGTCCTCACTGGCTATTCCTCCAATGTGAAGGAACGTAAGGACAAATTCTTCTTTATGGCTAGGTCTGGTTGGGAGTTTGGCCCTTATAATTCCCTTAGTGGAAGACCTCTTTTGGTCCCTTGCCTCTAGGAATCTCCACCTTATTTCTCTTCATGAGTTGTCTATTTCTTTCTTTTAGTTTCTTTTCATGTGGATTTATACTAATATACTTTCTTGGTGCAGTCCTCTTCCTACTGAACTTAAAGTTTGAATTGATAGGGCTTTGGCTTACCATACTATGAACTTCCCTAACCTAGTCACCAATCAGGCATTGTTTGAGTGCCAGCTAGGCCCTACTCGTAGAGTTTTTGTGGTGTTGTTTATGATTCATCACCAAAATTACCAGTTGTTTATATATTATTTATGACAAATTGCATTTATTCTGATTTATTAATTGATTATTCACTTGATTTGATGATTTGATTGATTTTCAGTGTTTAGATATTTTATCTGGTGAAACAAGTAAATTGAGCCGAATGGAGTGCTTGGTAAACTGACTAGATGACTAGAAATTACAAAGAAATAAAGGTGGTCAAAGAGTAATTAAAGCAGAAGTGAAAAAAGTTAATTTGGATATTGTGGAACTAGTTCTAGATAGCTAGATGCATCCAAACGCGAGTCTTGCATCCATATACAAGATCTAATGTAGAGAAGCATGGAAATTGGCTAAGTCTTTTTTACGATACGTAATGCTTATGTCCGAATGTGAGTCCTGTATTCAAAAGCGCCTCCTAAATATGGGATTCCAAAGAATTCAAGGTGTTAGGACGTGGAGTTGTGTGCAGACTAAGATTTGATGATACAGTTTGTCCTCGTTAGGACGTAACAAGCCGTTCAGACTTAGACCGAGGAGAAGACCCTAGGCTATGAGGCTTGCTTCCAAATGCAAGTCTTGCATCCAGGCATGTGTATTGGATTGAGCACCATTCAATTTCACTCTAGTAGAGGATTTAAATATTTTTAGATAGGAATTTTATTATTATTTAATGTTTTTATTGTTATGTATAAATAAGAAAAGAGACAATTGGTTTGGGACAGTTGCTGGCTCTTCTTCATCGTTCTTTTCCCTTAGTTAATTTTAAAGTCTTTTGGATTGTATGTTGAATATTTACGTTAATGTTATTATTCATTTATTGTTCTTGAATGTTTTATCAGTTTTTGTATTCCATTGAAGGAATAATTTTAATCAAGGTAATATACTTTGTATACTTGTTTGTTTGTTCGTCAACTGAGTTGATTCTTGGGTATGCGTAATTTTTATAATCCTCTGTGAGTTTATATTCCTAGTTCTTAACTTCATATTTTCATTTTAATCAGATCTTGGTTTAAAAGTTATATGCACCGGTTGCTTACACTAATGTTGGAAGTCAATTGAAATAAGAAATAATTGCATTAATATTATATTCAATACACATGACTAGTTCCTAAACTTGATACTAGAGAGTTCTTTTCATACATAAGAATTTCTTTTGAATTAGTTGCTGTTGGAGTAAAAAATGTGTCCAACCTTTCTAAAAACTATTTGTGATTGATCTGGGCTTGGCCACACCTTTTCCCGAGCTTTGGGTGAGGTTTCCGACAGTTATGTTACCTGGAAAGAAAGTTGAAGACTAGAGGGATGCTCTGGGGGTCGACCCTCTAACAATCAAGTTAGTATTGGAGAAGTTAAGGTGCAATAATTGAACTAGGCTCAGTGTGCTTACCTGAGTTTTACCTTGGAGATTACCTTTTCTAGTATTTTGATAGGTATTCTAAGGAGAGTGCACTATAAGCTCTCCTAGTTGTTTGAATTTTCCTGATCTCCTTTTGGTTGAGGAGTCTTGGCTTCTGTGGACTTTATCCTTTGTTGGGATAACCATCCAGAGTCTTGACTGTGCTAGGAGTTTGTTTGATCATACAGACAAGGCTTGCCGAGGGTGGGATTTTGTCCTTATCCCTTGGCTGCCTTATTTTCTTCACAGTACTTCAACGAATCCCGTTCATTGAATGAGTCTTTGGTAGATAAGGTTCATATCTTTGAAATTAGAGATAAGCTTTGGCATCCTTCTAGTTTCCTTATCCCACCAGGTTGAGAAAAGTTGATTATCTGAGCTCATTATCCATCTAGCTTTCCTTTCTCTCTAACAGGTTAGTCAAGAGTTGCATTTCTAAAGGTAGTGTCAACTAGGGCCTTTCCCTTAGTTTAGATTAAATTTTCCCCCATCAGTTGCCTATAATTAGGTTTCCTGAGCTAGTGGAGATTTCTTCCTGCTATAAATTTGACCATTACCTCTCTCTGATTTTTGAAGTGCATTAATTGTGCATCTTTTCAAATGAAGTAGGCAGAGTTTTTGTAACCACAATCCCTTAGCCTATTAAATGGGTAGTTAGGGCCTTCAGATTGGCAAGGTTTTCCTTCCCTCTTTGATCTCCTTCCTTAGAAATGAGCTATATGTTCTCCTTTTATGGTTTTCCAAGTCAAAAAGACTTATCTCTTTTCCATTCCTTGCTGCTCTTACTTTCCATGGCCTCTAAAAAATCTTCATAAAAATTCCCTCCTCTACTCAAGAGGTGGGAATTGAAAAGACTAGACTTATGGAGGTTACTCGAGGCCTTTCCCGCCTTCGCTTCAAATTCTGCATTTCAGATTCCATCTTACTGAGAGCTCTTGGTGGTGATGAAAGAGCTTGCGATTATCATAAATGGGAGGTCTGTATGAATGAAGCAATCTTCAATTCTTGATTCAAATTTCCTTTTTTTTTTCCTTATGTTCGCAAATTCTTGTATTTCTTAAACATTGCTTCTGCCCAACTCACCCCAAATAGTTGGGTGGTGTTGATTGGGCTTGGTGCGTTGTGGAGTTCTTCCTATGGCATTGGCTTTTTCCCACTATTGGAGAGGTCCTCCACTCCTTTCAAATTAAGGTGGGTACTGACTCAAGCTTGGGCTAGTACTATTTTTCGAAGAGGGCTAACAACACTAATTTGCTGTAAAAAATTCCTTCCTCTGCCAAAGAATGGGAGGATTAGTTTCTTCTTAGTTACTTGTTTTGGATGTGAATTCAATCCCTCTGAACCGTTGGTTGTGAACCCTATGAGGGTTCTTTGCAAATGAGGCATAATGCCTACATCTGCCTCTGGTAAGTTTCTTACTTTGTTTTATTGAATTCCCTTTTTATTTCAAGAAACCAAGAATTAAGAGATTATAGTCTTTGTAGTTGACATCTAATATCTGGATAAAGAGATTCTTGACAGAGTTTCTGTGGCTCAAAGCCACAATTTTAAAGAATTTAGTAGCTTGGTCAAAGAGGCCAGTCTGTATAAATTAAAGATGAGACCTAAACCTCCCACTCTTGTTATTGTACATCTAAAAAGTTAGTTCTCTACTTTATTTGTTCATGTTTGCACTATCTCTCGACTTTTTCACTTATCTTGTGAGATTTCTATTGCAGGCTTGGCTCCTTAAGTTGATATAAAGCTAGATAGAGAGGTCCTTAGGAGTGTGAGAGCCAAGCAACAAAAGGAAGAATTCAACAACCCTCCCTTGCCAACTTCAAAGAGATTGAGGTCCACTAACTCCCCTACTTCCAAGTTACCCCCAACAATTTCTAGCTCCAAGGAGCCCATCGATGTAGATTCTTCCCTAGATATTCCATTAATCAAGAAAATGAAGAGTATTGAGGGCAAGCTGCCTGCCTTTGCTCCTAGCGATACTTCAACTCCTAAAACCAAGACCATTGCATCTATAGTTTGGACCGACAAAGAATTTTCTATAAAGTGGTTTCAAGATATTATCCTAGGGGCAGAGGTGGAGAAGATAATGAAGGTGAGGTCCCTCAAAGTTTGAGTCCATGGCTTATCACTTTGGGAATGTAGTACATATCTCCCCTCTTCTCCCTCTTCTTCCATGTTTTTATTCTAATATGGACTTTCTTTGTTTCAGCTGGTCATTCTTGGTTCTGTATTGAGCTGTTTTACTTTTTTGAAAAAAGATCCCATCAAATATTAGCTAGAGAAGACTCCTTTTTAGACTTGTCTTTGAAACAGATTCTTTATTCTCGTGAGAAGGAGTTAGTGTTTGTTCAAGCTGAATTAGATAATATTAGAACTCCTTAAAGATCAAGAAAGTTACGAAAATTGGTTTGGAGGAGGCTTTGAGGAAGGCCCAAGAATATGCCAAGAAGCCAAAAAAAGCTTAGAAAGATATGGCCAACCAGCCTTCCTCAATGAATGATGAAGCCAAAGCTACCATGAAGAAAGTTGTTGATGAAGCAGTAGTGAACTTCAAGATTTTTTTGCTGAATTTCTCGAGCTTAGGATGAGCTACTAGGATGCTAGCATTGAAGATTTTCACCAGCAAGCTATGGCACTTTACCCCACTATTGATTTTTCTTGCATCCAACTTGACCTGTGACACCCAAAATCCGGGGGTCCCTTATTAACCGTTGACAACTCGTCAACCTGAGGAAATACCCATGGATGCCGCTTAACCCGACACTACGTCAAATAACATTCTCCATAGTAGTAATTATTGCCACAATTAAAATCCATAGTTCTATATTCATCTAATTCAACCGAGGTCCAAGGTACCCCAATGTATGGAAATTTAAGTTTATTGGTGTCATTGGAACCCATGAACTCAAAGTCCAAAAGCATAGCAAGAAGACTTGAAAATTTTAAAAGTCTAGAAAATCGTATCGGTACGGTGAACTCTCTGGAGTTTAGCGTACCGGTATGATGAACTCTCTGGACAACAGCGTACCGGTACGTGTACAGGTACGACAAACTTTTTGGACAGTAGCGTACTGGTATGACAAACTTTTTGGACAACAGCGTACCGGTACGCTCTGCCAATAACTGTCTGTTTCACCTATTTTCCATTTCCAATCTATTAAAAAATTTATCAATTTCTTCCCAAACATGTATAATGATGTTTTCTACATTATACAAGATTTCATACAAGTCCTATTATAATTGTTCACATACGATTTCAATATTTACATGCCAAAAACCATTTTAATCAAATTTTTTACAATTTTCTCAAAATAAGCCACATTCTGACTTCTTCATCCACGAGGCTCAAAGTGAGGGTCTTCCATTGGCGTAGACCCCGTACCTAAATATTTTTCCATAAAGGGTGAGCCACGCTCAATAGAGTATTTCTTAAATAGGTTACTCCCCAACTCAATTGCACATGAAATGTTCACATGCAACCAATTCACCATTTATACATTCCAAGCATAGACATTCTATCAATGTTGGAAATTTACAATGCAATGCTATGGAATGAGATGAGACTCACTCTCACTATCCAACTCAAGCCTTTCCCGGCTCTTCGACACATGCAATTGCTAGTGTGCATTTGCCTGTCATCCATGATCCCCAGCCCTTTCCAGCTCTCCAACACATGCAATTTTTCATGTGTATAATTCCGTCATTTATGTTACACATCAAATGATATTACCAATCCGGGGTCTTGTATGGGGTGGGTATTTATGGACTTACACCAACGGCACCCAACCGACATGGGATTTATGGACTTCCACCAACGATCCCGCGTACACTGACACACTTTATGGACTAATACCAAGGAAGTGCGTATCCAAATCACCGGGACTTGCACTCGAGGGATCTTCTAGCCCTTCTTGCTAACCCCGAACCTCAACACCATGCAAACCGTGCAACTTGGTCAAGTCATTGACCTAGCTTACTCGAGCCCACTTGTCATCCACCAACTGTGGTGTTGACATTTTTCTTGAACACACACCCACTCAATCGTGATGTTTTTGTGCATATGCAATGTAATGTCTCATTGCAACTACAATACGATGTTCAATATGCTATATGTTCCATATGAACTATTCTAAATCCGATTCACATAATCCATGATAAATTACATCAAGAACATATAATTCTCATGTCTCACAATGTCAATAAACCAATATGCATTTATCAACATTTTATCCAAAACTCAAATACAAGTATGTTATCTCATATTAAGCAATAACACACTTCCAAATCAAAACATTATGTAAACACCTAATATGCCCACAATTCACATAATTCAAGAAATTACATTAAGCAATTTCTACATACCCATTTTAAGATAGAATATATTCTACCTAATTTTAATACCCATTTTACCAAAATCACTTCTATAGGCAAGTCATATATATCTATATTAACCTACCCATTTCAATATAATATTGAAGGATGTGAATAGACCTAAGTAGGAGAATCCCCTACCTCTTGAAGCGTGAAATAAGTTGTAGAAGTTCCAAGGAACCAACCCAACTCAATCCCAAACTCTCCCAAGAGTTTTGGTTTTCTCACCCTTGGTGAAATCCCTTGTTTTTGGTGTAGACGCGTAGCCCTTGTCGAGGAGACCAACTTTAGTTCTTGGCTAGTGTGGATTCGAGCTCTCTTGCTCCGTAGATCGTAGAGAGAAGGTGAATTTTTCTCTCTTTTCCCTCTCTTCTCTCTCCCTCTTTCTATCGGATGAGCAATGGATGAACAATGGGGGAAAAATCTGATTTTTTTTCCTATTTATATTTTCTGAATACTTGGCCCACAATTGGCCACACGTCTCTTTTAATTCCGGGTCTGTTTTCATCTCAAAATGATTAAATTTCGATTCGGTTCAAGTTTAAAATATTTTTATTTTAATTTATTTTCTATTATTTCCCAAAATTTAAAATTTTATTCAAAATTTCGATTTTGGGTCACCCGAGGCTCGATCGCCTCGTAAAATGCGAAAAATCTAACTATCTCGGAATTTGATAAAATTTGACATGGTGACTAAATTTCGCGAGACGAATCCAACGGTGAGTTCTGTTTTGTTGTCTGAATTGTAGAAAAACTTAGATTTATAACCCGTATTATAGTTATAAATTACCGTTTTGCCCTTTATTCATAAAAGTTTAAATTTACCCGGGTTTTTATATGACCCCTCTGCCCCAGCTTCTACTTCTATTGCTTTCCCAGCTGCCTCCTTTGCTACCCCCTTTCTACTCTTTCTGTTGAGAAGGCGATTCTGATAGGGAGGATTCCTCACCAATGGATGATGAGGATTAGGTTTATAAGAAACTATTCTACTCTATTTTTGTAGACTTTTGAGTTTTTGGTAAAGAAAATTTTAACTTAGCAATGAAAGTAGTTTGGTTGTTTCTATAAACTGCTCTTTGTTTACACTGCTCTTGCTTTGGCTATTTTTGCCTTGCTGATTTTTGGGCTTTTTAATTGCCTTCATTCGAAGGTCAAGCTTACCAAGTTTCCCACCCTTGGCGGTTTTCCTCTCTACTCTGTATGGAGAATATTTTGCTGAGTTTGGAGTACTGCTAGTTAACCAAGTTGTTCGATTGGATCAATGGGAGAGGAGAGAGATTTGAGGCAGTTTAAGCACTATCCGAACACCACCACCACCGTCTGGACGATAGAGATCAACTGGTTTTTTTCTTTGCCAACCTTCCTTTGTTGACTCTTTAACTTGTGAATTATACTTGCCTCCCCTTCTTCATGTAGCCTTTTCACTTTGGTCCTCTTAAATTTTCGTATTTATGCTTGAAACCCAGCAAAATTTACAAACTCAACTTTAATCTGAATAATTTTATAAATGAATCACTTATACCTACTTTACGCACTCAATAAATCCTAAACCCTAATTTATTTATGCATTATTTAGGGTTAATTAGTCAAGATCCACGAGTTTGCCCTAGAAGACCTAGTCTTGAAAAAGGTAACCTAAGACTCCAAGGATCCTAAGCATGGAAAGTTGGGTCTAAACTGGGAAGGGCCCTATCAAGTTACTCAGATGATAATGCCTGGAACCTATGAGCTGTAGACATTGAATGGAAGAAAGCTATTAGTGAAGATGGCTTTTTGAAGCATAAATAAGGATGGTAGTTCATATTTCTCACCTTGATTTCTTTATTTCAATTTGTAATAAGCCTTATGGAAAATAAAGGATGTTTGTTATAAGATCAATAGAGGATGTTTGTTTCATCTCTCAGAATTTCTTTGTGTGAATCTCATGTCAAAAACCTCGAGAGAGCTCAATCTTGAGGAAATTAGGCTTTCAGAAAGAAAGCCCTTTATTTAAAAATGTTGGAAAAAAACACCTTTAAAGAAAGCGCCTACCTCTATTAGGAAAAAAAGGGAAAGTTACGAGGCCTCTATTAGGAAACAAAAGGAAAGCACCAGAGATCATGGAGATTCATGACAGAGAGAAAGAAAGGATTGATGAGAAATTTCAGACAAAAAACGAGCAAAGCCCTGCCCTAATCACTTCTTAGCCAATTTTTTTTTTTTACTTCTACATTTCTATTTATCTTGTCTACTTGGAAGGTTGAAAGTATCTCACTTTTGTGCCCTAGTTGGCAATAAGAATGACAATGTTTCATCCCTTCCTCGGGGAAAGATGTTGTGTATTTTGTTTTCAGTTGTAATGGGATTATCTCACTTTTGTTGCTTGTTTATAGCAATGAGGTGTGAGTAGTCATCTTGACTTATTTCGTTAAGCCTAATCTTTGACCATGATTCCGGTTGTGTGTATGACTTATACGGTTAGATAAGTGTCATTCTCCGTCAGATGTCATGCAAGAAATAGGGTGAACGTGTCTGTGAATGAAAATGTGTGTGTGTGTACAATACTGCCCCTCAAGCATAGAGAGACTTTCGAGTGTCGTGTTTTACTTGAAATGAGTATTCTAAGGTCGTCTCCTTGGGGAATGAAGGTGAATTGGGTGAAGGTGATTTGGTAAAAATGAAAAATGTAAAATCTTTTGAGTTTGAGTTTGGGTAAGTGAAGATAGGTTATAGAAATGCAATTAAATCATGGCTAATCTGAAGAGTTCATTCCAATGGGAATGCCAAATCAAATCGAATCATTCAACTAATGGTGCCTAGGCACTTGATTGATTCGTAGGAAGTGAGGGGCTAATGTGGAATGTAGGTTCAAGCATATCCCATGACAAGTCTATGGCGTATCAAGAGCTCAACCTAGCCAAACCAAGCACTTTACACTGCGAGATAGAATGAAGAAGAGTTGATTTAGCATACCCAAGAGGAGGTTCCCCTTGGATTAGCCAACATAAAGCTTAGCTACTCATGGTTGAAGTAAAAACATTCATGATGTAAAGAGGCATGCAGAAGAAATGGAAATGAAAAATAAGTTTAGAAAGAAACTTAGAACATATATTAAAGCTAGGAAGAAGTAAACTAAGAGAAATTCATTTCATACCAAAATGAAGAAGTTACAAAGCATACCCAGCAGAAAATGTAAAAGTGCAAGAACAATGGATTAAACTTGATTACACTTGAAATAAAGGAGATTACAATGCAAGAAACAAAGATTAAAAGAGTCTTAGAGCTTGTTACAAGTGAAATGGGTAAATAAATTGCACAAATCTAAGCTTTGTCTGTCTAACACTATGTCTTCTACCTTGAGAGTTTCTCTCGCTAAAAGTGCTGAACTATTGATGAGCGCATAATATTGCATATGTAACAACCTCATTACATGCATTTTAACTCAACTTTTGCATCTAAGTACTTAGAGTTAGCCGAAATTATGAATAATTTTGAATTTTTGATGTTGCATGTTTTTATAGCTTAAATCATTGATTTTAGGACCTTGCAACTAGTATGAATGTGTGGTGAAGGCATGGACACATCACATGAAGATTTGGAGGCTTAAAAGTGAAGAAATCAAGGAGGTATTGGTGCTTGGGAACAAAGGCACCAGCTGCCACATCATTTGCAAGCAGAACCTCTGTTGTCCTCCATTTTTACCATGATCCACTTCAAATCTGAAAAAGTTAAAAACATAAAAGTTGTAGATCTTGATGTTTTCTATACTGTGTCAAAATTTCAGCGCAATCCAATGGTTGGATCAAAAGTTATGCCTATTCCACCAGAACTGGTCTAGAGCAAAAAACCATACTAGTAGGGCATACCGGTACCGTTCTGGAACTGCATACTGGTACCCCAAATACTAGTAGCTTAACCCTACCGGTATTGCATACCGGTACGCTCCCAAAACAGCCCAGACCGCCTATAAACTCTTCTCCACTTGCTTGGGGGTCCCACCAATGATTCTCCCACTTGCCCCCAACATTTCTTTACACATCTACATGCCTTCTATACCATGGTTGAAGACTTTGGAGGCTTGGCATTCAATAAAGAGGGGAAAGAAGTGGGTTGCCATGTCGGTTGCTGGGTAGGCTGTCCTATCCTGTCATGACCCTTCCATTCAGCCTCCCATTGATGGGAAGCTTGCACACTTGATTGAGGGACCACCATGCATGAAAATTGAAGGCATATACTCCATTATATTCAACATTGAAGAGCATTGCAAAGTGTGGCTACCTAAGCTTAATTTAGAGCTCAATGAATAAGATGATGAATAATGCTAGAAGTTGATGTTTTTGCATTTTCCTTTCCATTTCAGTTGTAGTAAGTTTGTAATATGTTGTAATCCTTAACTCTTGCACTTTAATCTTATTTATTACAAGTACCTTGCAAGTTTAGTTCTACATTTTGGATTTCACCATTGTTGCTTACAACTTTCTTCATTTTTAGCTTTAAAATTGGTGTTGAATATTTATCTTCATAGTTTAAGATTTCTTGCTTTAAGTTAAGTTCCATGTTTTATTTCTTCATTATTTCTTTCATTTACATTATTGTCTTTCCTTCAAGCATGAATAGCTAGATTTCTAGTTGGCTAACTCAAGGGAGACCTCCACTTGGACTTTCCATTTTAACTCATTTTCTTTCCTCTTCTCGGTGTACGGTGATTCGGTTTGACTGGGTTGAGAGTGGATATGGTGGTGAGTCTTTGATATTCCATAGGCCTAGTCACGGTTTATGCTTGGATCCTCACCATTTCATCCCTAGCTTCCCACGAATCAATCGTTCATCTATAAACCTTTGGAGGAAGGTTTCGAGTTGATTGGGCATTCTCATTGGAGTGGCATCTTGGATTAGCCAACACTTGTTTTCTTTCATTTTCCTTAAGAACACAAAACACCAAAAACTCAACCTCAAAGATTTTTACACTTTCTCTTTTTCAACAAAATCACCTTCACACGACTTGAGCTTTCCTTCCCTGAGGAGACGACATTGGAATACTTTTTCAAGTAAAACACCAACATTCAAAAGACTCCTTGCGATTGGGGATCACTTTTGTTCACCACACACACATTTCATTTCATTGTACATTTTGTTCATTTCATCACCACCATTCCGTTGCCCTTTCTCTTGCATGAATCCGAGTGAGAGTGACACCACCCACACACATAAACCGTATACATATTTGAGGGTTCATGTTAGGAGCTTAGGAACAACAACGCTTTGTCACCAATCAACTATGATCTGTAAGTGGTAGAGAATAGTGTAATTTTCGTCCATGAAGCATATGGTCTGTATGCTGTAGAGTTACAAGGTGTGGTAGATTTTTATCATTTTGCAATGGCTTATTCAAATGTGTGGCATAGAACCGAATTTACAATTAAGGCTCAATCACGACACTAGGGATAAACTTTTCACAAGAAAAAGGCTAAGGCTCAAAGTAAATCAAGGATGGCCCAAGATCATTTCTAGCTAGGAATGGGATAGCATATTTCATTTCAAGACAAATTAAATCAACTATCCAAATGCATTTAACCAAAACAAGCATAATGAGATCATTGAACAAATTTGAAATTCAAAAAATTGTTCCTTGAGTAAATGTAAGTTCCCTCCAACAAGGATTGACACTAAAACTCTCATGGGTCCTTACACATCTCCACTATTCATGTCAAGCACTAAAATATGAATCCAATCTGAAAATTGCCAAAATAACACATTCAAGGTGCACTTAAGGTTGAGTTAAAAAATGAACACATATGCGATACTCAAGCATAGGCTGAACTTCTATAATGTACTCATGTATTCAAAGTTCAATGCAAAGATCAATATATCAACAAACCCATAACACTCTAAATAGGGGAATACATATCAATATTCTGATATTTTTCACACAAAAAATTCAAATTTTCCACATAATTTGCAACTATTGTAAACAAAAATTGTAGGATATGTGAAAGGTGAATTTCACCACAAAATTGGTATTATCAACAAAAAATTTCCACAAAAATTGGTGTATCATATAGATGGTGCACCTCACCCCCAAACTTGATTCATGCATTGTCCTCAATGCAACAAAAAATACTTGTAAAAAGATGAGTAGGGTTAGAGAACACCTCGCACTTGAGCTTTGAAAAAAACACCAATATCTGCATTAAGAAGGAAAACACTATATATACAGATAAAGTAAGTAACAAATGATCTAGCAATTCAAAAGGATAAAAGAAAGCAACTGTATACTAAAGCTTCTTTGAATACTTAATACTCACAAAAGGTCTGAATAAATTGGATCCTCCAACTCTCCTCCACCCTTTGACCTTTAAAACCCTCGAAAAATGTCTTAAGTCTTTTGCTATTGACCTTGAATGTCTTGCCATCCTTGGGGTTGGTGATTACCATTGCTCCATTAGAGTAGGACACCTTGACAAGATAGGGGCCATCTCAATGGGATCGGAGTTTCCCTTGAAAGATAGAGAGATGAGAGTTGTACAAGAGCACTTTTTGTCTGGGCTCAAATGTCTTTCTTAAAATGGATTTGACATGAAAAATCTTAGCCCTTTCTTTTAAAATTTTTGAGCTCTCATATGCATCTATTTGAATCTCTTCTAATTCATTCATCGCCAATTTCCTACAAGTTGAAGTTCAAGGTTTTTATGACCCAATAAGCTTTGTGCTCCATTTCAACCAGCAAATAGCAAGCCTTGCCAAAGACTAGTCTATAGGGTGACATACCTAGAATAGTCTTGTAAGTAGTACGGTAAGCCCATAGGGCATCGGTCAACCTAAGTGATCAATCCTTCCTATTAGGGTTCACCGTTTTCTCTAGGATGTTCTTGATCTCCCTACTGCCAACTCCGTTTGGCCGTTGGTTTGTAGGTGATATGTGGTGGACACCTTGTGTGTGATGCCATACATATGCATTAAAGATGAAAATGGCCTATTGCAGAAATGAGAACCATCTTCACTTATCATAGCAAGAGGCATCCTAAACCTTGAAAAAATATTTTCTTTGAGAAACTTGACCACGACCTGGTGGTCATTGGTCTTGGTTGGGATAGTCTCCACCCATTTAGGCACGTAGTCTACTGCCATTAATATGTATGGGTAGCCAAACGACATGGGAAGAGACCCATAAAGTCGATGTCCCAATATTCAAATATCTCGATAACAAGCACAGATGAGAGGGACATCATTTTCCTTCAGGTCACACTACCCAATCTTTTGCACCTATCACATTCCTTACAAAATGAAACACAATTATTGATTAATGAGGGCCAATAAAAACCTAATTGTAAAACCTTTACCGAGGTCTTCTTTGAAGAGAAGTGGCCACTGCAAGCCTCTGAATGGCAAAATACAATGACTTCCCATTGCTCATTTTATGGTATGCATCTCCTCATCACTAGATTTGGGCAATACTTGAACAAGTACGGATTGTCGAAGTAGAAGTACTTTACATTGCCATAAACCTCCATCTATCCTCCGGGCTCCAATGTGATGGTATTTGTCATATAGCAAGATAATTGCAAATGTCACCGTACCAAAGACAAACAGAATGAATAGAAAATAACTACTCATAAGGAAAAGAGTTAGGAATAGGAATATGCTCATCGGCATCTTGAACCACAAGTCGAGATAAATAGCCCGCCACCATGTTCTCCACTTTTTTTTATGTCTTTGATTGTCAATTTGAACTCTTGGAGTAGAATGATCCACCTAATGAGTCTCAATTTTGCATCCTGCTTAGACAAAATATACTTCAAAGTAGAGTGATCAATATAGAATACTATAGGTGAACCAATGATATAAGACCAAAATTTATCCAATGCTAATACTACGACTAGCAAATCTTTTTCAGTGGTGGTGTAATTCGTTTATGCTTCATTAAGAGTTTTACTAGCATAGTACATTACATAAGGTCTCTTGTCTTCCCTTTGACCGAGCACTATGACGACTGCATCATCACTTGCATTGCATATAAGCTCAAATGGTAAGTCCCACTTGGGTGGTCCCATGATTGGAGGTGAAGTGAGCATGTTTTTTAGTTTTTTAAACGATGCCTCACAATCATCTGACCACACAAATGGGACATCTTTGAAAAGCAAATTGGTCAAGGGCCTAGCAAATGCACTAAAATCTTTTACAAAATGATGGCAAAAGCCGACATGGCCAAAAAATGATCTGATATCTTTGACGACCTTTGGCGTGGGAAGGTTGGAAATGGCTTAAACCTTTGATTTATCAACTTTGATCCCCTTTGCAGAAACCATATGCCCGAGCACTATTTCTTGTGTCACCATAAAGTGACACTTCTCCCAATTGAGAACCAAAATTTTCTCCTCGCATCTCTCAAGTACTCTCTCCAAGTTCTCCAAAAACCCTTCAAATGAATCTCCATATACAAAAAAGTCATCCATGAAGAGTTCCAAAATCTTTTCCACCATATCATTGAAAATTCCCATCATGTATCTTTGAAAGGTCCCTGGGGCATTACACAACCCAAATGGCATTCATTAGTAGGCAGAGTTATCGATAGGACAAGTGGAGGTGGTCTTTTCTTGATCCTCCAATGCGATCTCAATTTGATTATAGCTAGAATATCCATCCAAGAAAAAACAGAACAAGTGTCCTGCTACTCTCTCCAATACTTGGTTGAAAAATGGAAAAGGAAAATGGTCCTCTCATGTGCAAGAGTTGATCCTCCGATAGTCGATACACACTCTCCATCTGGTGATTACTCTTGTTAGAATTAACTCATTGTCCTCATTTGCAACCACAGTGACTCTCGATTTCTTTGGCACTACTTGAGTGGGGTTAACCCATTTACTGTCGGCAATTGGAAAGATGATGCCCACATCCTTCATAATCGGATTCAACCTTCTTTGTGGTTGTCGAGATGGCTTGGAGTCTTCTTCAAGGTAGATACGGTGTGTTCAAATGAGGGGGACTTATCCCCTTGATGTTGGCAATTGTCCAACCAATTGCTCCCTTGTGCCTCGTCAACACTTTCAATAGATCTTCTTCTTGCTTTGCCTCCAAAGTTGAGCTTATCATCAACGGTCCCCCAAGAATGCATATTTGAGGTTGGATGGTAATGGCTTCAACTCTGTGATGAGATTTTTTACAGTCAATGGGAAGATCTTTTTCTCTTGCAAAGGGAGTCTCTCAAATGTTGGGGTCCATTGTTCTACCCCTTGTAAACTTCCCGACTCCTCTTAATCAATCATCTTCTCCTCCCCAAACTCAAATGTGATCAAAGGCTCCAAGTGCTCCTCCACCAAAGTATCAATCTTATTGACTTCATGCACTTCTTCATTACTCGTCGGTTGTTTGCACAAATTGAACATGTTAAGGTCCATTGTCATATTCTCAAATGCAAGCTTCATTAGACCATTCCTGCAATTAATCACGACATTAGATGTAGCAAGAAAAGGTTTACCTAATATTATGGGAATTTGTGAACTTGGGTTAGCAATCAGATGGGTATCAAGTATAATAAAATTAACACGAAAATACAAATTATCAACTTAGACTAAGACATCCTCAACTACTCCCCTTGGTGTTCTAACACTTCGGTCCACCAAATGAAGAGTGATTGAGGTTGGTTTCAACTCTTCAAGTTGGAGTTGTTGATATACTGAATAGGGTAGGAGGTTGACACTTGCCCCCAAGTCAAGAAGTGCTTGCTCCACCTAGTAATTCCCTATTGTGGTGGCATCTTTTTCTTGGATTGATTATTCTTTTCCGTTCAACTCTTTTGAGTTTCAACATCATTCATCCCTTTTGCTGAGTTTCCATATCATACTTCATTTTATTTTATAATCACTCATATTCAGCTGTAGGAAAAGCCAAGGCGAGGTAGATTTTCATCGTTTTGCACTAGCTTGGTCAAATATGTGGCATAGAAACGAATTTTAATTAAGGCTCAATCATGGCACTGGGATGATATTTTCACAAGAGAAAGGGAAAAGACTCAAAATATTCAAAAATGGCCTAAAATAATTTCTAGATAGACATGGGAAGGCATTGTACATATCAAATAAAAGTCAGTCTACTACACAGATGCACCTAGCCAAAACAAGCATAATGAGATTATTGGACAAAATTGAAATTTGAGGAATTGTTCCTTTAGTAAATGTAAGTCTCCTCTAACAAGGATTGACACTAAAGCTCACATTGATCTTACTCATCTCTATTATTCATTTCAAGCACTAAAATGTGAACTCAACCCGTAAATTTTTAAAATTACTCATTCAAGGTGCCATTACAGTTGAGTTTAAAAGCAAACACATATGTGATACTCAAGTATAGGATGAACCTCTATAGTGTGCTCATGTATTCAGAATTCATAGCAAAGATTAACATATCAACAAACCCATACACTCTTAATATGGGAATATAGATCAACATTCAGATATTTTCACAAAAAATTTCAATATTTTCACATAATTTGCAACTATTGTGAACAAAAATCTGTATGATATGTGAATGGTGAATTTTTTCAACACAAAATTTGGTATTATCCATAAAAATTTCCATAACCATTGGTGTATCATGCAAATGGTGCACCTCACCTCCCAACTTGATTCATACATTGTCCTCAATGCAACAAAAAAGATATGATATGCAATGAAGGACTGTAAAAAGATGAGTAGGGTTAGAAAACACCTCGCGCTTGAGCTTTGACAAAACCACCAATATTTGAAACTAAGAAAACAATACTATACGACCAAGTAAACTAAGTAAAATGAAATAAAATAACATAGGTAAATAAAAGCGATAGTACACCAAAAAAACATAAAAAACGGTTACTCCTCCACCAAATCTGGATACACTAGATTTGTCAAATCCTCCTCCACTCTTTGTCCTTCAAAACCCTCAAAAAATGGCTTAAGTCTTTGACCATTGACCTTGAATGTCTTGCCATCCTTGGGGTTTGTGAATTCCACAGATTCATTAGGGTAGGCCACCTTGACAAGATAGGGGTCATCACAACGGGATCAAAGTTTTCCGTGAAAAATAGAGAGATGAGAGTTGTATAAGAACACTTTTTGACTCGGCTCAAAAAGAGAATTTATCATGAAAGATCTTAGCCCGCTCTTTTGAATTTTTTGTGCTCTCATACGTATCCCTTCTAATCTCTTCCAATTCAATCATTTCTAACTTCCTATGATCCCCGACCATTCTCAAATTAAAGTTCAAAGTCTTTACTCCCTAATAGGCCTTGTGTTCCATTTTGACTGGAAAATGGTAAGCCTTTCCATAGACGAGCCGATAGGGAGACATGCCTAAGAGAGTTTTGTAGGCAGTGCGGTAAGCATATAGGGCATCAATCAGTCTAAATGACTAATCTTTTTGATTTAGGTTCACCGTCTTCTCTAAGATATTTTCGATCTCCTAGTTGGCCAACTCGCCTTGGCCATTGGTTTTTGGGTGGTATATGGTGGATACCTTATGTGTGACACCATTTTTATGCATCAACGATGCAAAAAATGCAATCCACCATCGCTTATCGTTACACGTGGCATCCTAAACTACGAAAAGATATTCTTTTTCAAGAATTTGACCACAACCCGATGGTTATTGATCTTGGTTGGGATAGCCTTCACCCATTTGGACACGTAGTCCAGTACAAGTAGAATGTATAGATAGCCAAATGACATAGGGAAGGGACCCATGAAGTTGATGCCTCAGCAATCAAATATCTCTACAATAAGTACAGGGGAGAGGGGCATCATGTTCCTTCGGGTCATACTACCCAAACGTTGGCATCTATCGCATTTTTACAAAATGAAATACAATCCTTTTTTAGAGAGGGCCAATAAAAATCCAACTGTAAAATTTTTGCTGAAGTCTTCTTTGCAGAGAAATGGCCACCACAAGCCTCTGAATGGCAGAATGTGAGAACTTTCCGCTGTTCATTTTCCAGTTCGCATCTCCTCATGACTTAGTCAGGGCAGTACTTGGACAGGTACAGGTTGTCAAAGTAGAAGTACATCAATCCGCCTTAAATCTTCTTTGATCCTCTGGGCTCCAATGCGGTGGTATTTATCCTGTTACAAGATAGTTACATATGCCAACATACCATGGACAAATAGAATGAATTGAAATTAAATGTTCATCAGGGAAGAAATTAGAGATAGGAATGTGCTCATCGGCCTCTTGCACCACCAGTCGGGATAAATAATCCTCCACCACGTTCTCCACTCCCTTCTTATCTTTGATTGTCAGATTGAACTCTTAGAGTAGAAGGATCCAACGGATGAGTCTCATTTGACATCCTTCTTAGACAACAAATAATTCTAAGCAGAGTGATCAGTATAGACTACTATTGGTGAACTAATGATGTAAAAATGAAATTTATCCAATGCAAATACTACTGCTTACAATTCATTTTCAGTGGTGGAATAGTTCATTAAGGGTTTTGCTAGCATAGTATATTACATACGATCTCATGTGCTCCCTTTGATCATGTAATCACTCGTGTCACACATAAGCTCAAAAGATAAATCCCACTTGGGTGGTCGTATGATCGGATGTATAGTAAGCATGCTTTTAAGTTTTGAAAATGATGCCACACAATTTTTTGACCACTCGAACGGGACATCCTTAGATAATAAATTTGTCAAAGGTCAGAGCAATGCACTAAAGTCTTTAATGAAATGACGATAAAAGCCAACATGGCCTAGAAAAGACCTGATATCATTTATGACCTTTGGAGTAGGGAGGTTGGAAATGGCTTCAACCTTTGATTTGTCAATCTCAATCCCATTCTTCGAGATGATATACCCAAGAATAATTCCTTGCATCGCTATGAAGTGACACTTCTCCCAATTCAAGACTAAGTTCTTCTCTTTGCATCTCTCAAGAACTATCCCCAAATTCTCCAAGCATCCACTGAAAGAATCCCCAAAGACTGAGAAGTCATCCATAAACACCTTTACAATCTTCTCTACCACATCACTAAAGATTCTCATCATGCAACATTGAAAGGTTCTAGGGGCATTACATAACCCAAAAGGCATGCTACGGTAGGAAAAAGTATCATAGAGACAAGTGAAGGTGATCTTCTCCTGATCTTCCAATGCAATATCGATTTGATTGTAGCCGGAGTATCCATCTAAGAAGTAATAAAATAGATGCCCCGCTACTCATTCAAACACTTGTTCAAGGAATGGCAATGGGAATTGGTCTTTTCTTGTGCGTAGTTGAGCTTGCGGTAATAAATGCACACTCTCCATCCAGTGATCACCCTTGTTGCAATAAGCTCATTATCCCCATTTGTCACCACGGTGACTCTCGACTTCTTGGGTACTACTTGCGTGGGGCTAACCCACTTACTATCAGCAATTAGAAAAATGATGCCCACGTCAAGTAGTTTTAGCATCTCGTCCCTCACATCTTTCATAATTGGATTTAATCTTCTTTGTGGTTGTCAAGATGGCTTGGAGTCCTTTTCAAGATAAATACTATGTGTGCAAATGAGGGGGATTATTTCCTTGATGTCGGTAATTATCCAACTAATCGCCCCTTTATGCCTCTTCAACACTTCCAAGAGATCTTCTTCTTACTTTGCATCCAAGTTGAGCTAATCACCATCGAAAGGGTCTCATCTTCCCCAAGATATGCATACTTTAAATGGGATGGTAGTGACTTCAATTCCAATATGGGTTTTTGCTCATCTGATGGAAAAATCTTTTGGTCTTGGTGTTGAAGCTTCTTAAATGTAAGGGTCCACTTTTCTACCCCTTTCAAACTCTCCAGTGTCTCTTGCTCATCAATTTCTTCCTCCCCCAATTTTAACATGCCCAACAACTCCAAGTGCTCATCTACCAAGGTGTCAATCCTATTGTGGGGAGGTTGATAGGTGGGAGGATTGGATGGTCTTTGGAAAAAGTTCTGTGGAGCTGGACTTTGGGGGAAATTTTATATGGGTGTATTTAGTGAATACGCTTGCCTTTGACCTTGGTAATGACCTTGTTTAGGAGGCACGAGAGGTGAATATACATTAGAACCACGAGAAGTGGGGTTCTCATTTCTCCAAATAAAGTTCAGGCGATTGTTCCAACCCAGATTGTAAGTGTTTTAGTGCAAAGAGAAAGATTGCCTCTTTTGGTTAAAGGCATGAACTTGCTCGTGGTACATTTTCTTAAGCTTCGGAATGTTAAGGCACTCCTATATGGAATGATCCCCAGTCTCTCAAATTGAGCAAAACTCCTTGATATTTGAAATATTGGACACCTCGTGTCTCCTATTCACCTTAAGACTCTCAACTTTCTTAGACAACTTGGAAATTTTGGAAAACAAGTCTTCCCGATTTCTCAAATCATACATCCCTCCTTCTAGTTGTTGACAACTACATAAAAACGTTTAAGGTACATCGTTGGGATCCGTAATGTCCCAAGATTGTGCATTTTGGGCCAATGTGTTGAAGTAGACTAGGGCCTCATCAAGGTCCTTGTTTAAGAACTCGCCATTACACATCATGTCCATGAATTCTGTATGGCCCGATGTGATTCCTTTATAGAAGAAACTTACCAATTGTCAGGATTCAAAACCAAGATGTGGTATCGATTGAAGCAATTTCTTGTATCTGTAAAAGTCCGGGTAAATTTAAACTTTTGAGAATAAAGGGCAAAACAATAAATTGCCATCAAGGTTCGGGTTGTAAACCAAAAATTTTTTAGAGCTCGGATGACAAAACGGACCTCACTGTTAGATTCGTCTCGCGAAATCTAGTTATCCAGTCAAATTTTATTAAATTCTAAGATAGTCAAAATTTTTACATTTTACGATGCAGTCGGGTCTCGGGTGACCCAGGTACGAAATTTTTAATAAAATTATAAATTTTAGAGAATAAATGAAGGCAAGTTAAAATAAAAATATTTAAACTTGAACCGGAGTAAAATTTAATCGTTTCAGGATGAAAACGGACCTAGAAATAAGAGGGCCATGTGGTATATTGTGGGCCAAGTATTGAGAAAAGATAAATAAGAGATAAAATCAGATTTCTCCCCATTTTTAACCCAACCGTTTCAGCCGATAAAGAAGAGAGGGAAAGGGCTTGAGTTTTCTACCTTCTCTCTATGATCTACGAAGATTGGGAGCTCAAATCAACTCGAGCCAAGAACAAAAGTTGTTCTCCTCGCCAAGAGCTACAAAACCATACTGAGGAGGTCAAGTTTTGGGCGAAATTCCAAGGACGGAATTTTGGGAGAGTGAGGATTCTAGCTTGTCTTGGGTTCTCAGAACTTCTCAACGTTATTCTACGTTTCAAGAGGTAGGATTTCTCCTAATTATGTTATTTACAGCCTAGGATGTTAAATTGAAATGGGTAGGTTGATAGATATGTATATCACTTGCCTATTAAAGGGATTTTGGTGAAATAGGTATTGAGTTTGGAAAGAATAAATTCCATCTTGAAATGAGTATGTAAAAATTACTTCATGAAATTTCTTGACTTATGTGAATTGTGGGCATGCTATGTTTTTACATAATGCCTTGAGATATTAAGTGTTGTTGCTTGATATGTGATAGCATGCTTGGGTTTGGATTCGAGTTGAAAAGTTAATATATGCATGTTTACATATTGACATTGTGAGAATCATGAAAATTATAATTTGTCACAGGTTGTATGAAATGTGTTGGATATAGTTCATATGGCATACATAACATATTGAACATTGTAGTAGAGTTGCAATGAGACATTACATTGCATATGCATGAGAACATTGCATTATTTGGGTGGTTGTGTATGGATATAGTCAACACCACATGAGTGGATGACGAGTGGGCTTGAGTTAGCTAAGTCGATGACTTGGTTGAGTCGCACGATTTGCAAGGTAAAGAGAGTTATGGTTAGCAAGAAAGGATAGAAGATCCCTCGAGTGCGAGGCCCGGTGATGTGGATACGCACTTTCGTTGGTACTAGTCCATAAAGTGTGTCAGTGTACGCGAAACCGGTCGTAGAAGTCCATAAATTCCTTGTCGGTTGGGTGCCGTTGGTGTAAGTCCATAACTAGCTACCCCACAAAAGACCCGGAATAGATGATGTCATTTGATATATAACATAGATGACTGGTTCATACACATTGGCAATTGCAAGTGTTAGGGAACCAGGAAGGGCTCAGGTTGAATTGCAAGGGTGAGTCTCATCTCATTTCATGGCATGACATAGAAAGTTCCCACATTGGATGAATAATCTTGCTTGGAATGTTATGAGCTGTTGAATGTTGCATGTAAACATTTCATATGCATTTAGGTTGGGGAGTAGCCTCTATAGGAAACATTCTACTGAGCGTGGCTCTCCTTTTATGGGAAAAATATTTCAGGTGCGGGATTTATGCCAACGGATGGCTCCTATTCGAGCCCCAAGGATGAAGAAAGCCGACTTGTGACTTTTATGGTTATTTTGTAAAGCTTTTGTAAATAAATTCTATTTGATGTATAAATTCATGGAATTAACTGTAATGTAACTTGAACAAGTCATGAAAACCTTATTAAACATGTTTCAGGTGGTTGTGGAAAGGTTTGAGATGGATTGGGGATAAAAAATAAGAGAAACAAGCAAAAACTGGGCAAATAGTACCGGTACTATGTACCGGTACTGCGTACCCGTACGCTACGGTCCAGAAGGTTCGACGTACCGGTGCTGCGTATCGATACTATTGTGTACCGGTACTGTCTCCAAATTTTTTAAATTTTAATACTGTTTTCCTATACTTCTGGACTTTGGTTTCTTTGGTTCAAAGGATAAAAATGGTCCCTAAATGAGCTATATTGAGGCATATTAGACGTCAGATGAATTAAATAATTAAAGGAACAAGAGTTACATGCGTGGGTTAAAATCCCAAACTGGGCAAATAGTACTGGTACTATGTACCGGTACTGCGTACCCGTACGCTACGGTCCAGAAGGTTCGACGTACCGGTGCTGCGTATCGATACTATTGTGTACCGGTACTGTCTCCAAATTTTTTAAATTTTAATACTGTTTTCCTATACTTCTGGACTTAGGTTTCTTTGGTTCAAAGGATAAAAATGGTCCCTAAATGAGCTATATTGAGGCATATTGGACGTCAGATGAATTAAATAATTAAAGGAACAAGAGTTACATGCGTGGGTTAAAATCCCAATTAAGGGAATTCGTTTGACATGAGGTCTGGAATTGCGACAAGCAAGGTTATTTTTGCGAGTTAACGGTTGGTCAATTGTTAGTAAAGGACTCCCGAATTTTGGGGCGTTATAGCTTGGTATTAGAACATTGGTATACGAATTGCCTAGGGCTTGATGGGCATGATTCTAGACCATTACATTCCATTGTGCATTACATGTTTTGTGCTTAAATCGCTTCATGTTATGTGGTATTTGTTATGTGAATTATATGCATAGTAAAATGAGTATAGAAAGAGAAACGCTAAGATTAGAAAATATATCCTTGGGTTTTGGAAAAAGAAAGGGTGAACGGGATGGTACAGGCCTTAAATGTCTACTAGTGGGTGACATATGTTCTACTAGTGAGAAAATGAAGGGATTCTCAATGTTTCAATGTTGATCTCCATCTCGGGACACTAAGTTAGTGTGTCATTTCTACTTGACATGTGTGTAGATGGCAAGTAAAAGGAGAAGACGCCGAGGCGGTGGGTGGAATAATAATCAACCAGCACCGTCCTTTGATCAGCAAGCTTTTACGGAAACCATAGGCATGATGGCAGCTACTGTTGCACAAGCTAGTGCCAATGCAAACCAAGGAGGCATGAGTAATCTCCAATAGTTTAAGGCACACAAACCTCCAGTTTTTAAGGGAGGGCCGGATCCGATGGCAGCTGACCATTGGTTCCGACAAGTCAATAAGATCTTAGGGGCAATGGAGATAGCCTCAGATGCCATCAAGGTGAGACTAGCTGCATTCTAGCTAGAGAGAGAAGCCCAACTGTGGTGGGATTGGGTGACGGCCTCAAAGAACTTAGAGGCTATGACATGGGAAGAGTTTCGGGAGCTCTTCATGGGAAAATACTTCTCAACGGCCATTCAGCATGCAAGGGCCCGGGAATTCTTAGAATTGAAGTAGGGCACAATGACGGTGATGGAGTATGTGGCTAAGTTCACCGAGCTAGCCCATTTTATAGATGATTACGTGGCCACTGACATGGACAAGGTAAGGAAGTTTGAGAATAGTTTGAAATTATCCATCTGGGGAAAGATTGTGGGCCATCGCCTGCAAGACTTGGATACAATGGTCGAAACAGCTATGGCCATTGAGAGAGAGGTTGAAGACGCATAAAGCATCCGTGAGACGGGTGCTAAGGATAAGAAGAAGGAGGGTCAGTCCTCTTATTCTAGTTTGGGGAAGAAGCATAAGACTTCTACTCTACAGGGATAGGGCTGCGGTTATCAGGGCCAAGGCCAAGGTCGATCCTCCCAAGGTGGGAAAAACTTTAGGACTACCTATCAGGCAGGCCAGAAGACCTGTTTTCATTCCCATCAGTCGGGTCACATGAAGCGAAATTGTCCTCAAAGGCACGGATCCCAAAGTTATGGGACTTCTCAATCCCAATCATCAGTGGAGCTGCCACAGATACACTACATTCCTCCTTACCCAACCATGGGCCAGGGAAGTTAGTACTAGTTCCAGGGCACTACTCCAGCTCCTACCACTACTCGAGCGGGGACTACGTAGTCAAACTAGATGGGCCAGGGCGTTGGTCGAGACCGAGGGCAGAGGATGCAAGCAGCAACTTCGGGGACCCAGGGGCGAGTCTATGCCATCACACCTCAGGCTGAGCCAGTGGATTAGTTGGTCATCCAGGGTATATTTTTACTCTTTCACTTATGGACTAAGGTGTTATTTGACTCTGGTGCATTCATTCATTTTTGAATCATGTGGTAGAGATTTGGGCTTAGAGGTTGATACCTTGGAAGAGTCGTTGTATGTAAATTCACCCATAGGAGCTAGGGTGTGTGTTAATCAGATATGTCGGGGGTGTGAGTTAGAGATCTCAGGGCTTCTACTCACCATGGACCTTAGGTTTATGGACATGTCAGAATTTGATGTCATCCTTGGGATGGATTGGTTGGCAGCACATCGGATCGTCGTTGATTGTGATCCAAAGAGGGTCACTACTTACACACAAGATTGTGTTTGTTTTAAATTTCATGGAAAAAAGTATGACGCTTTTCCCCTAGCCATGTATGACTTTAGATGGCACGGGCAGTTGATTGGTTGGCTTGCGAGCCTTACTCTGGAGGACGAGGTAAGACAGGAATTGGGCCTACCTCGAGTTATCTATGAGTATGACGACGTGTTTCCGGACGAGTTACCGAGATTACCTCCCCATAGGATGTGGACTTTAACATTGAGTTGCATCCTGGTACCTCTCCCATTTCCATGACTCCACATAGGATGGTGCCAGCAGCGTTGTAAGAACTCAAGGTACAATTGCAAGAATTGTTGGACAAAGGTTTTATTAGATCGAGCATTTTGCCTTGGAGAGCTCCTGTATTGTTTGCCAAGAAGAAAGATAAGACATTATGACTATGTATAGACTATCGATAGTTGAATGGTCACTATCAAGAATAGGTACCCTTTGCCGATGATTGATGACCTGTTTGATCAGGTGAGGGAGCGAGGGTCTACTCTAAGATAGATCTTTGAACGGGCTACCATGAGTTGAGGATTAGGGAGGCAGATATCCCTAATATAGGCATTTAGAACACAGTATAGGCATTTCGAGTTCACGGTGATGCCATTTGGGTTGACGAATATCCCTTCAGCATTCATGGATCTCATGCATAGGGTGTTCCAAACCTATTTAGATTAGTTCGTTGTGGTATTTTTTGACAACATCCTGATCTACTTCGAGACTGAGGAGGAGCATGAGGGTTACTTAAGTATTTCTCTCCAGACCTTGAGGGACCATCAATTGTACACCAAGTTCAGCAAGTGTGAGTTTTGGCTCACGGAGGTAAAATTTTTGGGACACGTGGTGTTGACTTCGGGTGTATTTGTGGACCCGGAAAAGGTTGAGGCAATAATGAATTAGGACAGATTGAAGTCGGTCTTTGAGATACCTAGTTTCTTGGGATTGGTAGGGTACTATCGGAGGTTCATTAAGGACTTCTCTCGACTGGCTACACCTATGACGAGATTAACCCGAAAGTAGATCAAGTTTGAGTGGAATGATTCTTGTGAGAAGGCATTCCAAAAGTTAAAGAGGAGGCTGACTTCAACTCTTATTTTGATAGTCCCAGAGAAGGGACAGATATATATGGTATACTATGATGCCTCCAAAGACGAACTCAGTTGTGTTTTGATGTAGGCCGGGAAGGTGATGGCTTATGGATCTTGGCAATTAAAGAACCATGAACAAAACTATCCTACACACCACATGGAGTTGGTGACCATTGTGTTTGCCTTGAAGGCTTGGCGCCACTATTTATATTGTGAGAAATTTGAGGTATTTTCGGGCCACAAAAGTCTCAAAAATACATTTTCACACAACCGGACCTCAACATGAGACAATGCAGGTGGATGGAATTCTTGGAAGACTACGACTTCACTTTGCATTACCATCTCCGTAAAGCAAATGTGGTGGCTGATGCACTTTGTCGGAAGTCACGGGGAGTCTTGACTAATGTAGTTTTCCAGGAGTGGCAAATGCTCGAGACTGTAGGACAGTTCGGGCTACGCTACAGGGGTCAGACTCAGGGCATTTTGGGGAGTTTAGTGGTGACCCCTTCTCTACTATGCAGAGTGATTGAGTCCCAGGGGCAAGACAGGGAGTTATTGTCCATTAGGGACCGGGTGTAGGCGGGCACCAGTGACGAGGGCTGGACCATTCACTCAGATGGCAGTCTTCAGTATAGGGTAGGAGTTATGGTTCCCCAGTTGGTGGACCTGAGAGAGGAGATCCTTAGGTAGTTCTATTATTTCCATTTTACGGTACATCTAGGCCGCACAAAGATGTATCGTGATTTTGGTCGCTAGTATTACTGGAATGGGATGAAGAGGCAGATTGACGATTTTGTTAGTAGATGTCTAAAGTGTCAGCAAGTTAAGGCTGAACATCAGAGACTAGCAAGTTTGCTCCTGCCCTTGGAGGTGGCTGAGTGGAAATGGGAGCATATCACGATGAATTTTGTGACCCACTTAGTACGGACATCACAGGGACACAATGTTATGTGGGTGATAGTGGACCAGCTTACTAAGTCGGCACACTTCTTAGCGGTGTGAATGACCTTCAGGTTGGAGGAGTTCTGCAAGTTATATATACAGGAGATAGTCCGGTCACATGGGGTGCCCGTATCTTTAGTATCGAACCAGGACCCTAGGTTTACGACTCACTTTTAGGAGAGTTTTTAGCGAGCCATGGGGACGTAGTTGACGATGAGTACAACCTTTCATCCCCAGATGGACGGTCAGTCGGAAAGGATCATTCATATTTTAGAGGACATGCTGCGAGCATGCGTCCTAGACCTTAAGGGTAGCTGGGAAGAACATTTACCCTTAGTGGAGTTCGCTTATAACAATAGTTATCAGACGAGCATATAAATGACACCCTATGAGACACTGTATAAAAGGCCTTGTCGTTCTCCGGTTTGTTGGACAGAGGTTGAAGAGAGACCTTCTACGGGTCTGAAATTGATTAGGGATGCCTCGGAGAAGGTGAACTTGATACGAAAGCATTTTTTCACGGCTCAAAGCCGACTGAAGAGCTACGCCGATAGACAGCGGCAACCTCTAGAGTTCGAGGTGGGTGATCACGTAATCTTGAAGGTGACGCCAAAGAGGGGAGTGGTCAGATTCGAGAAGCAAGGGAAGCTTTCACCGAGGTTTATCGAGCCCTTCTAGGTACTCAAGAGGGTGGGTGCAGTGGCTTACAAGTTGGCATTACCACCAAACTTGTCGGGTGTTCACGCAGTGTTTCATATCTCAATGCTTCAAAGTATACTCCAAATCCGACACATACAGTGGATTGGGGTGAGCTGATTGTTGATGCAGATGGGACCTTCGAGGAGGGACCGGTGTGTATCATAGATAGCCGGGAGCAAGTTTTGCGAGGCAAGACTATGAAGCTAGTGATGGTGTTGTGGCAGCGCTGAGGGGTGAAAGAGGTGAGGACACCATTCGTGCCAGTTATCCGTTTTTGTTGGAGGATGGAGGTACATGTTTATAGTATTAACTATAAGGTTACTTGTTGCATATGCATGTGGCTAAGTGTGCATGTGCATATGAATTTCGAGGACGAAATTCATTTAAAGGAGGAAGAATGTAAAAACCCGAGTAAATTTAAATTTTTGTGAATAAAGGGAAAAACAGTAAATTATCATCACGGTTTGGGTTGTAAACCTGAAATTTTCTAGAGCTTGGATAACGAAATAGATCTCACCGTTAGATTCGTCTTGCGAAATCTAGTTACCCTGTCAAATTTCATTAAATTCCGAGATATTCAGATTTTTTACTTTTTACGATGCAGTCGGGCCTCGGGTGACCCAGGTACGAAATATTTAATAAAATTATAAAATTTGGAGAATAAATGAAGGTGAGTTAAAATAAAAAAATTTTGAACTTGAACCAGAGCGAAATTTAATCTTTTTGAGATGAAAACAAACCCAGAAATAAGAGGGGCATGTGGCGCATTGTGTGCCAAGTATTGAGAAAATATAAATAGGGGAAAAATCAGATTTCTCCCCATTTTTAACCCAACCGTTTCAGCCGATAGAGAAGAGAGGGAAAGGGCTTGAGTTCTCCACCTTTTCTCTATGATCTACGAAGATTGGGAGCTCAAATCAACTCGAGCCAAGAACAAAAGTTGATATCCTCGCCAAGGGCTACCAAACCATATTGAGGAGGTCAAGTTTTGGGCGAAATTCCAAGGATGGAATTTTGGGAGAGTGAGGATTCTAGCTTGTCTTGGGTTCTCATAACTTCTCAACGTTATTCTACGTTTCAAGAGGTAGGATTTCTCCTAATTATGTTATTTACAACCTTGGATGTTATATTGAAATGGGTAGGTTGATAGATATGTATATCACTTGCCTATTAAAGGGATTTTAGTGAAATAGGTATTGAGTTTGGAAAGAATAAATTCCATCTTGAAATGCATATGTAGAAATTACTTCATGAAATTTCTTGACTTATGTGAATTGTGGGCATGCTATGTGTTTACATAATGCCTTGAGAAATTAAGTGTTGTTGCTTGACATGTGATAGCATGCTTGGGTTTGGATTCGAGTTGAAATGTTAATAAATGCATATTTAGATATTGACATTGTGAGAATCATGAAAATTATAATTTGTCATGGGTTGTATGAAATGTGTTGGATATAGTTCATATGGAAGACATAACATATTGAACATTGTATTATAGTTGCAATGAGACATTACATTGTATATGCACGGGAACATTGCCTTATTTGGGTGGTTGTGCATGGATATAGTCAACACAACATGGGTGGATGACGGGTGGGCTCGAGTAAGCTAAGTCGATGACTTGGCCAAGTCGCATGGTTTACAAGGTAAAGAGAGTTAAGGTTAGCAAGAAGGGCTAGAAGATCCCTCGAGTGCGAGGCCCAGTGATTTGAATACGCACTTTCGTTGGTACTTGTCCATAAAGTGTGTCGGTGTACGCGAAACCGTTGGTGGAAGTCCATAAATTTCGTGTCGGTTGGGTGCCGTTGGTGTAAGTCCTTAACTAGCCACCCCACAAAAAATCTGGAATAAATGATGTCATTTGATGTGTAACATAGATGACTGGTTCATACACATTGGCAATTGCATGTGTTGGAGAACCGGGAAGGGCTCGGGTTGAATTGCAAGGGTGAGTCTCATCTCATTTCATGGCATGACATAGAAAGTTGCAACATTGGAATCATAATCTTGCTTGGAATGTTATGAGCTGTTGAATGTTGCATGTGAACATTTCATATGCATTTAGGTTGGGGAGTAGCCTCTATAGAAAATATTCTACTAAGCGTGTTTCTCCCTTTATGGGAAAAACATTTCAGGTGCGAGATTTACGCCAATAGATGGCTCCCATTTCGAGCCCCAAGGATGAAGAAAGCCGACTTGTGGCTTTTATGATTATTTTGTAAAGCTTTTGTAAATAAATTCCATTTTATGTATAAATTCATGGAATTGACTGTAATGTAGCTTGAACAAGCCTTGTTTTGTATGAAAAACCTTATTAAACATGTATTGGGTGGTTATGGTAAGGTTTGAGATGGATTGGGGAAGAAAAACAGGAGAAATAAGCCAAAATTGGACAAATAGTACCAGTACTGCATTCCGGTATGCTATGGTCTAGAAGGTTCGACGTACCTGTACTGCGTACCGATACTGTTGTGTACCGGTACTTTGTCCTAGTGCTGTCTGTAAATTTCTGAAATTTTAACACTGTTTTCCTATGCTTTTGAACTTTGGTTTCTTTGGTTCATAGGATACAAATGGACCCTAAATGAGCTATATTGAGGCATATTGGACCTCAGATGAATTAAATAATTAAAGTAACACAGATTACATGCGTGGGTTAAAATCCCAATTATGGGGATTCGTTTGACATAAGGTCTAGAATTGCGACAAGCAAGGTTATTTCTGCGTGTCGATGGTTGGTTAATGGTTAGTGAAGGACTACCGGATTTTGGGTCGTCACAGTATCGATCCCAATAGTGATAGAATTGCTCATTGAGCTTTTTCGGAAAGTTTTGGATTTATTTTTTTAAAGTGGTGGTTCTATGGAACGGGAAAAATTTATTCAAAAACTCGAAAAGCATTTGAGCCCATGAGGTAATGGATTGAGGTCACAAGGCATTCAACCATATTTTTTGGCTTTGTCCTTGAGAGAAAAGGAAATAATTTCAAATGAGCTATATCTTCCATAGCATAGTTAGCGTTGAAGGTTATAATTGTATCCTCAAATTCCTTAATGTGTAAATAAGGATTCTCCTTTTCAATTACATATAACGTAGGAAGTAGTTGCAACATTCTCGGCTTAACTAGAAAGATGAGCTTGGACCGATAAGAGAATGCATGAGGAGTGGTGTTACGTGTGAGTTGGAGGAAATCCCGCATTGACCTCGTCAGGAGATCAAGGGGATATTGTCCCCTTTATTCCTAGGAGGGAAGTGCATTCTCTGGTTTGGAGCTCTAGGTTCTTGTGATGAGCACATAATATTACATATTTGACGGTCTCATTACATATATTTTAACTTAACTTTGTTTTTAATTACTTAGAGTTAGTCGAGTTTATGAATAATGTTGAAATCTTGTGGATGAAGGTAATTATGACATAAATGATGGATTTTGGAGCCTTTCAACTATATGTGGATGTGTGGGGAAGATATGGACACCTTACATGAGGATTTGGAGGCTTAAAAGTGAAAGAAATCAAAGAGGTATCGGTGTTTGGTAAAATAGGCACGGGCATCCACACCATTTGACAGCAGTACCTCGGTTTTTCTCCTTTTTGACCATGCTCTACTTTTAATCTGAAAAAATAAAAAACATGAAATTTATAGATTTAAATGTCCTCTGTATTGTGTCAAAATTTCAACTCAATAGGACGATTGGATCAAAAGTTATGACAATTCTACAAAAACTGGTCTGGAGCAGGCAACCTACCGATAGTTTTTACTCCAGTAGCCAAAATCTACTAGTAGAATGCAGAAAACCAACTGGTAGGTATATGCCCAGAATGACCAAAACGCCTGCAACTCATGCTCCACTTGCTTGGAGGTCCCACCTATGATTCTCCCACTTGTCCCCTGACATCCCTTACATATATAAATGCCTCCTACACCCTAGTTGAAGAATTTGGAGGCAATAACATTAATGAGGATGGGAGAGAAGTAGCCATGATGGGTGCATGTTAAGCTCTTCCTAGCCTATCCAATGCATCAAATCACCTCCCATTGAGAGGAGCCTCATGCATGAAAATGCATCAAATCACCTCCCATTCAGAATTCCACAAGATTTTGAAGAAAGGCTACATAAGCTTAGAATGCTCTAAGGAAGAAGATGAATAGTTGAATAGAAAATTTATGTTTTTGCATTTTCTTCTCCATATCAGTTGTAGTAAGCTTTAAATATCTTGTAATCCTTAATTCTCGCACTTTAATCTTATTTATTTCAAGTATATTGCAAGTTTAGTTTCATGTTCCGGAATCTACCATTGATGCATTTAAGTTTTCTTCACTTCAAATTTTAAAATGGGTGTTGCATATTTTTCTTCATAGTTTAAGATTTCTTGCATTAAGTTAAGTTCCATGTTTCATTTCTTGATTTTGTCTCTTTACATTATGCATTTTTTTTTGCTTTCACGAGTAGCTATATTTTAAGTTGGCTATTTCAAGGGAGAACTCCTCTTGGGTATGTCATTTCAACTAATCAACATACACTACGAGGAGGAAAGAAAATGAGTTGGAATGGTATACCCAAGAGGAGGTCTCCCTTGGATTAGACAACTTAAAGGTTAGTTACTCATGTTTAATGAAAATACATACATAATGTAAAAAGATATTGATAAGAAATGAAGCTTGGAACTAAGTTAATGCAAGAAAACACAAAACTACAGGAAAATGCATTTAATACCCATTTAAAGCTTGAAATGTAAAAAACTCAAATACATTAATAGTAAAAGTCAATATAATTAGCTAAACTTGAAATGTACTGGAAATAGATGACATTAAAGACAATAAAGGAAGCTTAAAAGGGTTTTACAAGAGATTACAAGAGAAATGGATGGAAAAATGTAAAAATCTAAGCTTTCTCTCTCTAACTTTATCTTCTACATAGAGCTTCTCTCTCTATAATGCAATATGAACTCAACCACACTAATGAATGCTGCATTTTTATCCATAGATATCTCCTTAGGTGTGTGACAGGCTTCCCATCAAGAGAGGGGTTGATTGGATTGAATGTTGCAGGCTAAGACATGCCTAGCCTTCCTTTCTTGCCTTACCTCTTCTCTCTCCACCTCATAAATGCACAAGCCTTCAAATTCCAAGTAGAGGTGAGGGGAGACCTATAGATGTGTAAGGGATGTCAGGGGACAAGATGGAGAAGTGTATGTAGGACCCCCAAATGGCAGAGCTTGACTTGTATGATGTCAAGGTAATCTAGGCAAAACCTTCGAGAAGGTCGATGCAAACCTTGCAGAAGGTTTGTGCAGGAACAGTTAAATGAAGAAACCAGTATGAAAAACCTTCCAAAAGGTTTTGAAAGTGAAAAGGAAGTCCAAGGCAAAACCTTCTGGAAGGTTTTTAGCCAAACATTCCAGAAGGTTTTTAGCCAAACCTTCCGAAAAGTTTTCATCCAAACTGCATTTTTCTTAGTTTCATCACCCTCCAAGCCTTCATTTAAGCTACCCCCTCATCTTCATTGACTTCAAACACTTCAATGGGGCTTAGATCAACCCATTTACATCATTTTACCTACATTTACTCAAAATTCCATCAAAAAGATGATTAACCACTTTTCTTCCCAATTTCAGGACAGAAACAAGTGTAAAAGGGCATATTAGCATACAATATATGTTGTGTTTTTGTTCTAATCATGGGATAACTGATGGTGCCCCACAAAATATTTCCCAAGTCATGCTACTCAGGTCAGGAGCTTAGCTCATCTATATTACTTGTGGACCTAAACCTCAAACCTCAACTCCGTGTATCCATATCTCAAGGAAGTTTGTTCAAAGGACAGTTCGATCCCACCAAGTTTCCCATCTTTTTGGAGTCAATCACCCAACAGGCGTAAGTCTTGTTGCGCAATAAGGGACAACCGTTACGAGGAAGGAACGAGGTTCTTGCCCTAGATCAAACAAAGCCTAGGAATGACTATAAATAAGAGGCAAAGCCCTCTAGATAAAGGAGAACCATTGTAGCTTTAAAAAATATTCTCTGCAAACCATACCCAGTTATTAATAGATTCATGAGCAAGTGACTCCCTTAAGAGTAGATTAGCCAAGCTCCCGAGCTGGTGAACTACTATAAACACTATGCGTAATTATCCACTAGTCCACAAACCCTATTCCCTAGAGCCTTGAAGCTCAGACTGAACTCTTCACTGCACGTTGAATCCATTATTCTGTTCTATCACATTATATACACTATCAGTGTGGATGATCAATAGTAGATTTGGTTACATTTTTTCAGAAAAATGTAGACAATAAAGAGCAAGAAATGCCATCGTTTAACTAAATGTAGTAGAGTTGCCGACCAATCACTGGATCTGGCATAGGAGCTGACATTTAGATAAACATCGATATGAGTGTTGTTTAAAGTTTCCTGGCGTTCTTTTAAACGCCATCACTTTTGTCGAAGCCAGCATAGATGATATTTCTTGTAAACGTAAGACTAACGCTAGGAAAAGTTGTTCCTGGCATTGTTTTTAGTTTTTTTCGGCGTTTGCGAAATGCTAGAATTTTTTTTCTTGTTTTGTGGTCTGGTAAATCCACTATGGACAACTAATAAAATGACATTACACAAAAAAGATTGAGAACAAATTGAATGAAGTTATAGTTGGCTTAAACTGAGGAACAGAATGAACAAAACCAACAACTATGAGTAGGTTTATTCTTTCACGAGGGAAATACCTGACTATCATTGTGCCAATTACTGTTCTTCCCCAACATTAAGGTTTGAGGATTTGACCATAAACCTAGTAACTTGTGCAGATTATTTAATTAACATAAACACAACCAATTAACAAACAATACGATACAATATACATCTTGAACCTTTAACAACTTTACTTATTTACATGACTTAATGTTCTCATAATACGACAATTAGACTCGCACACCATTTATTTCCCGACCATCTAGACTCAACAATGGACTTTGAATATTTATTAATATTTATGGAATTAGTGAGATACATACAATTTGTGAGGATATGGTAGTAAAAAGGGTATGGTAGATTTATCTTGGTATGTAAAAGATTCATAATATTATTTAAGTTCAGAGTGCATGTTAATTTGATTGTATGGAAAATGTTGAGAAAAGTAAAATCTCATAACGTGATGAATTAATGGTTGGTTGGTCGTTTGTTCCTGATGTAGAAGATTGTTACTATTTAGATCATACTGATAGTCTTCAATCAATTAATAATATGTTATAATTGAGATGTAACTGGTTTGAAGTTACGTGAAAATATTTCACATCAATCATAACACGGAGTTATGATGTCCCACCTTTCTATGTAGCTGATGTAGAAGATTCTCACTATTTACATCATAATGATGGTCTTCATTCAATTAATAATATGTTATACTTGAGATATAACTAGTTTGAAGTTAAATGAAAATACTTCACATTCGTCATAACACAGAGTTATTATGTCCCACCTTTTAGGTAAGCTTTGGAAATTTCACCCTGTCATGAGAAACAACCAAAAACATCCACAACACATACACAACCACACACTGTGTGAAACCAAGAAAATTTAAAATTTTATTAGATTGGTTAAAATGGTAATTAGAAATTGCGGTACGGGATTAAAACCCAAATTTTTCTAAAACTTGGATTACAAAATGAACCTCACAGGTAGATTCGTCTCGCGACCGTCAAATTTTTGCGTCTTACGAGATGATTGGGTGTCGCATGACTAAAACAACTCGATCAAATTTTATTTGCGGAATCCAGAAAATAATTTAAAGTTAGTTCAAATAAAATATACTGAACTTAACACGGAACAAGATTTAATTGATTCGGGATACGATCAAATCAGAAAAAGATGCCACATGTGACACATTGTGAGCCAAGCATTGGAGGGTATAAAAAAGGGGAAAATCAGATTTTTCTTCCACGGTGTTGATGAGTTCTTTGGAAAAGAGAGAGAATCGAGAGAAAAAAGAAAAAAACCAATATTCTCCTTCATTTCTTCTCCAGTCTACGACAATCCGACCGTCGGATCTCTTCGGGCTAAGAACAAAGATTGTTCTACACAACGAGAGCTACGCATACATACCAAAGATCACGAGTTTTAACACAATCTCAAGGATGAAATTTTTGGGATCAAAACTTTAAGGCTTGGTTTTGAGTTTTTGGAACTTCTCCTCTACAAAAGGTATTCTTTCCTAACTAGGGTTATTTTCAATCTAGGGTTGAAATATGAAATAGGTTGAGTGATAGAGATGAAATCTCTTGTATAACACATTCCTAGGGTTGTTAGAATATGAATTGGGTACATGAAACATGATTTAAACCAAATCTTGCATAATTGGGTTTTGATGTAATTGTTTGGTTGTGAATTTCATGGATAATGTGATGTTTTGGGCATGCTATGTGTTTGGACGATCTTTGTGCCTTTTAGGTGTTTGATAAAATGTCTATGATTGATTAACTGTGTTATTTGAAATTAAAATGATGTAACATACTTAGTGGAGATTGTGGAATATAATTATATGTGTTGTGGTATGAATGACATTTGAGAGAAATTGGGAATTGTCATGGATGTGGAATATGTTCATAACATGCTCATGATGTGATGAACATGATGTTGAAATTAAAATTATACATTACATTGCATATGCACGGGTAACATCGCATTCATGGACATTGGACATGAGTGTGGGTGTGTGCATGTTTTGATCAAATAACATCTTTGGTGGGTTGATGCGTGGGCTCAAAAAGGCTGGATTTAGGTTCGACTGAGTTGCACGGGTTGCATTGAAAGCATTAGCCAATGTTAGAAAAAAGGACTAGATTCCCCCTTGGGTGCAAGACCCAGCAATTTCGAATACGTACTTCCATTGATATTGAACCCATTAAGTGTGTCGGCTTATGCGAAGCCGTTGGTGGAAGTCCATAGATACCCACCCCAAGAAAGAACCAAGATTTATAGAATGGTCATTAGATGTGTGGTGGGAGCTTGGAAAGCCCAGATATATATGCTTGACATTGCAAGTGTTATGGGGACCAGCGAAGGGATCAGGTTGCATTGCATGTGTGAGTTTCATCTCATAACATGGCACGATATTTTGACATTCATTTACGAATTATATATTCTTGAATGAATGATTTTTTGATGAATTACATTTGAAAATTTCATATGTATCTGGGTTGGGAAGTAGACTCCTTAGGAAATACCCTATTGAGCTTGACTCACCTTTTATGGGAAATACATTTTAGGTGTTAAACTAGTGCAGGTGGACAGCCATCACTTGGGCCCATGTTGATAACGGAGTCGGATTTTGGCTTTTGAGTTGCATTTTGTAATTAACTATGCAACTTGTAGATTTTGGTAGAAAAAGACATGTAATGAACTCTATTGGACACTGATTTAGTGTAAATGAATGAATGTCTGAGTTTGGATGAATGTGAAATGTAATTGGGAGGATAAAAGTAAAAATCTGGGCTCAGGTACAGGTACCTAAGCGATTAAGTATCGGTACCACACTTTAGGAGGGCTCAGGTACCAGTACCTAGATTATAGTGGACTCAGGCATTGATACCAAGGCTTCAAGTACCAGTACCTCGATGGACAGTGGACTCAAATACCAACACCATGATATATAGGTACTGGTACCTAGCAAGCAATAGGTGCCGGTACCAAGTCACTTAGGTACCAAGACCTGGCATATGAAAGAGACTTGGTAAATAGAAGGCTCATGTAGTGGTACCACATGTAAGAGGTACCAGTACCTCTTCCAAAAAATTTAAAATTTAAATATAACTTTGACAAGCCTTCGGACTTTGAACCCCTTTTATTTAAATGATGGAATTGTTAAATATTAGGTGATAATTGATGGGATAGGACTTAGGAATGGTAGAGTGATTAAAGAGTTACAATTTATATGGTGGGTAGTGCTCCCACGCAAAGGAGACTCTGTCGGACTTTCGTTTTGGTTAAAAACCCGATAAAGAGGATGAAATGACGTGGTGTCGAGTTATACGACATTCACGGGTACTTCCACTGGTTAATGAGCGATCAACGGGTTAATAAAGGACCTTTGGATTTTGGGGCGTCACAGCTTGGTATCAAAGACTAGGTTCTCGGTTTACCTAAGACTTATGAGGCATGGGTCTAGGTCATTGTATACATTGTGCATTGCATGTTAAATGCTACATGTTGTATGATATGTGATGATATACATGGTTAAATGTGCATGGAAATGAGATGCTAGGGTTAGAAAATATAAACTTGAGGTCAAAAAAAAAATGGATGGGAAAACTTATGGTTCGGGGTGTCTATTAGTGACTAGCATACCTCCTACCACTTAGCATCTCCATTGGAGTGAACCCTAAGAATTAACCAACATTTATTTCCCATTTCATTTTCATCAATACACAATTACAAACCAAACTTCAACAACAAAAGATTTTTACACTTTCTCCTTTTTTTCAAAAATCACCTTCAACACGATTCACCTCCTTCCTTGAGGAGATGACCTTGGATTACCCTCCAAGTAAAACACAACACTCAAAAGTCTTTTTACGCTTGGGAAGCATTTTTGTTCATTCACATTCTACATTTTCATCATTCCATTTCACCATTTCCTTGCCCTTTCTTTTGACATCATTCGAAGGGAGAGTGAAACTCCCCCCTTCACACATACATTGAGGGATGATGTCCGGAGTTTAGGAACAACAAGGAAAAAAGTCAAGCATTTTTTACGCCGTTGCTGGGGAAGGCAAGCGTCGAATCAATAAGGTGATTTTCAGACAATGGAGGTAAGTCTCATGATGTTTATCATGGACTGAGGTACGTTGATCCTTGTATATACTTTTTCTTGTTTACATTTTTCATTTGTAGATAGTTTTGTTAAATGTAGGGACATGACGATCAAAACCGACTGGTTAGACAACCCTTGGGCCCCAATATGAACATTGATCAAGACCCAGCCGAGGATGCATGTGATAATTTTGAAAATATAGGTGCCAATCCAAACATGCAAAGGGGTGGCGAGAGAAAGAAGCTAGAATGCCCAATCCACGAATGCAATTCCCACTCCTATGAATGAAGGGAACAACATCCAAATTGATCCTCCGGCGAGGTCAATGAGGGAGTTCCTTCAACCAACACGAAGCACCACACCCTTATGCATTCTCCTTCTGTTCCAAGATCATTTCTTCCTAGTTAAGCTGGGGATGTTGCAACTACTTCCCATGTTCCATGGAGTTGAAAAGGAGAACCTCTATTTGCACGTAAGAGATTTCGATGAGATAGTTGTGACCTTCCTCACCAATCATGGTTTGGAAGACATAGCTAGGATGAAATTGTTCCCCTTTTTCTTGAGAGATAAGGCTAAGACATGACTTAATTCCTTAAGACCTCGATCCATGACATCTTGGAACCAAATGCTCTCCGAGTTTTTAAACAAATTTTTCTCGGTTCATAGAACTACCACTTTGAAAAAAGAAATTCAAAAATTTTCAGAGAAGCCCAATGATCAATTCTACCAATGTTGGGATCGGTACAAGGAGTTACTACAATCCATTCCACATCTTGGCTTTGAATCGTGACAATTGGTTAGTTTCTTCTATGAAGGAATCACACCATCCCATAGACAATTCATTGACATGATGTGCAATGGTGAGGTTTTGAACGAAGACCTTGATGAGGCTTTAGATTACTTTGATACATTGACACAAAATGCACAATCATGGAATATTACGGATCCCACCGATGAACCAAGGTCGTCTCCTCAAGGAGTAGTCAAACTCACAGGGGAAGGATTTACAACTTGAGAGATCGGGAAGACTTGCTTTCCAAAATTGCTAAATTGTCAAGGAAAATTGAAAATGTTGAATTCAATAAGGGGTACGAAGTGTCTAATGTTTCCAAGATTGATGAGTTTTGCTCAATTTGTGAGAGTGTGGAGCATTCCATATCGGAGGGCCCCAACATTCCGGCACTTAAGGAAGTGTATCACGAGCAAGTCAACACCTTTAACTAAACAAGACAATCATTTTCTCCACATTCAAACATGTATAATCTAGGTTAGAGCACCCAAACTTTAGTTGGAGAAATGAGAATCTCATTTCTCATGGTACAAATGCATACTCACCTTTCATGCCTCCGAAGCAAGGTCATTACTAAAGTCAAGGGCAAGCGTCTAGCTCACAGTATCCCCAGTCCAATCCGCAAGGGTATTCATCAAATCCACCACCACATAATTTTTTCCAAGGACCATCCAACCTATACACATACCAACCTCCTCACAAAAGGAACTTGGAGGATATGGTTCATGCTTTCATTCAAAGCCAAACTACCATCAATCAAAACCAGAATAATTTCATTCAAAGTCAAACTACCATCAACAATCAAAATGCCGCAGCTTTTAATGACATTCGGACCCAACTCATAAAGTTGACTAATTCCATGGGGGCCCAACAACCAGAGAAGGGGAATTTCTATGCTCAACCCCAAGAAAACACTAGATGTCAACATTGCATTGATTCATCCGAACCCTCTAATACGAGTTTTGAGCAACTCAAAGTGGTTACCACCCTTTGTAGTGGCAAAAAAATTGATAAAATTATTATGCCAAAGGTCTCACCCAAGGCCACAATGCCAAAAGAAAAAGACACCATGGGTGATAGCGATGATGGTGAGGCAAGTGAGAAGAAAGAAAGTGAGGTGGTTGAGAAAGAAAAATTGATTGACGAAAGTGTGTTTATCTCTCCCATACCTGTTCTTTTTTCTAATCGTTTGAAGCCACCTGTCAAGGTGGCTAATTATGATGATATACTTGAGATGTTTAAGCAGGTAAAGATCAACATTCCACTTCTTGATGCCATAAAGTAAATTCCATCTTGTGCAAAGATCTTGAAGGATTTATGCACGATAAAGAGGACGCTCAGTTTCCACAAGAAAACATTTCTCATCAAGAAAGTGAGCTCAATTTTGAGGACAAACACTCCTCCTAAGTTTAAAGACCCCGGCTGTCATACCATTGTCATAACCATTAGAAAATTTTGGGTGGAACAAGCCCTACATGATTTGGGGGTTAGTGTGAATCTTCTTTCATACTCGGTGTACAAACAACTTCATCTTGAGGAGTTAAAACCTACTCCAATCATGCTTCAACGGGTGGACTGTAGTGCCCGAACACCAAGGGGAGTAGTTGAGGATGTTTTAGTGCAAGTTGATAAATTTTACTTTCCCGTTGATTTTATTGTGCTGGTCACTGACCTAGTTGTAAATCTTAGCTCTCAAATTCTGATAATACTTAGTAGACCTTTTCTTGCTACATCTAATACTATCATTAATTGTAGGAACAGTCTTATGAAGCTTGCATTTGGGAACATGACTATGGACCTCAACATGTTCAACTTGTCCAAACAACTGGGGGATGATGAGAAGGTGCATGAAGTCAATAGGATTGACACCTTGGCGGAAGAACACTTGAAAGTTTTGGGCATGTTAAAGTTAAAAGAGGAGGAGAATGTTGATTTAGAAGGAGTTGATGAGCAAGAGGAATTAGAGAGTTTAAAAGGGGTAGAAAAGTGGGTCCCTATATTTAAAAAGCTCCCACATCAAGACAAGAAAATTTTCCCATCAAATGAGCAAAAGCCCAATTTGGAAATGAAGCCACTACTATCCCATTTGAAGTATGAATATCTTGGGAAATATGAGACATTTTTGGTGGTGATTAGCTCAGCATTGGATGCAATTCAAGAAGAAGAGCTCTTGGAAGTGTTGAGGAGACATAAAGGGACAATTTGTTTGACAATTGCCGACATTAAAGGGATAAGCCCCCTCATTTGCACACATCAGATCTATCTTGAGGAGGATGCCAAACCATCCTGACAGCCACAAAGAAGTTTGAACCCAATCATGAAAGATTTAGTGAGGGACGAGGTATTGAAACTACTTGACATGGGCATCATTTTTTTTATTACGGATAATAAGTGGGTTAGCCCCACGCAAGTAGTACCCAAGAATTCGGGAGTCACGGTTGTGGAGAATGAAGAAAATGAGCTTATTCCAACAAGGGTCATCACAAGTTGGAGAGTTTGTATTGATTACCGGAAGCTCAACTTGTACACGAGAAAAGACCATTTTTCGATGTCATTACTCGACCAAGTGTTGGAACAATTAGTGGGGCATCTATTCTATTGTTTCTTAGATGAATACTCCGGCTACAATCAAATCGAGATTGCATTGGAAGACCAAGAGAAGACCACTTTCACTTGTCCTTACGATACCTTTGCTTACCGTCGCATTTCGTTTGAGCTATGTAATGCCCTTGGAACCTTTCAACGTCCCATGATTAAAATTTTTGGTGATATGGTGGAGAATATTGTCAAGGTGTTAATGGAATACTTCTTGGTCTTTGGGGATTCTTTCAGTGGATGCTTGGGGAATTTGGAAAAAGTTTCTTGAGAGATGTGAAGAGAAGAGCTTATTCTTGAATTGGGAGAAGTGTCACTTCATGGTGACACAAGGAATTGTTCTCAGGAATATCTTCTTGGCGAAAGGGATTGAAGTTGACAAATCAAAGGTGGAGGCCATCTCCAACCTCCCCACGCCGAGAGTCGTTAAGGATATTAAGTCATTTCTAGGCCATGCTGGATTTTTCATTAAATATTTTAGTGCACTAGCCCGACCTTTGACCAATTTCTTGTCTAAGGATGTTCCATTTAACTGGTCGGATGATCGTGAGGCATCGTTTAAAAAAATTCAAAAGCATGCTTGTCACACCTCCAATTATGAGACCACCAAAGTGGGATTTACCTTTTGAGCTTATGTGCGACGCGAGTGATTACACGGTCGGTGTAGTGCTTGGTCAAAGTGAGGATATTAGACCTTATGTAATATACTACATTAGCAAAACCCTCATTGAAGCCCAAATGAATTACACTACCATAGGAAATGAGCTACTAGCAGTAGTATTTGCATTAGATAAATTCCGTTCCTACAACATTGGTTCACCGATAGGTTTTTATACTAATCATTCTGCTTTAAAGTATTTGTTCTCTAAGCAGGACACCAAACCAAGATTTATCAGGTGTATCCTCCTACTCCAAGAGTTCAATCTGAAAATCAAAGACAAGAAGAGAATGGAGAACATGGTGGTGGACTATTTATCTCGACTGGTGGTCCAAGAGGCCTCCTATCCCAGATTTTTTCCCTAATGAGCAATTACTTTCAATTCATTCTATTTGTCTATGGTACGCTGACATGTGTAACTATCTTGCAACAGAACAAATACCATAATAGTAGAACCTAGAGGATCGAAGGAGATTCATGGCCGATGTGAAGTACTTTTACTTCGACAACCCATACTTGTTCAAGTACTACCCGGACCAAGTCATGCTGAGATGCGTACCAAAAAATAAACTATGGGATGTCCTCACATTCTATCATTCAGAAACATGCGGTGGCCACTTCTCAACAAAGAAAACTTTGGCAAAGATCCTACATTTAGGCTTTTATTGGCCCTTTCTGATAGAAGATTATTTTTCATTTTGTAAGGAATGCGATAGATATCAACGTTTGGGTAGCGTTACCCGAAGAAATACGATGCCCCTCTCCCCTGTACATGTTATTGAAATATTTGATTGTTGGGGCATCGACATCATGGGTCCCTTCCCTATGTTGTTTAGCTATCTATACATTCTACTGCCAGTGAATTATGGGTCCAAGTGGGTGAAGGCTATTCCAACCAAGACCATTGACCACCGGGTCGTGGTCAAGTTTCTCAAGGAGAATAATTTTTCAAGGTATGCGATGTCGCGTGCAATAATAAGTGACAGTGGATCACATTTCTATAACAGACCATTTGCATCTTTGATGCACAAATATGGTGTTACACATAAGGTATCTACCACATACCACCCATAAACCAATGACCAAACTAAGTTGACTAATAGGGAGATCAATAATATCTTAGAGACAACGGTTAACCCAAATAGGAAAGATTGATTAGGCAGGTTGATTGATGCCCTATGGGCTTACCGCACTGCCTACAAGACTGTATTAGGCATGTGTTCCTATCGGCTAGTCCTTGGAAAGGCTTGACATTTTATAGTCAAGATGGAAGACAAGGCCTATTGGGCTATAAAGACTTTAAACTATAATTTGAGAATGGGTGGAGAACATAGGAAGTTACAATTGAATGAATTGGAGGATATTTGAAGAGACACGTATGAGAGCTCTAAAATTTCAAAATAGCAGGCGAAAATCTTTCATGACAAATCCATTGTATGAAAGTCATTCAAGCCCGGCCAAAAAGTGCTCTTGTACAACACTCGTCTATCGATTTTCTAAGGCAAACTCTTATCCCATTAGGATGGCCCCTATCTTGTCAAGGTGGCCTACTCCAATGAAGCTGTGGAAGTCACAAACTCTGAGAAAGTGCAGACATTCAAGGTCAGTGGCCAAAAACTTAAGCCATTTTTTGAGGCTTTTCAAGGACAAGGAGTGAGGGAGGATTTGACGGATCCGGTGTATCCAGAATTTGTGGAGGAATAACCAGTTTTTATGCTTTTTAGTGTACAGTCTTTTTATTTACTTATGTTATTTTCATTTTTATGTTACTGACTTTACTTGGTAGTATAGAATTGTTTTCCTTAGTTTAAGATATTGGTGTTTTTGTTTTTGTCAAAGCTCAAGTGTGAGGTGTTCTCTAACCCTAATAATCTTTTTACGGTCTTTCATTGCATATCATATCTTTTTGATGCATTGAGGAAAAATCATGACCCATGTTGGAGGATGAGGTGCACCATTTGTATGATTCACCAATATTTGTGTAAATTTTTTGTGGATAATACCAATTTTTTGGGGTGAAAATTCACCATTCACATAGCATACAATTTTTTTTTACAATAGTGCAAATTATGTGAAAATTTTGAAGTTTTTTTGAAAAATATCTGAATGTTGATCTGTATTCCCTTATTAAGAATGCTTGGGTTGGATGATATGTTGTTTTTTTGTTTTGAACCTTGAGCACATGAGCATATTATAAAAGTTCATCATATGCGTGAGTATCACATATGCATATGCTTTTGAACTCAACTGTATGTGCTCCTTGAATGTGTAATTTTAGCAATTTACAGACTAAATTCATATTTTAGGCTTGACATAAATACTGGAGATGATTAAGGACCCATGAGAGCTTTAGCATCAATCCTTTTTGGAGGGAACATACAATTACTCAAGGAACAATTCTTAAATTTCAAATTTGTTCAATAGTCTCATTATGCTTGTTTCGCTTAGGTGCTTTAGTGTAGTCGACTAACTTGTCTTGAAACACATAATGCCCCTATATCTAAAATGATCTTAGGTCATTTTTGAATATTTTGAGCCTTAGCCTTATTCTTGAAAAAAAATTTGTCCCTAGTGCCGTGATTTAGCCTTGATTGAAATTCGTTTGTGATGAGCACACAATTGACAAAGCCAGAAAAGAAAAAAAAATCTACCTTACTGATGAGCACAAAATATTGCATATTTAATGTCCTCATTACATGCATTTTAACTCAACTTTTGCATATAAGTACTTAAAGTTAGCTGAAATTATGAATAATGTTGAATTTTTGATGTTGCAGGTAATTATAGCGTGAATTATGTATTTTAGGACCATGCAACTAGGTATGGATGTGTGGTGAAGGCATGGACACATTACATGAGGATTTGGAGGCTTGAAAGTGAAGAAATCTAGGAGGTATTGGTGTTTGGTAACAAAGGCACTAGCAGCCACACCATTTGGTTGAAGAGCCTCGATTTTCCTCCATTTTACCATGATCCACTTTCAATCTAAAAAAGTGCAAAAAATGAAAGTTGTAGAGTTGTATGTCTTCTATGTTGTGTCCAAATTTCAGCTCAATCGTACGGTTAGATCAAAAGTTATGACATTTATATGAAAACTGGTTGGGAGCAAAAAATAGTAACGGTATGCAATACCGATACTGAAGAGTACCGGTACTTCATATCGGTACCCCGAACTTCTGAAGGCTTACAATACCGGTACACAGTACTGGTACGCTACCTAGAAGTGCCTAGAATGACTATTTTTCATCCTCCACTTGCTTAGGGGTCCCACCAATGCTTATCCCACTTGTTCCCTTACATTACTTACACATGAACATGCCTCCTACACCCTAGTTGAAGACTTTGAAGGCAAGGGTATTAATGTGCATGAGAGAGAAAGGGTGAAGCCCGTGAGTGCAGGCTAAGCTTGTGCTAGTCTGCCATACCTATCCATTTAGCCCCTATTGATGGTTGGCACATCACACAGCTAGAGGGACCCCTCATGGATGAAATTGCAGGGCTCACACTCCTTATACTCAACATTCTTCAGCATTGCAAAGGGTGACTACCTAAGCTTAGATAGTTCCCAGGAAGAATATGATGAATAACAGATAGAAACTTTAAGTTTTTGTATTTTCTTCCATCCTTTCACTTGTAATTTATTGAAAGACTCTTGTAATCTTCATTTAATGTCTTTAATGTCATTTACTTCAAGTCTATTTCATGTTTAGCTACATGTTTAGGATTTCACCATTGTTGCTTTCAAGTTTTCTTCATTTCTTAGCTTAAAATGGATATTGAATATTTTTCTTTATAGTTTAAGTTTTCTTGCTTTAAGTTATGTTCTAAGCTTCATTTCTTCATTATGTCTCTTTTCATTATGCATGTCTTTCCATTAAGTATGAGTAGCTAGATTTTTAGTTGGCTAATTTAAGGGAGACCTCCTCTTAGATTTTCCATTTCAACTCATTTTCTTTCCTTCTCTTGGTGTACGGTGGTTCGATTTGACTGGGCAGAGAGTGGATGAGATCATGAGTCTTTGATATTCCGTAGACTAGTCACGGTTTATGCTTGGATCCTCACCATCCCTTCTCTATCTTTCCACGAATCAATTGTTCATCTATGCACCAAGGAGGATAGTTTCAAGTTGAGTTGGGATTCCCACTGGAATAACCTCTTTGGATTACCCAACACTTGTTTTCTTGCAGTTTCATTAAGAACAAAACTCACCAAAACTAACTACAAGATTTTACACTTTTTATCTTTTTCACAAAATCACTTTCACACAACTTGAACTTTCCTTCCTTGAGGAGACGACATTTGAATACTCTTTCAAGTAAAACACGACAAGCAAAAGACTCATTGCGCTTGGGGAGAACTTTTGTTCACACGTATTTCATTTCATTTCATTTCATCCACCATTCCACTGCCTCATTTTTCGCATCATTCGAGGGAGAGTGACACTCCTTTCACACATAAGCCATACACACATTTGAGGGTGATGTGGAGAGATAGGGAATATACTGCAATGGAATTCACCAAGCACTTATCTTGGTTGTTTCTAGAATGCCCTAGCATTCTTTGCATGAGATTATGCCAAAGTTGTTTCATTTTCGTACATGAACTTCATTTTTGGATTACATGAAAGCACACTTTATTTTGTGCACAAGATTTTATCTCACATGTACACATGGAGTGCACGCCACGATAGCTATAATTTATTTCATTATTAAAAGTGACTCGTGGTGAGTTTTGCATTGAAGCTAAATTTGCCTAGCCATTCAAATTGAATTTTGTTGCGTAAATACTCAAATTACTTGTCCAATTCACATACACACGAGTTTGAAAATGAATGTGTAGGTGCATACTTTAGACTAGAATTTATGGCTATAATGATGCTCATGTGTGCTTAGTTCGGCCAGTTAAACAATGTGTTATTTAGTTTATTGCTTATAGAACAGGGAAATATTTCTCAACTTGTTGATATTTGAATGAATGAAGAATGCCCTTGTTAGTTGCATATGTTTCTAGCATTTGGGGTATTCATTTTGATAGTTAAATTAAGAAATCCATGCCTTGTGCATTGAATGCATCAAAATCTTAAATCGTATTGCAATTTCGGTAATAATTTGGGCACGATGGTTCAAATTGTGGTTTTAATAGTGTAACACAGGATTAAGGTGGGGTAGAGGTTATAGTGGAAGTGTTAGAATGTGTAGGATAGGTCTTGAAATGAAGTAGAGTGGTTGTGTGTTGGATAGTAGGGGTATTTTGCAAATAAGGCAAAACCTACCGGTAGGTTTCGCCTGGAATGCAAAAATTAGGGCTTTTTATCTAAATTTTTTGGTGAACCCTTTCATTCCTCTCTCACTCAATCCACTCCCAAGTTTTCCAAATCACTCTTCTACCGGATCCCCAACCCTAGTCCTGTCGAATTGGTGTGTTCATTGAAGATTTAAAGCTTTCCCCCTTTTGGAACTCTAGAATTTACAAAAATCACTCAAGCCCTAATCTCCTTTCAAATTTTCAAATTCTCCAAAAATCTCTCAAATGACTCATAATGTGGTAATCATTCTTGCGGCTTTGGACCCAATTGAGGGCCTCGTCTGGATTCTCTGCTCACTTTTGACTATGGGGGCACTGTTGTTTTGCATGGCCCAAACCAAGCGAACCGGACCCGACTCCTCTCAACCCGAGGAGCCTAGCAGTCGCCAGAGAAGTGGAGAAGGGTGAAGTGGGGACAAAAATGAGTAGAGAAAGAAGGCCAAAAATGAGACGAGGAACCAGTTGATTCACGAAAAAATGTAATGTGCAAGCGGCGTCTCGACCATATTTCTCTTGGCCTGAGGAACAAGGTGTTGCAGCTTATTGTTGCCCATGTGATGTCATTCTGGTTTGAGCCAGTGGATGGGTACAACTTGTCTCTATGCAGAGAATTCTATCAAAGCTTTCGGTGGTAGAGGTGAATGAAGTTGAGAGTTGAGGGCTAATATAAGGGGTAAGTCGTTTGAGGTGACTCTCGATGGTATTGCCACTTTCTTAGGGAATTACGAGAGACCACCCTCCTTTACGCCTGTTTATCCTCATAACATCACCTGAGCCAAGACTATTGTTGAGTTCATAGCTTTGATGTATAATGACCCTAGTCAATTTAAGGGGACAGTCCACGTTTGAGGATTAAAGCATTCCTATGGAATGTTAAATAAACTTCTTCATTATAATCTACTCCCAAGGGGAGCAAAAAAGACACCAAACATTGAAAAGTTGGCTCTTTTGGACGCAGTCATGTCAGGAAAGACAGTTAATTTTGCTCTTTTTGTGTGGGAAGTGATGAAAGACTTTGCGGAGACACAGATGCCTAAGGCCAATCTGCCATTCGAAAGTTTGGTGACCCGGATATGCAAACACTTTAAGTGCAAGGCCTACGTTTTTTATAAGCTCACTCTTCCCGACACCAAGGCAATTGGGAAGGCAAGTAGGAAGAAGAGAAAGGCGGTGAGTCGAGGGGAAAGAACTAGGGTTTGGGGGCAAAATTCTGAGGCTGCTAGGCCTTCTTCGTCAGCCCTATCCTCTTTTGCTGTAGAGTGCTCAATACCTCAGCACCTCGATGCATTAGAGGTGTCAGTGCATGGGATAGAGGTGATAGTGCAGGGGATCTCTACTATGATGGCTCGGCTCTTTGGTCATACGTTCCCTGGAGAGCCCATTCCTAGTGGACAACATCCATCAGTTGTTATCCCCTCTGCCTCCACAGTAGTTGAGGTGGAGGATGATGATGATGATGACACAGATGAGGAGGAAGGAGAGAGTGAATTTGATCGGGAGGATGACGGAGATGGAGATGGAGATGGAGATGAGGATTAGGGTTTATTGGTTCTTCCTTTTTTGTCTTTTTTTTTTTTTTTGTGTTGGATTGTACATAGCTAGGATGGAGTTGTTGACCTAGTAGAAGAGTCTCTAGGAATTTTATTCCATTTTGTCTTCTTTTTTTTTTTTATGTCTGACTCCATGTACTCCAACTTTGAAATACATTAATAAAACACCACAATTTTCGTTCCATCTTGTCCAAGTTTATTTCGTTAATTGCATTATGATTTATATATTTTGATTGCTTGGTTGAATTACTAGTTTAAATGGGTTGTTGTATACTATACTCTTGTTTTGAAAATAAACTTTTCTAGGTACTAGCAAAGCTCCAGTTGGAGGGTGTGATTAGCACAAAACATTGCATATTTTAAGTGCAGTTGCATCCCTTTTTGTGCTAGCTTTAGTGGTTAATATAAATGGATATGCATCATTAGTGCTATTTAAGGAATTTCGATATGTTTGCAGTTAAAAGGTGATAAATGATGATTGCTAAGCCTTTTCATGGTGTTTAAGATGAATACAAGCATGGGATGATTTGAGGAGAGCTTCGGAGGTGGAGGAACCAAAATTTTTGCAAAACCAGGAAAAACCTACCGGTAGATTTTAGCTACTTTCCTGCACCTACCACCAAACTTACCGGTATATTTAGGTCATTGGAGTAAAACCTACCAGTAGATTTTATTGAAATAACCTAGATTCTACATGTCATGCTCTGCTATCTGGGGGTCCCACCAAACATTCTCCTACCTGTCCCTGCCACTCCCAACACCATGGGCATCCCTCTTACACCTCTTCTTGGACTTTTGGATGCTTGATCAATAATAAGGAAAGAGGAGAGAGAAGATGATGACTGTGGAGACAAAGCTTGCACCAACCCTGTCCAGCCCATCACCTTTCTGCCCCTAGGCATGGAGATCACATCTGAGGGCTAGAGCATCACTCCATGGACGTTTTTGGAGAGGGCTGGCACCATTACGAGATATACATTATAATATAGAGAGAGTCTAGGAAGAAGATGAATAGTGTTAGAGAGAGAAGTTGAGATTTTTACATTTTCTTCTGCACATTGTCTTGTAATTTCATGTAAGAATCTTCTAAGCTTTGTTTGAAGTCTTTAATACTATTTATTGCAAGTTGTTTTCAAGTTTAGTCATTCATTGAAGCTTTCACCATTAATGCATTCATGTTCTTCTTTTTCTTAGTTTCAAAATGGGTATTGAATGCATTCTCTTTTAGTTTATGTTTTCTTACATTGACTTAGCTACAATCTTTATTTCTTTATAATGTCTTCTCATTACATTTTTGTCTTTACCTTAAGCATGTGTAGCTAAGCTTTTTAGTTGGCTAATCCAAGAGAGGCCTCCACTTGGGTATGCCATTTCAACTCATTTTTTTTCCTTCTCTCAGAGTACGATGGCTCGGTTCAACTGGGCTGAGGGTAGATGAGATTGTGAGTCTTTGATATCCTATAGTCTGGTCACGGGTTATGCTTGGATCCTCACTTCCATCTCGTCTCTAGCTTCCCACGAATCAATAGTTCATCTATGCTCTATTAGTGGAAAGTTTTGAGTTGACTTAGCATCCTCATTGGAGTGAACCCTACGAATTAGCCAACATTTATTTTCCATTTCATTTTCATCACAACACAATCACAAACCAAACTTCAACAATAAAAGATTTTTACATTTTCCCCTTTTCACCAAAAATCACCTTCAACACGATTCACCTCCTTCCCTGAGGAGAGACCTAGGTGTACCCTCAAAGTTAAACACGACACACAAAAGTATTCTTGCACTTGGGAAGCATTTTTGTTCATTCACATTCCACATTTTCATCATTCCATTTCGCCATTTCCTTGCCCTTTCTTTTGACATCATTCCAAGAGAGAGTGACACTTCCCCTTTTACACATACATCATACATACATTGTGAGATGATGTCCAGAGTTTAGGAATAACAAGGAAAAAATTCAAGCACTTCCCTATTGACTAGAGTGATCGAGTCCTAGGGGTAGGATATGGAGATATTGTCAATCAGGGGCTGGGTTTATTCGGGTAGAGGTGACGAGGGTTGGGCTATTCACGTAGATGGTAGTCTTCGATATAGGGGAAGGGTTATGGTTCCCCGGTCTGTGGATAAGAGAGAGGAGATTCTCAGGGAGTTTCATTACTCCCACTGTTTTGTGCATCCAAGTGACACAAAGATGTACCATGATTTTCGCTGCCAATACTATTAAAGCGAGATCAAGAGACATGCTGGAGACTTCGTTAGCAACTAATAGGTCAAGGTTGAGCATTAGAAACCAGTAGGGTTTCTCCAACCTTTGAAGGTGGTTGAGTGGAAATGTACTTACCACTGACTTTTCGTGGACATGATGCAATATGGGTGATCGTGGACTAGCTTATGAAGTTGACACATTTTTTGGTTGTGCATATGACATTAACACTAGTGGAATTCTGCATGTTTTACATATGGGAGATAGTCCAGTTACACAGGTGCCTATATTGATAGTATTAGATCGGGATCCCAGGTTCACGACCCATGTTCACGACCCAGTTGAAGATGACTATAACTTTTCATCCCCAGACGGATGATCAGTTAGAGAAGACCATCTAGACTTTACAGAAAATGCTTCGTGCATGTGTAATTGATCTCAAGGCTGGTTGGGAGGAGCATTTACCCTTAGTGGAGTTTGCGTACAAAATAGTTATCAGACGAGCATATAGATAACACCCTATGAGGCAGTTTATGGGCGACCATGTTGTTCTTTGATCTATTGGACAGGGGTTGGATGGAGACCTTCTACGAGTCTAGACTTGATTATAAACACCTCAGAGAAGGTAGACTTGTTATGAAAACATCTTCTTGTCGCTCAGAATCGGAAGAAAAGCTACAACGAAAAATGGTGGAGACCTCTACAGTTTGAGGTTGGGGATCCACATCTTCTTGAAAGTTATACCTAAGAAGGGAGTGGTTAGGTTCGAAAAGTAGGAAAAGATGTCACCAAGGTATATTGGGCCCTTGAGGTACTCGAGAGGGTTGGTATAGTCACTTACCGGTTGGCGCAACTACCAAATCTATTAGGTATTCACGTGGTGTTTCATGTCTCTATCTCCAGAAGTACACTCCAGATCATCTACCTATGGTGGATTGGGGTGAGCTAGTTGTTGATACAGATGAGACCTTCAAGGACGGACCAATGCATATCATGGATAGTTGAGAGCAAGTTTTGCATGGTAAGACTGTGAGCCTAGTGAAGGTGATATGGTAGCATCATGGTATGGAGGAGGCGATATGGGAGTGTGAGGACACTATCCATGCCACATATCCATTCTTGTTCAATGATGGATATACAGTTCTTATAGTCATAGAGTGTTATATGGATTATGGCATACTCATGTTGTTATATGTTCTTGTATGTGTAATTTTTGGGACGAAATTCCTTTAAGGGAAGAAGAATGTAAAACCTAGAAAATTTAAAATTTTATTAGAAAGAGTAAAACAAATAATTAGCCATTGCAGTATAGGTTGAAAACCTAATATTTTCAATAACTCGGATGACGAAACGAGCCTTACTGTTGGATTCGTCTGGCAAAATCTAGCTATCCGGTCAATTTTCGTCGAATTCTGAGATAGTCAGATTTTTCGCATTTTACAAGGCGATTGGGCGTCGCTTGACTAAAACAACGTGATTAAATTTTATTTGCGGAACCTGAGAAATAATTTACACTTAGGTTAAATAAAATATGCTGAATTTAATACACAACGAGATTTAATTAATTTAGGATAAAATTGGATCAGAAAAGGAATTTGATTTTTTCCCATTGTGCTGCGGAGTTTTCTAGAAAAGACATAGAAGAGAGAGAAAAGAGGAAAAAACCAAAGATTCTCCTTCACTTCTTCTCTAATCTACGACAATCCAACTATCGGATCTCTTCAGGCCAAGAATAATGATTGTTTTACGCGACAAGAGCTATGCATACATACCAAAGATTGTAGGTTTTGCCACAATCTCGAAGACGGGATTTTTTGGATCAAAGTTTTGAGGCTTCGTTTGGAGTTTTTGGAACTTATCCTACGCGGTATTACTCTACAAGAGGTAGGATTCCTTTACTAACTAGGTTTATTTCCAACAGAGGGTTGAATTATGAAATGGGTAAGATGTTAGAAATGAAATCTCATGTATAACACATACATAGGGTTATTAGAATATCAAATGGGTACATAAAACAGGATTTAGACCAAATCTTGCATGATTGTGTTTTGATGAAATTGCTTGGTTATGAATTTCATGGATAATATAATTTTTTTGACATGCTATGTGTTTACATAATCTTTGTGCCTTTTTAGGTGTTTGCTAAATTGCCTATAATTGATTAAGTGTGTTATTTGAAATTAAAACGATATAACATGCTTAGTCGAGACTGTGAAATGTAATTATATACTTTGTGCTATGAATGTCATTTGAGAAAAATTGGGAATTGTCGTGGAAATGGAATATGTTCATAACATCCTCATGATGTGATGAACATGATGCTGAAATTGCAATTATACATGACATTACATATGCAAGGGTAGCATCGCATTGGTGGGCAAGGACATGAGTGTGGGTGTGTGCATGTTTGGATCAAACACCATCCTTGGTGGGTTGATGCGTGAGCTCGGAAAGGCTGGACTTAGGTTCGACTGAGTTGCAGGAGTTGCATTGAAAACAAGGGCTAGGTGTGATACGATGACATAATAAACAGTGGGTTCAGATATCTGTTCCAAGTCACTTAGATACCGATACGTGGCAAGTGGAAGGGACTTAAATAAATAGAAGGTACCACATGTAAGAGGTACCTGTACCTCTTCCAAAATTTTCAAAATTTAAATATAACTTTGCCAAAGCCTTAGACCTTGAATCCTCTTATTTAAATGATGGAATTGATTAAATATTAGGTGCTAATTGATGGGATAAGACCTTGGAATGGTAAAACATTTAAAGAGTTACAAGTTATGTATAGGGTATTGCTCCCATGTAAAAGAGACTCTATCAAACTTTCGTTTTGGTTATGATCCTAGTGAAGGGGATGAAATAACGTGGTGTTGGGTTATATGGCATTTACAGGTACTTCCGTGTGTTGATGGATGATCAATGAGTTAAGAAAGGACCCCCGAATTTTGGGGAGTCACACACTCGCACTAATTTATCTGCATATATGTCTCGCATAATCCAAATGCACACAATTTAATTAACTTCTAGTTTATCTGTGTATAAGAATTGCTACCGCAAAAGTCCAAAATCAAAGTAAAACTTAAACAGATCAAGTTCAAGTACTCTAAGAATCATAAAATTATTTGTGATCCAAATCTAAAAATAATTCAAAATGTAATGAAAAAATAGAGTGACAGTTAGACGCGGGTGGGTTAAGTGATGTGACATAAAAAAACAGTTAAGTGATTATTTAAATAGACAAATTTAACAATTGCATATTTAAACGTGGATTCAGAGTACATAAAAAACACACAATGATGTACATAAGAATTACAAAAAGGAAAAAGAGGACCCAAAAGAGGAAAACCACTATTCTTTTTCAAAAATAAAAATAAAAATTCCTCCAAAAACATGAAACTTGAAACATATCAAACAATGTACACAAAAAGCCATTATGATTCATTATGTTAATAAACAAAAACTAAAACTCCATACCTAACAAATCCAAACATGCACAATATATAGTTTTATGTCCAAGATATAGTGTAGCTATAATTAAATTCTCCACAAACACTTAAAAGTGTTAAACCAAACTATGTAATTATCTAGTTATGCAAAACAGCTATGTCAATGCGTACAAAATGCTAGCATGAACTATACTTATTTTCTTTGATGATTGTCTCACAGATGTCACATGCAAAGAATTTCTTGCTATTCCATCTATTCCACACATAAAATCAAAATAAACAATTCATGTCTAACAGTAAACCATAAATTGTAAATTGACTAAAAAAATAAATAAGTCATGTAAACATTCAGGGACATGTGTATGACTGAATGTTCAAATTCTGATTCAATTTGGACCCAAAAACAAAAACGAAAGCCACTGACCCCACCATACGCAGGTCACTACAACCAAACCTAACTTATGGAACTAATGATTGGATATTATCCATCAGCATCCAACTTAAAATAAGTAAATAATTTATATTAAATTCACTGATGCTTGTTAAAACTTATCATCAAAGCTTGGAATCCTCAATAGTTCAAATTGACTAGACCAGTGATAAAAAACTATGCAACTTGATGACACAAAAATAGTCAAACCTTAATATCAAAGATTATGAATTATGCATGGTTCACAGAGAAAAGCAAGCTCTAAAAGCATGTTGTGAAGTAAAGCTCGAAACGCACATATGTATAGTAGGTAAAACAATAGTCCAAATAAAATCCCTAAATTAAATTCAAAACCTCAAAAACTAACCAAAGTATTCCTATTTATTTGATGGACTGTTTTAGCATTCCTACTTTCATAGATGCTTAATAGTAAGAGTACATAAGCACACTATGACATGCCAACTAATTTGTCAAAAGTGCTAATAACATTCATGTTGAAAACCCTAATAAAATTAATTCACTAAAATCTTAGAATTTTTAGATCAACACTTTACCTTCTTCATTGTCTAAAACATGAAAGAGAGTCTAAAAAATGAAACAGAGAATATAACGAAGATAGATATACATGGAAAAATAAAAAAATTAACAAAAAATTAACTCTGCTAAATACAATGAAATGAAGCGCGCGCACACACACACACATTGTGAGACAGAGAGAGAGAGAGGCTCACATATTCAATACAAAGAAAGTAGGGATAGACGTACAGGTTCTTCTTATGTCTCCAGTGGATCAGTATCAGATTCCAACTTAGCAAAGCTAGAAGGATTAACAATAGTTGGGTAATTCATTCCATAAACAACAAAAAATAAAAATAGCCACCATAATATCTTAAAAGGCAAATTGCACTATACCAAATAGATAAATAAGAAAATTATCTTATTTATTAGCTCCAATAAAATGTCGTAAATTTCCAGCCCTGTTATAAGTAAGATATATAAAAGAGAGAGAGAGAGAGAGAGAAAGAGAGACAATGCGAATGATGCAACAATTATGACTAAAGTTATAAAGCCAAGTATGAAAGGTATGAAGACCAACCTCTTAGTTTAGAAAGCCAGTCTCATGAAGAGATCATTCACCTTCATTATTGCTAGTATCCATTTTTGTGTCAAGATTGCCAGCTCTTAAAGAGTAATGCTAGATGGACTTAAAAATTAGACTTAAAAACTAAACTTGATAATCTCAACTATTGAATAGGTAGTTGGTCCCAATAAATATTGGGACCCACAGTGAAATCAATGTCTGTAATTATCAAATCTAATTTTTAAGTCCATGTAGGATTACTCCTTGCTAAATAGTACCATGTTGTCAGGGACTCTAATGAAATATTTCCTTTTTCTTGTAAATGCTCCCCCAAACAATTCTCAACCTGTTTTATTAAAATGGAGGTACTTTTAAGCAACAATCACCAAAAAGCAATAATAAATTTAGGAATTTTCTAAAGAACACAACAATTTCACCACTTGATAAAGCCTTGGATCATGAACCGTAAATCCTATCATTTGGTTTACTCTACTTCAAAAAACTTACAACCAGGTGATTGTTGAAAAACGTTGTTGTTCCTACACTCCTAACATGAACCCTCAAATATGTATATAGCTTATATGTGTGGGTGAGTGTCACTCTCGCTCGGATTCATGCAAGAGAAAGGGCAACAGAATGGTGGTGATGAAATGAAAAAATGTACAATGAAATAAAATATGTGTGTGGTGAACAAAAGTGCTCCCCAATCGCAACGAGTCTTTTGTGTGTCGTTGTTTTATATGTAAAAATATTCCAATGTCGTCTCCTCAGGGAAGAAAGTTCAAGTTGTGTGAAGGTGATTTTGGTGAACAAAAGAGAAAAGTGCAAAATCTTTGAAGTTTGTGTTTTGGTGTTTGAATTTTGGGAATGAAAATAGAATAAAAATAAGTGTTGGCTAATCGAAAGAGGTCATTCCAATGGGAATCTCAACTCAGCTCGAAACCTCCCTCCGAGGGTTTATAGATGAACGATTGATTCATGGGAACCTATGGACGAGATGGTGAGGATCCAAGAATAAACTGTGACTAGGCCTATGGAATATCAAAGAATCAACACTACATCCACTCTCAACCCAGTCAAACCGAACCATCGTACACCGAGAGAGGAAAGAAAATGACTTGAAATGGAAATCCCAAGAGGAAGTCTCCCTTGTTTTAGCCAACTTAAAGCTAGCTACTCATAATAAAGGACAAGACATTAATATAAATGAAACACATTGTAGAGAAATAAAGATTTAAACTAAGTTAATGCAAGAAACCTAAACTATGAAGAAAGAAATACAATACCCATTTTAAACTTGAAATGAAGAAAACATGAACAATGGTGAAATCTAAAACATGTAACTAAACTTGCAATATACTTGAAATGAATGGGATTAAAGACAATAAATTAAGCTTACAAGAGTCTTACATTAAAATACAAGTGAAAGGATGGAAGAAAATGCAAAAACATAAATTTCTCACATTATGACACTACTCATCATCTTCTTCATTGGAACTACTCCTAAGCTTAGGTAGCCACTCCTTTGAAAAGGTTGTGTAATGCTGAAAATAATGTTGGAGAACTTCAATTTTCGTGCTTGGTGGTCCCCCAAGGTGTGTGCAGGTTTCCCATCAATGGGAGGTGAGATGATGACCTTTGACAGATTAACGAAGAGCTAGCCTGCAACTCACATGGCAGCCCACTTCTCTCCCATTCTTCATAAATTCCAAGCCTCAAAAGTTTTCAAATTGTGTAAGGAAGGAATGGAAATGTGTAAGGAAATATTGGAGGGCAAGTGGGAGAAGTGTAGGTGGGACCCCCAAGCAAGTGGAGCTGAGTTGCAGGAGGTTCGGGGCTGTTCAGGGGAGCATACCGATACTGTGTACCAGTACACTAAACCTTCTGGACTCGGGCGTACCGGTATGTAGTTCTGGAACTGTACCGTATCGGTATTGTGTGTCAGTACTATTTTTCTGCTCTAGACCACTTTTCGTAGAATCAGAAAAATGTTTGATCCAACCTTTGGATTGAGCTGAAATTTTGACACAATATAGAAGACATCCAAATCTAAAACTTTTAGGTTTTGTATTTTTTAGGATTCAAAGTGGATCATGGTCAAAATGGAGGAAAACCGAGGCAATGAAACCCAGTGGTGTGGTTGCTAGTGCATTTGTTGCCAAACGTCAATACCTCCTTCGTTTCTTCACCTTTAAACCTCCAAATCCTCATGTATTGTGTTCATGCCTTCCCAACACATCCATTATAGTTGCAAGGTCCTAAAATCAATGATTTAAGCTATAAAAACATGCAACATCGAAATTTCAACATTATTCATAATTTCGGCTAAAGTATTTAGATGCAAAAGTTGAGTTAAAATGCATGTAATGAGACCGTTACATATGAAGTATTATGCGCTCATCAACAGGCACAAAAAAAAAACATCATAAACATTTCAATTTGAGATTTTATCAATTTTGAACCTCCTTAATAGTTCATTATTTGGTTTATTGGTTAAAGTCATTCCCAAAGAAAAATGCCAGAATACATAGAATAGACTTAAAGGGACTGAACCTTTTAGTACTTGTACCTAACTATTTTTTGTTAGAAGATTTTTGAAAACTTGGAATCTACTATTATCAACATGTTTAACGGTTATTAACATCTATTCTCAAAAGATTGTCCAAAACTTTAGGCTCATGGGTACCTAGCACTGATTTGTTCTCAAAAAGATTACCAAACACTAATTTTGTGTCTATATTTCCTCTGCAACCTAACAGAGAATTTTGTAATATGGAAAACACGGTTCCTACTAATGGTTTTATTTTACTTCATAATTCAATTGATTTTTATGAATTTGAGAAAAAAAATGAGATCAAATTGCTCAAAAGTAGGCTGAAAGTATAGTATATGCTGTGGAAGGAACATATCATACACATACCTACTGTTATGTGTGTGGGCTATGTGACGTGGTTTTAGGGGGGTGTCGTGTGGGTTGAGCATAGAATTAGGGGCAATTGGTTGAATACCTTGTGTGCGTGTATCATGTGTGTGTGTCATGTTTGTTGTGAGAGTGCAAAGTGTTGTTTGGATTTTTCAAATATAGCAAAATTACGTATTGAAATAGCTGATTGATATCACGATGATTAGAATAAAATACTAACAATCATGCACGAAAACAGTAACAAATAAATCTATAATTAAATAATTAACAAAATGACCCGATTGTAGATCAAGAACTGTGATTGAACTTTATGTAGCACTCCAATCTAGGTGCCCAGCAAACCAGAAATTGTGTTGTACTCCTAGAAAATGCAGATTGCTAATACCCAAAAGTATAAATGTAATGATTGCCTAATGACGAATTTTGTTAATGCATAATGGTTTAATGATTGCCCAAAAGTATCCTACAATATTCCACTTGGTTTTTTAAGGAATAAAAGTCATTAAAAGCACAGCTTACTGTAATAGAATCTACATACAACATTAGTTTATCATAGGAATAGGTAAGAGAAATTATCTTCTTAGTGTTTTTTTTAATCACACATAATTCGGTTGTCCCTTTGAACCTAGATCTTGAGATCTCCAGTCAACTAGGTTGGGTTTCCATTAAAGTAACTCATAAGTCATAGGTTTTAAGCCCAATATTTGTGAATCCTTTTGACATCTTGACTCTGTGACATTTCTCATGTCTTTGCTTTGGTGCTTGCTTTAATTTATAAAGTTACTTAACAAGCTTGCACACTTTCTTCACTTGTTCTGGAACTCTACAGGTTGCTTCATATAATTTTTTTCATTTAAGTCACCATTTAGGAAAGCTATTTTCACATTCATTTGGTGTATATCCAGATTATGCAACGATGCAATAGCTATGAGCATATGAATTGATGTTATTCTCGAAACAAAAGAATATGTATCAAAATAATCAAGACCTTTCTTTGGTTTCTAACCTTTAGCTATAAGTCTTGCTTTGTACTTATTAATTGATCCATCAGTTTTTATTTTTCTCTTGAAAATCCACTTACACCCTAATGGTTTATTTCTTGGAGGAAGATCTACTAACTCCCAAGTGTGATTTTGCATGATGGATTCAATTTTACTGTTTACTACTTCTTTCCAAAAAGGTGCTTTAGGGGTGGTCATCACTTCCTTGAAGATGTGAGGTTCATTTTATAATAAATATTTCAGAAAATCAGGACCATAGAACTTAGAAGTCCTTGACCTTTTACTACATCTAAGTGTCTCTTCATTTTCTTCATCTATAGACTCAAGGTATATATTACTAGTTGCAGTATCATAAATTATTTTAAGAGAGCTTCCATCACATGCATTATTACAAGGAAATACATTATCAAAGAATGATTCATTTCTAGATTCAATAATTGTATTGCTATGTATATTAGGTACATCATATTTATGCACAAAAAAATGATATGCACTACTATTTATTACTTAACCAATAAATATGCAATCAATGGTCTTAGATCCTATTTTAATCTTTTTGGGAATAGAAACCATCACCTTAGCCAAACACCCACATACTTTTAAATATTTATAAGAAGAACTCCGACCTTTCCATAATTCATTGAGTTTTGTCTAACTTCTTGTGAAGTAATTTATTTAAAATATAGTTTGCTAAAAGTAAAACTTCCCTCCACAAGTTCTGAAATAATCCCGAACTAATCAACATGATATTTATCATTTCTTTCAATGTTCTAGTAGGAACGAAGCCCGTGAGTTATAACCGTAGGAAATACTAATATTGTAAAAATAATAGTTAAAGCCGGTTTAGCTAGTGAATATATGACATAACTTGTAAAAGAACTTCTATTAACTATATTTGGGGTACAAATGTATGTTGTGTAAGTTTGGATTGACTTTAGAAGGGTTTAGGATGGATTGAAAATGAAAAAACGGAGGAAAAAGGCAAAATCGTACCGGTACTGTATTCCCGAACACATTGGTCAAGAGAGTTAGACGTACCGGTACAATGTACCAATACTGTACCGTACCAGTACTGTGTATCGGTACGGCCGAAAGAGGTCTGGCAATTTAATGTTGCGATTTGGGGTCCATTTTAGCCTTATAAATACCTAGAGACGCCTCCTTTAGCCCCATTTCGGCCCTTCTAACCTTAGAAAACCCTAGAGCGGAAGAAAGAAAGAGAAGAGAGAAAGAAAGGAAGAGAAAAATACTAGTTTTGAGGGGATTTGTACATTGGAGTCCATCAAAACCTAACTTCCAAGAACACAAGGTAGGGGATTTCTTCTCTTTCTCTTACATTGAGGTTAGGGCTTATGTATATATGTATGTTTTGCTCAAAATATTATATATGATATGAAATCATTCTCTCTTAGTCTTTTGAGCAAAGATTGCATGTTTTTAACAAAGTTAGGGTTGAATACCAATGAAATCTCTTTTTTGTATTTTAAAACCCTAGATTTTGGAGAGTGATGAATTTTCTTCATAAATTCTTCCTTTATTATTGATGTTGGAACTATAGAACTTGGTGTGAGTAATAAAATGATATTGTTGTCATCTCTTATACTTTTCATATTTGGTTATTGGAATTGTCACATGATGAATTTGGGGATTTTGTTAATACTTTGGAAATTACTTTTAAATCGGGGACTTGTGAAATTGTTTGGTATTTGAGAAAACAGTGGGTAATGTATTGCTTGTATGGTTGTATGGACAAATATGAGTGAGAGATTCCTTGTAAGGATGCTCATTCCTTCTCAAGAGGTTCCTTGTAAGGATGCTTGAGAAACCGAACATTGAGAGTAAGAGGTTCCTTGTAAGGATGCTCATGCCAAAAGAGGACAATGTGTGATCTTCTCAAGAGGTTCCTTGTAAGGATACTTGAGAAACCAAACCTTGAGGGTGAGAGGTTCCTTGTAAGGATGCTTATACCAAAAGAGGGCAGTATGAGATTTTCTGAAGAGGTTCCTTGTAAGGATGTTTGAGAAACTCAAATCTTGAGGGTGAGAGGTTCCTTGTATGTATGCTCATGCCTTGAAAGACAATATTATATCATGTGTGGGAAATGGTTTATATTTTGGAAATAGATGTTTATTGGAACTTGGTTGGTATTGTTCATTTCTATTATTATTGCTACTTAAACTTGAGATCAGTTGTAAAATGTCCCTGTTTTATTTCAAAGATTATATATGCTATTTGTGAAATGAGACCGGCCTTTTTATATGTTTTTCTAAACTTTATTGGAGTTTGGAAAGATTTTGCTGCAGAGCTTCGTGCTCATCCCCTACAAATTACATATTTTTAGATTATGTGCTAAAGGAGGAGATTAGAGTTGATGAGCCAACACATTGGGAGGCACCACCCGAGGGGAATCTAGACCCCGAGGTGGACCTGTAGAGACATAGCTTCTTTTGTACTAGACTTGAGAATTTAGAAGTCTAGTTTTCTTTTGTATTTCCGCTGCAAGTGTAATTTAATTCATTTGGGATGTAAATGCCATAGTTTGGCATATTCTTTTGATATTGTGGACATAGCTTGGCCTATTCTTTTGGAATGATCTTGTTATTTTTATATAGATAAATGAAAATTTTCTTATTAATGGATTTATTTAGTGCTCTCATGATGTAAATGGTGATTATCATGTAATGCCGTCCAAGATGGTATTTTGGGTGTTACAAGTTTTACATTTAGCAATCCTATCTTGTTGAGGTGTATAATACAGAGAATCTTGGTTAATAATTTTATGTTCTTGACAGAACCTATCAAAAGATGCATCATATTCACCACCTCGATCATTTCTTATTGTCTCAATCTTTTTGTCAAGTTGACTCTCAACTTCATTCTTATAATGCATAATTTTTTCTAATCCTTCATCTTTACTCCTGAGCAAATATACATAACAATATCCTGTGAGGTAACAAAGTACTTCTTTCCATATCTAGTTTGAATATATTTCAAATCATTTGTATTACTATGAATTAATTATAGATGTTCAATACTCCTTTTAATATTATGAAATGATGATATAGTTAATTTTGATTCAACATATGTCTCATATTTATGATTTGCATCATTATTGAATTTAGGTAATAATTTTATATTCTTGAATTTACAAAAAGCATTAAAATTAATATGTCCTAGTCTACTATGTCATACATTGGAAGACTCAAGCATATAAGTAGAAGACGTGTTATTATTATTATTGTTAAAAATAGATATAATTGTCATTATAATCATTATAAAGAGCTCATTGTTCATATATCCCCTACCTACATAAATTCACTCTTGGCCAGTATAAATTTGTTAGACTCAAAAACCAACCTAAAACCCTTTTTACACAACAAAGATCCCGACACAAGATTCTTTCAAAAGCATGTAACACATCATTAAGAGTAAGCTCTTTACTAGAAGTCATCTTCAATATAAGCTTTCACTTTCCTTCAACTTTGGAAATAGAGGAATTTTTCATGAACAGTTGTTTTTCCTGATTAATAGTTTCATATAAGAGAATATCTTCTCAACTGAGCATAAGTGTCTAGTAGCCTCGGTGTATTGTGGTTCTCTTGTGCTTTACAGTTTTGACAATCCTTAGCACGATACCCTAGTTTATTGCACACAAGTCAATTGTCTTTGAAACTTTTGGAATCGCCACCCTTGGCTCCTTGTTTGTCAACATGGTTTCTTTTCTTGTTGGTTTTCTGTCCCTCTTCAATGACATGTGTCTTTGAGTCCATGGAATGATTACCGACTTTCTTTTCATAGAATCTATTGTCCTCCTCAATCTTCAATCTCTCAATAAAGTTTTCAAGTTTCATTTTTTTGATTTGTGCATCAAATAATTTTTGAAGTCCTTCCAATGTGGCAAAAATTTCTCAATAATTTCAGCCACTTGAAAAGATTCACTAAGCACCATTTGTTCGACATGAATCTCATATAGGATCTCTTGAAGATCTTGAACTTGACTTATGATAGTCTTGGAATCCACCATTTTGTAGTGAAAGAAATCTGTCCACAACAAATTTCTTCATTCAGGCATCCTCCATTTTGTACTTTTTATCCAAGGATTTCCACAGCCCTCTAGCCATCTTGATTGGACTATACACATTATATAATGTGTTATCTAATCCACTAAGGATATAGTTCTTACATAGAAAGTCAAAGTGTTTTCATGCATCCGCTATAGCCACAAACAATCCTCCCAAAGTGGGAGAAATTTTAGAACTTTCTATCAAGTGGGCCAAAAGACGTGTTTCATATGTCGACAACTAAGACACCTAAAGAAGGATTGTCCACTAAGGTAGGATTCACAAAGTTATAGGACATGTCAATCCCAATCATTAGTAAGAACTCCATATATATTTTATATTCCTCCCAGCCCCACCATGGGTCAATGAAACTAGCATCAGTATCAGGCTGCAGAATAGGTTCCTACTACTTCACATGCGAGGACTCCAGAATTAGGCCAGCGTGTGGGCCAAGGTTGGGAATAGGGCTTTCAGGTAGGGATTTTAGGGAACTACGGGTGAGTCTTTACAATCATACCACAGATTAAGTCGACAGATCAGTCGATCATTTAGGGTATATTCATTCTCTCAAGATATTGGACTAGAGTATTGTTTGATTATGGCGCATCACACTATTTTATTGTTGCATCAAGCATACGGGACTTGATCTCCTTCGTTCTATACATCTTGCTCTCACTCCTAAAAAGGGATATGGAAGAATATTAGTAGTGACAGAACTTTGCGAGAGGGTGCAAATCAAGACAGATAGCAACAATGAAGGAGCAAAAAAGGATGACTTCATATCACCACCTAGACTAGGCTACTAGGCCGAAGAACAAACCAATTCCTGGTGTTGGGGACCTACAAGAAAGGACACCATGGATCCTAGACAACGCTTTTCATGTGAAGGCATAGGACATTTCAGGAATAATTGCCCATCTTTTCTTCAAGGGCAACCCATGTGTGGGCCACTCCAAAGGAACATTCATATGGTGGGATAGCCAAATATGAATAAGCCTCTTCCATAAACGCATCAAAGTAGAAGAACTCAAGAGTGGTAGTACAAGGAGACAACAACCAGGGCCAATTATTCACTTTAACCCAATAGGAGGAAGACATTTCCAATACAATAGTGGATGGTTTTGTTCTCTTGTATAACTCTTGGGCACATATTTATTTGACCCCGGGGCCTCACACTCTTTTATACTCAACTCATATGCAATGATATTGGGTCTAAAATTTGATAATATGAACAATTCATTGAGTTTTGATTTTCCTACAGTGGAACGATTGAGTACATGGGAAGTGTGTAAAGGATGCATGCTTCAGATAGGGGAACAAGAGTTGAGGGTTGACCTAGTGGCACTTGACATGAAGGGATATGATGTGATATTTGGGATGAACCTCCTAGAAGCCTATCATGCGGTGATGGATTTTTTTAGAAAACATATGGTACGTAAGTTACCGGGAGGGGTAGTATTCAACTTCACCAATGAGCATAATTCTTTCCACCCATTTTGCACTACGGGAAATCAATTCCTAAAAGCTAAGGTAGGGTGTAGTTTGAGCTTACTTGCCAATTTAATGGGGGATGAACGAGTCCAGCCTTAGTCTGACTTTTTAATTATTGTGTCAGAATTTTTGGATGTCTTTTCAGACGAATTACTTGGATTACCCCCACAGAGGGAGATTGAGTTTGCAATTGATCTTTATTCGAGTACCGAATCCATACACATTGTTCCTTATCAATGGTACATTTGGAGTTAAAGGACCTAAGGAAGTAGTTAGACCATCTGTTGGCTATTGGGTTTGTCTATCTGAGCACTTCACCTTGGAGAACTCTAGTCCTTTTTTGTGAAAATGCAAGTTAATACACTCAGGTTATGTACAAATTATCAGAAGTTGAATTAGACAACGGTGAAGAATAGGTACCCTCTACCCAGGATTGGTGACTTTTTTTATCAATTGAGGAGTTCCAAGTACTATTCTAAGATTAATCTTCATACTGTGCACCATCAATTGAGAATTGATGACGAGAATATAAAAAAGACTACTTTTCACACCATATATGGTCATTTTGAATATAGGTAATGCCTTTTAGATTAATCAATACTTCTATAGCTTTTATGGACTTAATGCACTGGGGGTTCAAATCTTATTTGGATAAATTTGTTATTGCATTTATTGTTGAAAATTTGCATTTCATGTGGAGGAACACGCACTATACATTTTTTTGGTGTTGTAAACATTACAAGAACATAAGTTGTATGCGAAGATGAGTAAGTATGAATTCTAGATGAGGGAGGTTAAGTTCCTTGGATATGTGGTGTCAAAGCAAGGAGTAGTGGTAGATCCTTCCAAGATTGAGGCAGTAATGAAAAGGGAAAGACCTTAGAATGTGACAAAAATTCGGAGCTTCTTAGGTATGATAGGTTACTATAGGAGGTTTGTTAAAGGGTTTTCTTGGTTGGCCATGTCGATGACCCGCCTCACGAAGAAAGGGGAAAAGTTTGTGTGGAATCAAGAATGTGAACAAGCCTTAAGTATTTTGAAGGAGAGTTGACGACGACATCAATACTTATTGTTTTGAATAGTGGCGAAGGTTATGAAGTGTATAGAGATGCCTCATTATGGGGCTTGGGATGTGTTCTGATGCAGAACAAAAAGGTAGCTACTTATATCTCTAGAAAGTTGAAAATTAATGAGCAGAATTATCCTACCCATGGTTTAGAGTGGTCATGTTTGCACTAAAGTTGGCAGATTCACTTAGCAGAAAGTCCTGAGGTATAATAAATTCCATTGTAGTATGTAAGTGGAAGATGATTCAGACTTTGGTGGATTTTAATTTTTTGGTGAATAAACAAGAAAATCAATCGTGCTTAGGTTAGTTTTTAGTAACTTTGAACCCTAGGAGGATAAAGAAAGTAGAGAAAGCAAAAAGGGAGAGATTTCAAAGGATTAACACGTAGGAAACGCCACAAACACGTTAGAATCACAATCTACAGAGATTAAAGGTTGGAATTCTTTCTCAAATTCATTCATTGAGGTTAGGTTTATATAATTATATGTTTTCCATCCTTATTATGATGTAAATAACAAATATATGAGATTTTAACATTAATTTCATCCTAATTTTTGGTTCCTAAACAATACATGTTTTGTAATAAAGATTACCCATTTTTAATACAAAACCCTAGTCCTAGATTTACAAATTGATGTCATCATTAAAGCTTCAATATTTTTATATGTCTTTCAAATATATGTGTTGATTCTTGAATAAACACATGATTTTACATTCAAATACATGTTTTAATTCAAAAATCATATGTTCTTGATTAAAACCTAGGATTTTGAAGATTGTGAGTATAAAGGTTTCTTGTACGATCTCTTGCATCTTTTCTTTCGATTATTCTTATAGATTGTGAATGGTGGAATTTAGGATTACGGTATGTGTGAATTTTTGTGGAAAAAGTATTGTATTTTATTATTTATTGTGTGAGTGATTGGATGAGCGTGTTTTACACTTAAATGCGTATCGTAAAGTGTTACGAGTTTTCTACCTCGAGAGGTTTGATGGTTGCCTAACACTCATAGGGGGTTCGGTTTCTTGCAAGGGTCAAAACCTATTGTTTACATAAGTTTGAGGTTGAGGGTTAGTACACTATTCTTCAGAAGGATTCGTCAATGCTGAATAAGTCGACAAATGCCTTTTCTAAAATGTGGTAAATGTGGTGACCCTGCTGGGATTGATTGAGATGGTTTACGGTATGTGATGAGTGAATGAGATAGGTTTGGTGTGTAGATTTACAGTAGGCTACCTACGTACAAAGATGTATTATGTTTTTATGTTTTTAAGATGCAGCGAGATAATATTTAGTTTTGTATATTAAGTTTGAGAAGTTAACAATATTTTATTGACATTGGTTTGATTATTTACTGAGTTGATGGATGGTTATTATTGATTATTTTATTGTCATGCACTTAACATGTATAATCACGAGGGAATATTCACATAGTTTCACCTCCTTCCAGAGAGTGTATTTAGGATGAACTTTGGTCAAAATCCCCAAACTCCCCCATAACACCACCACTACAACATTGTCAGCATTTGTGCTACCATGCCAACCACCACCACAATGTCCACCATCTCTACAACAATGTCCACCACCACCAGAACAAAAAACCCCATCCAGATCCCCCATCCTTCCTTAAGAAGCCCTTTTATCCTCCATATTACTGCCACCACTCCACTGCCATCACCTCCATGACAATCCCGACCATCACCGCCAACAAAACCATCCTAATCTCCCTGGACCTTCCTCCAACAAACCTTTTTCTGCTCCACAATGCTTGACTTTTTTCCTTGTTGTTGCTAAACTCCGGACATCATCCCTCAATGTATGTATGATGTATGTGTGAAGAGGGAAAGTGTCACTCTCCCTTAGAATGATGTCAAAAGAAAGGGCAAGGAAATGGTGAAATGGAATGATGAAAATGTGGAATGTGAATGAATAAAAATGCTTCCCAAGTGCAAGAATACTTTTGTGTGTCGTGTTTTACTTTGAGGATACACCAAGGTCGTCTGCTCAGGGAAGGAGGTGAATCGTGTTGAAGGTGATTTTTGGTAAAAAGGAGAAAATGTAAAAATCTTTTGTTGTTGAAGTTTGGTTTGTGATTGTGTTGTGATGAAAATGAAATGGAAAATAAATGTTGGCTAATCCATAGGGTTCACTCCAATGGGGATGCTAAGTCAACTCAAAACCTTCCACCAATAGAGCATAGATGAACGATTGATTCGTGGGAAGCTAGAGACGAGATGAAAGTGAAGATCCAAGCATAACTCGTGACCAGGCCACGGGATATCAAAGACTCACAATCTCATCCACCCTCAGCCCAGTCGAACCGAACCATCGTACTCTAAGAGGAGGAAAAAAATGAGTTGAAATGGCATACCCAAGTGGAGGCCTATCTTGGATTATCCAACTAAAAATATTAGCTACTCAAGCTTAAGGTAAAGATAACAATGTAATGAGAAGAAATTATAAAGAAATGAAGATTGTGGCTAAGTTAATGCAAGAAAACATAAATTAAAAGAGAATGCATTCAATACCCGTTTTGAAACTAAGAAAATGAAGAACATGAATGCATTAATGGTGAAAGCTTGAATGAATGACTAAACTTGAAAAAAACTTGCAATATTAAAGACTTCAAACAAACCATAGAAGATTCTTACATGAATGTACCAGACAATGTGTGAAAGAAAATGCAAAAATCTCAACTTCTCTCTCTAACATTATTCATCTTTTTCTTAGACTTTCTCACTCTATATTACAATGTATATCTCATAATGAAGCCAGCCCTCTCCAAAAGCATCCATGGAGTGATGTTCTAGCCCTCTGATTTGATCTCCATGCTTAGGGGCTAAAAGGGGATGGGTTGGACAGGGTTGGTGCAGGCTTTGTCTCTACACCCAACACCTTCTCTCTCCTCGTTCTTCATTAATGATAAAGCGTCCAAAAGTCCAAAAAGAGGTGTAAGAGGGATGCCCATGGTTTTGGGAGAGGCAGGGACAGGTAGGAGAATGTCTAATAGGACCCCCAAGATGGCAGAGCTTGACATGCATAATTTAGGTTGTTTCAGTAAAACTTACCGGTAGGTCGATGGAAACCTATCGGTAGGTTTCACTCTAGTGAGCTAAAAATACCAGTAGGTTTGGCGGTGGTGCATGACAGTAGTTAAAACCTACCGGTATAGCATACCGGTAGGTTTTTCCTGGTTTTACAAAAATCTTGGCTCCTCTACCTCATGAGCTCTCATCAAGTCATTCTTTACTTGTATTAATCTAAAACACCATGAGAACGCTTAGCAAGCATCCTTTATCACCTTTTATCTACAAACATATCGAAATTCCATAAATAGCACAAACGATACATATCCATTTATATTAACCACTACAGCTATCACAAAAAGGGATGCAAATGCACTTAAAATATGCAATGCTTTGTGCTAATCACACAACATTGCCACTACTACAACATCATCACATCTACTGCCAACACCACAACAACCGACAAAATCAACCAAGATTTCAATAGCAATATATCATCCATGATATCAAAATCCTAATGATACTAAAACTTAAATACCAACCCTTCTTTCAACTTCACTATCCCCTAGATTTTTGGCTTCATGGATGGTGTTTTAGATAGAGGACATAGCCTAATAGACTATGTTGGTGGATGAGGGACCTATAGGGTGGGCTTGAATCTTTAGCTTCAAAAATTATTGTAGCTAAATGTGTAAAAATTGTCACTAATGTTTTTAAGTCCAAAAAGTTTTATTGCCACTAGGTCGTGGCAGCATATTCTATGGCTTAATGATTTAGTCATGACATTTTTAAAATTTCCACTAAATGTAAAAACTTTAACAACAATAAAAAAAAGGTCACTTAATGTAAGATATTTAGCCACGTTAATTATTGCAACAAATTAAGCTAATTCTACCACTAAAACCAACTATGTTTCCACTAAAAATACCATATGAAGGATTAAAATTTAATTTTTCAGTGATAATATTTAATTATGGCTAAAACTGTATTTTTTATCCCACAATTTGAAATCACCAATAAAAGCCTCTAACATACTTTTATTAGCAACTTAGTTTCACCCTGTGGATTTGAATTCAGACTTAACCAGATAATTACTACAACTTGACTGTCCGTACTTGGGTGTACATATTTCAGATCAAGTCAAGTTTTTTGGCGCCATTGTCGGGGAATCAAAAAGGTGTTTTAAGGTAAAAGGTAAAAAGACCTTCCTTTTTGTATATATTTTTTATTTACTGTGCTTAATTTTTATTTTATAACTGAGGACGATCCTCACTTTCAAAATTTTGCCTGCATACTTTGTCGGGTCAGTGAATCAGTCTCAACCATCTTCACCTAGATCAGTAGCAGACTTTTTTGACAATGGTATATCAATTAATGATCGACAAGGAGAAGTTCCAATGAGAGAGGGGGAAGTGTCTAACATTCGAACTTTGCGGGATTACTTAAATCCCATAACAAATAGTGTCCCCTCTTGTTTTATGTTTCCTGCAGATACACCCCTCTTTACTGTAAAGATAGGGACAGTGCAACTACTACCTCAATTTCATGGACTCAAAACAAAAAACTCATATCTATATATAAAATATTTTGAGGAAGTATGTGGAACATTCCAAGACAATTCTGAACTGACAAAGATGAAACTTTTTCCTTTCTCTTTAAAGGACAAAACTAAACAATGGTTAAACTCTTTGAAAGTTTATTCAATACCTAACTGGCAAGCGTTACAGGGTGAATTTTTCATATAGTTTTTCCCCTTACACCGTACCAATGCACTAAAAGTACAAATCATGAATTTTTCGGTCGAAGAAGGGGAAACATTCTACCAATATTGGGAGAGATTCAATGCTCTTCTCCAATCCTACCCACATTATGCTTTTGAAAATTGGATTTTGGTAGAATTTTTCTAAGACTCCTTACCCACTAGACAACGTCAATTTGTTGAAATGATGACTCAAGAAGAGTTCATGGGAAAAAGTCCAGTGAGGCATTCAATTTTTTTGACACCATATCTGATAGTTCTCAGATGTGGGACTCAGTCTCTCTTACCACTGTTAAAACTAGACCATCTGTAAACCACCACATGTTAAAGTAATATAATCATAAATTGTGTAGTAATGTGATATATGTAATGGTGTAAGAATGAAGCCCATAAGTTATAACCATAGGAAATACTAATATTGTAAAAATAATAGTTAAAGTCGGTTTAGCTTGTGAATATATGACATAACTTGTAAAAGAACTTCTATCAACTATATTTGGGGTAAAAATGTATGTTGTGTAAGTTTGGGTTGGCTTTGGAAGGGTACATACTGGGCAAAACCATACAAGTGTGTACCGGTGTTGTGTTCCGAAACACTTTGGTCCAGAGAGTCAGACGTATCGGTATAGTGTACCGATACTGTGTATCAGTACGGCCGAAAGAGGTCTGACAGTTTAATGTCACGATTTGGGGTCCATTTTAGCCTTATAAATACCTAGACACGCCTCCTTTAGTCCCGTTTCGGCCTTTCTAACCTTAGAAAACCCTAGAGAGGAAGAAAGGAAGATAAGATAGGAAGAAAAGAAGAGAAAAACACTAGTTTTGAGGGATTTGTAACTTGGAGTCCATCAAAACCTAACTTCCAAGAACACAAGGTAGGGGATTTCATCTCTTTCTCTTAGATTGAGATTAGGGCTAATGTATATATGTATGTTTTGCTCTAAATGTGATATATATGATATGAAATCATCCTCTCTTAGTCTTTTTGGCAAAGATTACATGTTTCTAACAAAGTTAGGGTTGTATACCCATGAAATCCCTCTTTTTTTGAAAAACTCTAGTTTTCAAGAGTGATGGATTTTCCTCTTGAAATTTTCCTTTATTATTGATTTTGAAATCATAGGTTTTTGTGTTGAGTAATAAAATGACATGGTTGTGATCTATTTCTTGTATTTTTTTTAGTTGGTTATTGAAAATGTCACATGCTTAATTTGGAGATTTTTGAGATATGCTTGTAAATTGAGGAAATGGGTTTGGTATTGTATCTTTTATAAGTGTGGGATGACTATGGGTGGCCTTTGACGAGATATCGTAGAGTGGATGGATGTTTTGCTTGCTCCGTGTGGGTTGACATTTTTTCTACCACTCGTAGTGGGGTTAGTGCTTTGGTAAGACTAAACTACTATCGCTCACGGAGTACCGTGAAAAAGGGTTAGTATACTAATGTCTGGGTTGAATACGTCACTGTCATTGGTATGGCATACGCCTTTCCTAAAAAATGGATATCTTTGATAAGATTTGTGTGGGTGTGTGTGGGCTAGATATTACTCAATGTGTTGATTCATGGGGCTTGCCTGGCATCATGTTTGAGATACATATACCTACGGTTGTGGAATATTCAAGTTGTGGATTATTGGATTGTGGTGGAAAATGGTTTCCTACAAGAACTTGTGGAAGTATGGGATTCCATAAGGTCTTGTGGGAAAACGATTTAGATTTTGAGAAAATGAATATTTATTTCAAACTTGTTTTTTTTTTATTGTTCATTTAAATTACTGTTGCTACTCAAACTTGAGATCCATTCTAAAATGTCCCTGTTTTACTTCAACGATTATATACGCTATTTTTGAAATGAGACCGGCCCTTTATATGCTTTTATAAACCTTGTTCGAGATTGGGAGGAATGTTGCTACGGAGCTTAGTGCACACCCCTTACAAATTACATATTTTCAGATTATGTGATAGAGGAGGAGATTAGAGCTGATGAGCCTATGCATTGGGAGGTTTCGATAGATGGTAACATGGATCTCGAGACGAATGTGTAGGGTTATATACCCTTATGTTCTAGATTATTCCTTTTGTTCTAGAATAGGAAAGCCTTTTAAGATAAGGTCTATATTAGTATTTTCTTATTCCGCTGCAAGTTTTATTTTAATTCTTTTGGAGATGTAAACGCCCTAACTAGGCTTATTCTTTTGGAATGATATTGTTAATGTTACATATGATGAATGGAACATTTTCTTATTGATGGATTTACTTTGTGCTCTCATGATGTGAATGATGATTAACATGTAATGTCGTCCAAGGGAATATTTGGGGTGTTACACCATCTACTTTCGAAGGGGGTAAGTATGTCATGAAAGAAAATGATAACCTAAAAGCAAAAATGTCCACCCTGTCTCAAAAGATTGAAGCTTTAGAGATGAAAAAAGGTACATCAAGCTGATGTTGACCCTCCTACAAGACAAGTGAGTGGGATTTGTGCACTGACAGGACACCCTACTAGGGAGTGTCCTACCATTCCGACATTCAAAGAAGTCTTGTTGAAACAAACAAATGTAATTTCTAACTTCAGCAAGCCTTACTCCAACCCATATTCTAAAACATACAATCCAAGGTGGCGGAATCACCCAAACTTCAGTTGAAGTGACACACAACAAACCTCATGAATCCACAACAAAATTCACGACCATCACCTCAAGGACCTTCTGCATATCAACCATACCAACCACCACATAAGAGGAGTTTTGAGGATACACTGAACCATTTCATGAAAAATAAAATGAACTACAACATTTATTACACGTAGGCTTTTACTGATTTCAAAGCACAGACCACCCAGTCTTTCGTGGATATCAAAAGCCACAGCCAAAACTTGACCCAATCCATCAGCACACACGAGAAAGGCAAGTTTCCTGCCTAACCAAAATAACTACAAGACCAATTTCATGTGGGAAATCCTTCAATCAAGAAAATCCATAAGACCAAGCTCAAGATATTACTACATTGAAAAGTGGCACAGTGATTGACAAACATAAAAGATATGTTAATTCCAAAGCCAAAACATAGGAGATTGATAAAACAGTCAAAGACATGCTAATTCCAAGGCCAAGGCCAAGACCTGAGTCAATCCCATACTCCAAACTAGTTGAGCCTGAACCTGTGATTGGAAAAGAGCTAGAACCATCAAAGAAAAAAGATATTTCTTGTCATATTCCAGCTTCTTTTCCCTAAAGACTTAAAATGGTACAAAAGTTGAATAACCATCTAGAAATCTATAAGCTCTTTAAACAAGTGGAAATCAATATTCCACTTCTAGATTCGATCAAGTAGGTCCCCTCTTATGCCAAGTTTTCGAAAGATTTGTGCACAATCAAGAGAAGCCAAAATGTTCAAAAAGAGCCTTCTTGATGGAACAAGCTAGTGTCCTACTTTAACACAAAATCCCTCCAAAATACAAGGACCCAGGGTGTCCAACCATGTCATGTGTTATTGAAAACTTCATAATAGAACAAGCTCTATTAGATTTTGGGCCTAGTGTCAATTTGATCCCTTTCTCTGTCTATCAACAACTGGGTCTGGGTGAACTTAAACCCACTTTCATTACACTTCAATTGGCAAACAGGTATGTGAAAGTCGTAAAAGGCATTGTGGAGGATGTCCTTGTTCAAGTAGAAAACTTTGTCTTTCCTGTTGATTTAATTGTTTTGGACACTCAGCTAGCAATGCATTCAGAGAACTAAATTACCATCATTCTTGGTCGACCTTTCCTAGCAACCTCTAATGCTTTGGTCAATTGCAAGAATGAATCCATAAAATTAACTTTCGGGAATATGACTCTTGAGCTCAATATTTTCAATATTTTCAAGCACCCTAGAGAGGACAAGGAAGTGAGAGAAATAAATTCCATTGAGTCGTTGGTTCATGAGCATTTGAATGATACCTTTTGTGAAACCTCTGAAGTTGCCCTACTTATGCTATTGAGACATTTGAGGAACTTTCATTGAGTGGTATAAAGCCACTCTCATCAAGTGTCAAGCCACCAAAGCCTGAGCTAAAACCACTCCTATTTGACCTCAAATATACATTCTTAGGGAAGGACAATCCATACCCAGTGGTAATTTTATATAAGCTTACAAACTTGCAAGTGTCTAAGCTTATTGAAGTTCTTAGATGCCATAAAAGCACCATTAAATGGACCATCATTGACTTAAAAGGTATAAGCCTGTTAATATGCAATCATGCAATATACATTAAAGAGAATTCAAAACTATTTCGTGAAATGTAGCGACGACTAAACCCTCACATGAAGGAAGTTATGAGAACTGAGGTGCTTAAGTTATTGTTCCCAAGAAGTATTGGGTCACGGTGGTAAAAAATGATGCCAATAAACTAGTACCAACTCGAGTCGTCATAGGATGGAAAATGTGCATAAACTATCAAATGCTCAATTTGGTTACCAAAAAATACCATTTTTCTTTTCCTTTTTTGGATCAAGTCTTAGAGAGAATTGTAGGTCATGCATTTAACTGTTTCCTGGATAGGTGATTGTTAGAATACCTTCCGTTAACCCCTAATTACCATCCCTTAGACTATGCAATGTATGGACGAAGGGAATGATTTCTCTCCCTTGGGATAGTGTCAAAAGAAAGGACAAGGAGGAAGAGAAATGGGATGATGTAAATATGAGATGTATATGCACAAAAATGCTCCCCAATCGCAAAGAGACTTTCGTGGGTCGTGTTTTACTTGGTGGTATTCCAAGGTCGATTCCATGGGAAAGGAAGTAAACCAATGTGAAAGTGATTTGGTGAAAATGAAAGTGTAAAATCTTTGTTCTTGAAATTTGTTTGGTGAAGTGTGTACTAATGAAAATGTAATGAGAAAATAAATGTTGGCAAACCCAAGAGGTCACTCCAATGGGAATACCATCTCAACTCCAAACCCTCCTCCGATAGAGCATGAATGAACAATTGATTCGCGGGAAGCTAGGGATAAATTGGTAAGTATCTAAGCATATTCCGTGACTAGGTCTACGGAATATCAATGACTCACCAACTCATCCACTCTCAACCCGATCAAACCGAACCATTGAACTCATAAGAGAGGGAGGAGAATGAGTTGGAATGGTATACCCAAGTGGAGGTTCCTCTTGGATTTACCAACTTAATGATTTAGCTACTCATGCTTGAAATGAAACCAACAATGTAATGAGAGTGCATGGAAAAACTATGAAGATTTAGAGTAACTAAGTGCAAGAAATTAAAGGCTAAAAGTGAAAACATTTCAAACCCATTTTACAGCTAAGAAAAATGAAAGACTTGGAGCATTAATGGTGAAGCTTTAAATGAGCATTAAACCAACAAGAAACATGAAGGAAAATAACATTAATGACATTCAATGAAGTTCTAAAGATCCTTAAAAGAGATTACAAGGCAATGTGATGAAGAAAATGCAGAAAAATCAAATTATCTCTCTTACAGCACTATTCATTGTCTTCTACCCAACTTCTCCCTCTCTATATCTATCTCCTCTCTAATCATGTTGAACTCCCAAAGCCTTTCCCTCCAAAACGTGCCTCTAGAGGTCTGGGGTAGCTTAGGATGTCCCTTCTATCCATAGGTTGCAGGTGGCATGGGTTGGACAGGGGTGTGCAGAGCTTGTTTGCACACCCAGCTTCTTCCTCTCTCTCTCTCTTCATTTATCACCCAAGCTCCAAATAACCAATCCATGATGTGAAAGAGATGAATAGTATTGTGGGCGTGTCAGGGGAGCAGGGGAGAGCTGATGGTGGGGCCCGCAAAGCGACAGAGCTTGAAATGTAGAGATTTGGGGAAAATTTTGACAGACAGTACCGGTACCTCGTACTCCAGTAGCCTTTGCGTACCGGTACTGTGTACCGGTATGATTTTTGTTTTTTTTTTGTTTCTGATGTTTCTGCACCCTTGAGCTTTTCACTTCTCATTCTTTCATCCCCTTTTGTCTCAAACCTTGTTGAAGTGCCATAGGGAGTCTTATTTTAACACCTTTTAACTACGAATACAAAATGTCATCATTAATAACTCGACATATGTAACTTCCATCAATAGCATCATAAAAATAGTTAATTAACACATGGTTAGCACATAAAATTATACAATATTTTGTGATAATCAATGGGTATTCAAGGTATAATCAAATTGAGAGAGCACTAGATGACTAGGAGAAAATAATATTCGCATGCCCCTTAGAAACCTTTGCATTCAAAATGATGTCATTTGGACTTTGTAATGCTCCTGCAACATTCCAAAGGTGCAAGCTAAGCTTGTTTAGTGACATGGTTGAGAAATTTTTGGAAGCGTTCATGGATGACTTCTCTGTATATGGTGACTAATTTGATTTGTGTCAGAAAAATCAAGAGAAAGAGTTGATAAGATGTAAGGAAGCTAATATAGTGCTCAATTGGGAGAAATGTCATTTGATGATAACACAAGTCACTTTCTTGGGTCACATTGTGTTATTTGAAGGCGCAAAAGTTGACAAGGCAAAAATAGATCTGATTGAAAATTTGCTTGCTCCCAAGATTGTTAAAGATGTCCGATCATTTCTGGGATATGTAGGGCTCTATAGGAGATTCATAAATGAATTTAGTAACATATCAAAACCCATGTTTCATCTCCTAAGTTAGGGTGTATCATTTGTATGGAGTGAAGCATGCCCAAAAACTTTCAATAAGCTTAAAGTTATGTTAATTTCTGTCCCAATAATGCAACCTCCTGATTAGACTCTATCATTTAAATTAATATGTGATGCTAGTGATTGTGTTGTAGGAGCTATGCTGGGACCCAAAAAGGATAAGAAACCCTATGTGATTTACTATGCAATCAAAACTTTGAATGATGCTCAAATGAATTATTCAACAACTGAAAAATAATTACTTGTTGTAGTTTTTACTCTAGATCAATTTCGTTCTTATCTTATTGGTTCTTCTATTATTGTGTTCACTGACCATGCAGTGTTAAAATTCTTGCTCCTAAAAAAGGATGTCAAGCCAAGACTCTTAAGATGGATTCTTTATTTACAAGAGTTTGATCTGATCATTAAAGACAAGAAAGGTGTTCAGAATATGGTGGTAGATTATCTGTCCAAGTTAACGTATGAATTTCATGAGGATGGATTATCAATCAATGAAAATTTCCCTGATGAACAACTGTTCACAATCATGGAAATGCTATGGTATGCTGATATTGATGACTTCCTTACTACTGGTACGTTTCCTCCTTCCTTTACATTGATGGATAAGAAGAAATTTTTTAGAGAGGTTCATAATTTTTTTTGGGAGGGCCCATACGTGTTTAAGTGTTGTAAGGATCAAGTCATAAGGCGTTGCATCCCCAATCATGAGAACAGACATGTAATATCTTTTTGTCATTCTGAAGCATGTGGTGGTCGTTTTTCATCTAAAAAAACCGTTGCAAAAATCTTGCAGTATGGATTCTATTCGCCCTCACTTTTTAAAGATGTTCATGTCCTTTGTCTAACATGTGATAGATGTCAAAGGTTGAGAAACATTTTTAAAAGCCTTTCTAGTAATTGAAATTTTTAACTGTTGGGGTATTGATTTTATGGGACCATTTCCCCCTTCCTTCAACTATCTATATATTTTAGTGGCAGTTGATTATGTGTTCAAATGGGTTGAAGCAATTTCATGCCGAAATAATGATCACCGAACAATTATCAAATTTTTAAAAGAAAATATTTTATCCAGGTTTGGAATTCCTAAATCCATTATAAGCGATGGGGACGCTCATTTTTGCAATCGTCCTTTTTGAATTTTGATGAAAAAGTACTTGATTTTTCATAAAATTGCAACTCCTTATCACTTGCAGACTAATGGACAGGCTGAATTTGCTAATCGAGAGATCAAACTGATTTTAAAAAAAATGGTAAACCCAGACCACAAAGATTGGTCATTAAGACTAGTTGATGCACTATGGGAATATCACACTGCTTTTAAAATAATTTTGGGCATGTCTCCTTATCGATTAGTCTATGAAAAACCTTGTCACCTACCTGTGAAATTGAAACACAGAGCATACTGGATCATTAAAGAACTGAACTTCAACCTAGACAAGGTTGGACTCTCAAGAAAACTTCAGATTAATTAGTTGGAAGAATTGAGAAATGAAGCATATGAGAATACTAAGATTACTAAGTCTAGAATGAAAATTTTATATGACAAAAATATTGTGCAGAAGTCTTTTGAACCATCTCAAAAACTAATGTTATATAATTCAAGGCTCCATCTTTTTCCTGGTAAGTTGAGATCAAGATGGACTAGACCTTACATTGTCAAACAAGTATTTGGATATGGAGCAGTGGAAGTGGAAAACTCATCAAATGGTAATATTTTTACCGTCAATAGTCAACGTTTGAAACCATATTTAAAAGACTTTGTTAAAGAAGTGGAAACTATTCTTCTAATGGATCCAGAATATTCTTCCAAGATTTACGCATGCTAACACAAAAAGGGGTTGGCTTAGGAAAAATCTAACCGGACCCGACCTACTGAGATGCCTTTATAAGGCCTCCAACCCTTTTTCCCTTTTTTCCCCATCCGTCATCATTGGCCTCCTTCTTCTTCTTCTTATTCTTCTTTTTCCTTTTTCTCTGTTCTCTGCAAAACGACCCACTCCCTGCAAATCAATGGCCACACACTCCACAGACACAATCCTTTGATTTATGTTTTGTATTTTAATTTTGTACTTGTGCATGGGTGTCTTTCTCTTGTTCACACTCACACAAGGATTTACATCCTTCCCGAAACCCAAATCTTCGTAAAAATGATTAATTTGTGTATTTCAATTTGTAAAAATCAGCATATGAACAGATTTCTACCTTTCAACCTCATCTCCAAACTCAATACACTAGTAAATTACAAATATTTGGGACAATGTTCGGTTTAGGTTGGGAGTGAGAACTACATTTAATATTTTGTGCCTGTAAAATTTTTTGTTTTTGTTGTTATTATTGTTGCTTTTTGATTATATTGTGTACTCTAACTCGTATTTTGTATAAATTGACGATCATATCTTTAAGTTAGTTTTAATCATCTTTGTGATTGGCAGATGTTAAAGAACCAGATAGAGTGTCTTAAAGCTTAGCAAACATGGACAGTAAACTTTTTGGGTTTAGTAAAGAATTACCTACTTTTCCATATAATGTGCATACTATGATCATGAGAAAAGCAAGATTGGTAAGAAAAACCAAAATTTAGCTGCTTAGATGTTTCAGTTCACTAAGTTTAAAAATTCCAAATAGCACTGAGAACAACAGGTGAAACCACTATGTGGTAGAAGCCCTTTCGCTAAATATCGTCATGCCAAAAGGCTTAGTGTCTGTAAACAATGTGGCGAGAACTTTCACATGAAAGAATATAATCAGTGTTCTAAACCAATTTCTGGTGGCGCACTCAATCGATTAGACTAGATTATGAATGGTCAGAGTAAGGATTATCCTAACACGCCATGTTATTCCTATACTTTGCTTAATCCATTTAGGTGACAAGAAATTAGAATAGTCACTGATGGTTCAAATGGCACAGAGAGAGGAAGACTCGGATTAGACTAATTTTTTACAAAACTGTGGAAAATTGTGTTTTTGGGTTGAAAGCCAATGGTCCAAATTTTGGTAAAAAGTGTAAAAAAAAATTTGTTAAATGTACAAACTCTTTTGATTGAAATAGAAAATATAGGTCAAGTAAGGAATGTCCTAGAATACCAAACTTAAGTGTGGGTAGGGACTTATCCTGAGATGCTATGAATTTTTCAAGTTCCATTTGTGTATATAGCTTACTTTCAATATGTATTTAAATTTACATAAAAAAATTTAATTTTTGATCTGGCGTTCGAATGATAGGTCCCGTTCTAACGTTTGCTACTTGTAGTACTTTAGCCTCTAATGAAAACTCAAAAAATGCTAGGAGCTCTACACGTTCGAACACCTGGAGAACGTTTGAACCAGAAAACCACTTTCGAACATTGAATCCACGTTCGAATGACTGATGCTCATACTACTTTGGCCTCTGATAGAACTCAAAAGTATTGGGAGTTCTCCACGTTCGAACGTGAGTGTAACGTTCGAACCATGTCTTAAAATCCTTTTAACCAAGTTCGAATGTTAGTGACTAATTTGCACAAAAATATCACATATATTGTATGCTAATATGCCCATTTTTACTTGCTTTTGTCGTGAAATTGGGGAGAAATGTGTTTAATCTTCATTTTGATGGAGTTTTGTGTAAATGTAGGTAAAACGATGTAAATGGTCTGAGTTAAACCCCCATTGAAGTGTTTGAATTCAATGAAGATGAGGGGGTAGCTTAAAGGAAGGCTTGAAGGGTGAAGAAACCAAGAAAAATTTAAATTAGTTGAAAACCTTCCAGAAGGTTTTGCCTTGGACTGCCTTTTCACTGCCAAAAACTTTCGGAAGGTTTTGCCTACTGGAGTGAAACCTTCCAAAAGATTTTACCTACTAGAGTCAAACCTTCTGAAAGGTTTTACCTGTTGGTTGCCTCATTTAACTTTTCATGCACAAACCTTCCAGAAGGTTTGTGTCATCTTTTTGAAAGGTTTTGCCCAGACAACCAACAACTCAAGCTTTGCCATTTGGGAGTCCCACTTACACCTCTCCAAAAAATCCCTTGACATCCCTTACATATCCACAGGCCTCCCCTCACCTCTAATTGGAATTGAAAGGTCTTGACAATAATGAGGAGGAAAGAGAAGAGGAAGACAAAGATAGGAGAAGGCTATACTTCTCGTAGCCTGCAACACTCCATCAAATCTGCCCCTTTTTGGTGTAAGACCTATCACACACCTATGGGAGCTCTCCATGACATTTTGGTGAGGATCGATTGGAGATTATTCGGTTCATATTACATTGTAGAGAGAGAAGCTTTAGGTAGAAGACATAGAGAGAGAAAGCTTAGTTTTGCACATTTCTTTCATCCATTTCCTTATAATCTCTTATAAGAATTTTGTACGCTTGCTTTATTGTCTTTAATGTCATTTATTTCCAGTACATTTCAAGTTTAATAGAGTATCTTGACTTCTACCATTAATGTATTTGAGTTTTCTACATTTCAAGCTTTAAATGGATGTTAAATGCATTTTCCTATAGTTGTGTGTTTTCTTGCATTTACTTAGTTCCAAGCTTAAATTTCTCATCAATTTCTCTTTACATTAGGTATGTCTTTTCATTAAACATGAGTATCTAAGATTTTAAGTTGGCTAATCCAAGGGAGACCTCCTTTTGGTTGTGCCATTTCAACACATTTTCTTTCCCCCCCACAGTGTACTATGGTTCGTTTTGACTGGGTTGGGTGTGGACATGGTTGTGAGTTTTTGATACACCATAGACATTGTCACGAGGTATGCCTGAATCCTCACCTCCATTTTAGTCCATAACTTCCTATGAATCAATCGAACATCTAAACACCATTGGGGGAAGGTCTCGAGTTGAGTTGGCATTCCAATCGGAATGAACCCTTTGGATTACCCAACACTTTTCCTATTTTAATTTTTATCAAGATACAATCACAAACCAAACTTCAAACAACAAAATATTTTTTTACACTTTACCTTTTTACCAAAATCACCTTCAATATGATTCAACTCCTTCCCTGAGGAGACAACCTTGGAATACGATTTTCAAGTAAAACACGACATTTAAAAGACTCCCTACGTTTGGGGAAAACTTTTGTTCACATATACACACATTTCATTCATTTCATCCACCACCATTCCCTTGCCCTTTCTTTTGACATCATTCTGAGGGAGAGTGATACTCCTCTTCACAAATACGTCATACACAAATTGAGGGTGATGTCCGGAGTTTAGGGAATGCAACAACGGAAACAACCAAGCAGTGACGTTCGAACGTTAACACCCACTCTATAAAAACCTAGTTCGTCTTCTTCATTTCAAAATCACTCAAAACCATCGGTGACCTGTCACTGCCCAAGCCCTAAAACTCCATCCATTTCCATTTTTCACCCGAAATCAAGAAACCTAAACAAATTCCACCTCATTTCTCACATTTTTCGCAGAGAAATTCAAGTTTTAAAAACCCTAAAACCCCCAAAATTGAGAGACCATTCCTCAAAGGATGAAGCTTCCCTCTAGGCACAACATAGTCAGCCAAGAGCCAAACATGGTGGGGGAGGTGATTGGGGAAAGAGAAGGGAGGCCCATTGACCAAAGATATGACAAAACTCATTTTCCAATGCCCTCAAGGAAGATAGGTATGAAAATTTCTTCCGAAATCATGCTGTAGTCTGTGAACGTACGGTTATGTTGACTGATTTTGTAGATTTTTGGATTTTTTAAAACATGGAAGCGAGGGGATGGATGTTGTAATTGAGAAACGACTGAGAAGCTGTGATTGACTTGGTACAGGAATTCTAATCCAACGCCGAGATCATCAATGGGGTTATCAAAACTTATGTGAGGGGACCCACATTAAAGTAAATGAGGATTATATCTGAGAGTTAAGGCAATAGGTACCATGGGTACCAAGGCCAACCTACTCCTCGAGGAAGAAAGTGGTGATGGACGTTGCAGGGGCATAGTTGATGGGGTTGGCTACATTTTCTTAGGCAGGGCGGAGATTCTTTTGGCAAGGAGAATTGACCGACAAGTACAAGATGTTGAATTTGATCTTCGTCTTAATCTTCGCCCCAATCAAACGCAAGAATGAAATCCTCCCCGATATGGACCAATTGATGTATGCAACAAAGCATAGATCTCTCCTCATTGATATTTACAGAGATGATGAAGGGGTGTGACATGAAGAGAAACTTACTCCCCTTCGGCACACTAGTGATAGAGATGTGCACGAACCATGTAGTTAGGGTGAGGTTAGAGGTGGCAATATGGAAGCCGATGCGGGCATTGAACAAGGCTTCCTTCTAGATGAGTCAATGTCATAGTGGAGCCCCAACGGGGAAACAAGAGGTGCCCCTTGCACGAGGTACCGATGAGGTGCAGGAGAGAGAGAAAGAGAGAGAGAGAGAGAGAGACCTAAAGGCTGAGAGAGCCCATACACAAACCCAGGAGGAGGCAGGTCCCAACACCAACACTCCACGATCACTAAGAGAGATTATGCTTAGCATCGAGGCCAAGCAAGCTGATATCCTTCGACAGTAGGAGGTGATTCTCAACTATTTGAAGGGTGGAGCTGGAGGAGCGAGAGAGTGAGAGAGTTTTCTATTCTTGAAAGTCATTGTGAATATGTTACTTCTTTGGTCGATGTTTTGAATCTTTTGGGCTAAACTATAATATTTTTTGAAATGAATCAAGCTTTTTTATCACAATGATCTGTTTAAATGCATTTGTTAAAATTTAGCATTACATTGCTAAATTGTTAAGAATATATGTTAATGTTGAGATTGATTGCTTAAAGTGACTGAAACACATGATCGATTTAACACCTCACCTAACAATCTACACTTAAAACCACATATCTTTGAAAAAATGGTATTTTCTCTATGCTTAAATGTCAAATGCACATTGGTATTTGGTAGTCTTAAGGTATAATATGATCAGACTTGAAAAATACAATCGATATATAACAAAACTTCCCTGAAAAACCCGACATAACTAGTGGGGGTTGAAAGGCTACGCTTGTCCTAACCTGCAGGGATCTCATCCAATCAGCCCCTCTCTTGATGGGAGGCTTGACACATGCCTAAGAGGCTCTCCATGGACAAAAAAGGGGTATTCATTACACATTATTTAGTTCATATTGCATTGCAGTGAGAGAAGCTCTAGATAGAAGACATGGTTAGAGAGAGAAAGCTTAGTTTTTCACATTTCTTCCACCTATTTCTTTTGTGATATGTTCTAAGACTCTTGTAAGCTTGTTTTATTGCCTTTAATATCATTTATTTCCAGTACATTTCAAGTTTAGTTGAGTATCTTGAATTCTACCATTAATGTATTTGAGTTTTCAACATTTAAAGCTTTAAAATGGATATTTCCTTACATTAACTTAGTTCCAAGCTTAATTTCTTATCAATGTCTCTTTACATTATATATGTATTTCCATTAAAAATGAGTAGCTAAGTTTTTAAGTTGGCTAATCCAAAAGAGGCCTCCTCTTAGGGATGCCATTTCAACTCATTTTCTTTCACCCTTGCAGTGTACATTGGTTCAGTTTGACTGGGTTGAGTGTAGACGTGGTTGTGAGTTCTTGATACACCGTCGGCGTTGTCATAGGGTATGCTTGAATCCTCACCTCTACATTAGTCTCTTGCTTCCCATGAATCAATCGAACATCTAAACACCATTGAGGGAAGGTCTAAATTTGAGTTGACATTCCCATTGGAATGAACCCTTTGGATTAGCCAACTCTTTTCCCATTTCATTTTTTATCAAGATAAAATCACAAACCAAACTTCAAACAACAAAAGATTTTTACACTTTACCTTTTTACCAAAATCACTTTCAGCACGATTCACCACCTTCCCTCAAGAGACGACCTTGGAATACGATTTTCAAGTAAAACACGACACTCAAAAGACTCCCTACAGTTGGGGAGAACTTTTGTTCACACATTTCATTCCCATCATTCATCCACCATTTTGTTGCCCTTTCTTTTGACATCATTCCAAGGGAGAGTGATGATAAGTAGTTATAATTAGCATATCACTATGCCTTTTTAAGACTAATTATATTTTGGTGGAGTTTAAATGATAAAATTTCAAGACATAAATTGTACAAGGGACCAAAGGCAAAATTTCATGCAACATTAGCATATTCTAGAGCAAAATTGGATAAAGCTTGGACCAAGGCAAGAACTTTCGAACGCAAATCAAAATTTGAACGTTCTATTGAATTATTGAAGATCTGACTACTAGAGTATTGAGCCATGGCGTGTTACAACTAAGAGGAAAAAATCTTGAGTACTACGTTTGAACGCCAACTAACGTTCGAACGTCCCCTTGAATTATTTGAGGACTAGGATGTTGAGTGCAAATTGTCAAGTTCTGCATGGAATGTGGAAATGGATTTCCATAGAAGAACACAAGCCACCTGAGTGGAAAGGACAAGCCCCCCTGGCAGTCGAACACCCATCAAGCAAGACAGAAACAACATTTGAACGTCAAACAACGTTTGAACGTTGTCCCCAGACAAGTGCAGAGTGGTTGATCTTCTCTTCGGACATTGGGACTTTCACTTGGACTTTCAAGGCCTTGTACTATTCCTCCACACTAACTAGCCCCTCCTTTTTGCCTATAAATACGCCCATTATGGGAGCTTCAAGGTGTGCTTCTTTAAAGTTGGATTGGCACTAGACCAACATTTTCTTTGTTTGTTATTAGTCTTAGCTTTTCAATTACATGCATAGAGGGAGATAGATCACTTTTGGTTGAGGAGGAAACCATCCAAAAGTGTCTAGCTTTCTTCTACTTTTAATATCTGTTTCATTCACTTCTATTTCTTGAGCTTCTTTCTTCCCTTATAGGAGTGAAATTATTTCACTTTTCTAGAGCTTTGCCAAATTTGTGAAGGGTGGAACATGATTCACTCATTCTTCATCAAAGATCGGCTCTTTGCTTATTGTGCTTTACCTTATGACTCCTCTACTTAGAGGGATAAGCATCACTCACTTTTTTAGTTTTACCAAAGCCACGATGAGTGAGTAGTCTTTCATTCATTCTTTAGTAAGAGGTGATGAACATGTATAAATTATATGAAAGTTATATATGTGCAATTTCAATTATGCTTAATGCTTTATATTCCCCTTCCTTATTGAATGATTGATTACATCTAGCAAAGCTAATGTAATTTGTATAATTAGGAATACTTTCTATAACATAGATAACTCTTGCATAGAAAGACTCATTAGTTCAAGGCAAGTACCCCAGCTAGATCTTCATCACTACCCTTCAATCTTCACCATTATTATGCTTCAATTAAAGAATGAAAATGAAATATTAATGTCATAGTTGGATTCCTTGTAGAAACACTTGCTTGTTTGTAGACGGGTTAAGTCTCGGAACAGACAATTCTTGTAAACTTCTAGAAAGACATCGGAATCATGCTCTTAATTCTCACAACCCACCTTTATCTTCCGATTAACTTGTTGTTAATACAGGGGTTAATTGAGTTATCAAGCACAAGTATAATAAACTGGATGATTAACTACATGTCAAGATCCTCAAACTAAAGAGTAACATTTTTACATTTGAGCTTATCTTATATTTTGTCTAGAAAACATTCTTGGAAAGAATCCTTTATTTTGCTCAGGAAATTCCATACACCACACCACTTCAAATCTCAAGGATTACAATCATTTTGTCTCCACCACTGCTTATTTTGAAACACCAACAATAGTTCCTTGTGGATTCGACTTCAAACTCAAACCTAATTATTACTACAGCTTAAACGCCTACACTTTGGTGTACACAATTCGAATCAAGTCAAGTGACACTCCCCTTCACACATAACCCATACACATATTGTGGGTGACGTCTGGAGATTAGGGTATATGACGACAGGAAATAAATCAAGCAATACCATTGACGTCATTTTGTTAGCCACTGACCTCTGGTCACTTTACAACCTATTGAAAGCCCTAATTGATCTCAAGTCTGATGCATGTGTAGGTCCTCAATCAAAAGTTGAGGTATGTTAAATAGTATTACTTTATTTGTATCAATATTCTTCTATGAGATTATGCCAAAAATGATCAGTCGATTTTCTTAGATTTCGCTCCCGTACTAATTATGGATGTGATGTTTCAATGAGTCTTCTTTTGACCACATGCCATTTGAGAGAAAAGTCACTATAATCGAAGGGAATTCTTGCTGAGAGCATTTTAAGAAAGGTTTGTGAAGTCAAAGCTATCCCTGGAAGGTGGTAAAATGGAATGTTTATTATAAAATAATTATTGTTGCTAGAATGATCATTCCAACTACATAGGGAATTCCAAAAACCGATGTTACATATGCTTATTTTTGCATAGACCAAATACCTATGGAAGAGAAATTTGCGGGATCCATTGATTGAACCTCTAGCATCTTAAGCTCGCTCTACATTTGGAAAGAATGCAATCTATAAATTTAAAATATGTAGTCATCACCACAGATCCATATGGGTGGGCTCTTCTCCATTCTTGAGATCATGCTATCATACATTCACTACGTTAATACAAACAATATACTACTTGACAAAATTCCTTGTTGTTCCTAACCTCTAAAAACCATCTCTTAAAATGTGTAGTGCATGGATGAAGGGGAGTGTCACTCTTCCTTGGGATAGTGTTAAAAGGAAGGGCAAGGAGATAGGGACAATGAAATGTACAAAATGTATGAAATAAAATGCGTATGTGAACAAAAGTGTTCTCCAAGCGCAAGGAGTCTTTTTCTTGTTGTGTTTTACTTGGAAAGTATTCCAAGGTCGTCTCCTCAGGGAAGAAAAGTTCAAGTGTGTGAATGTGATTTTGTCAAAAATAGAAAGTGTAAAATCTTTTGTTTGTGTTTTGGTGTTTGAAGTTTGTAAATAAAAATACAAGAAAACATGTGTTGGCTAACCCAAAAGGTTCACTCCAATGGGAATCTCAACTCAACTCGAAACCTTCCTCGAATGGTGCATAGATGAACGATTGATTCGTAGGAAGCTAGGGACGAGATGGTGAGGATCCAAGCATAAACCGTGACTAGGCCTACGGAATATCAAAGACTCACAATCACATCTACTCTCAACCCAGTCAAATTGAACCACCTTAGACTGAGTGGAGGAAAGAAAAAGAGTTGAAATGGAATCCTCAAGGGGAGATCTCCCTTGGATTAGCCAATTAAAATCTAGCTACTCATAGATAAAGGAAAGCAATGCATAATATAAAGAGACATAATGATGACATGAAGCATAGAACATAACTTAATGCAAGAAAACTTAATCTAAGAAGAAAAATATGCAATACCCATTTTAAAGCTAGGAAATGAAGAACTTGAGAGCAACAATGGTGAAATCTTAAATATAGAACTAAACTTGCAAAATACTTGAAATAGATGAGATTAAAGTACAAGGATTAAGGATTAAAAGAAATTTAAAGCTTACAATAATTGAAATGAAAGGGAAATTGAAAGAACTTAAGCACTATTCACCATCTTTCTCATTAAAACTACTCCTAGCTTAGGTAGTCACCTTTTGCAATGCTGAAGAATGCTTAGTATATGGAGTGTGAGAACCTTCAATTTCGTGCATGAGGGTCCCTCTAGCTGTATGAAAGGCCTCCGATCAATAGGGGCTGAAGAGATGGGTATGGAAGGCTAGCACAGGCATAGCCTACACACCCAAGCTTCACCCCTTTCTCTCTCTCCTCATTGAATGTCAAGCCTCCAAAGTCTTCATCAAGGGTGTAGGAGGCATAAAGATGTGCAGAAAATGTTGGGGGGCAAGTGGGAGAAGTGTAGGTGGGACTCCCAAGCAAGTGGAGCATGCAAAACATTCATTATAGGCACTTCAGGCATGGCATACCGGTATGGTTTAGCTACTGGAGTTTGGCGTACTGGTACACTTTGTCTGCTTTGGACTAATTTTCATAGAATCGTCATAACTTTTGATCCAAACGTCCGATTGAGCTAAAATTTTGACACAATACAGAAGACGTCCAGATATACAACTTTCATACTTTGCACTTTTCAGATTCGAAGTGGATCATGGTCAAAATGGAGGAACACCGAGGCTCTTCTATCAGATGGTGTAGGTGCTAGTGCCTTTGTTACCCAACACCAATACCTCCTTGATTTCTTTACTTTTAAGCCTCCAAATCTTCATGTAATGTGTCCATTCCTTCACCACACATCCATACTTAGTTGCAAGGTGATAAAATCCTTCATTTAAGCTATAATTACCTGTAACATTGAAAATTTAACATTATTCATAATTTCGGCTAACTCTAAGTACTTATATGAAAATTTTGAGTTAAAATGCATGTAATGAGGCCATTAAATATGCAATATTTTGTGCTCATCATATACATAACTAGCAATGCACCACGTGCATTGTACGTGAAAGTTTCGTTAAACATTTAACAAACACAAAATATAATTATGTAGCTAAATTAGATATTATTCATATTTATCATACTTAAATTATTTGTATTTTTTTTAAAACTATCAACATTAAATAGCATTATTTTTTGTGATTCTTTCATTTAAGCTACCAAGTAGTAAGTGTTATAGATTTTTCTTTTCTCGATTCTTTTTTCTTTTTGTCTTTCTTGTTTTTTTGTTTTGCCAGAGTAATTTTTCATCAAATTATTTTGGTTGTAGATGAAGGGAAAGTATATCGGGTTTTGGGCATTGGAGATGACATTGTATCAATATAATTGTTGACGTGTATTAATATGGAGTTTTTAAAAAAAGAATAATATTGTCTTCATAAATTACGTTAAGCATAATATGACTATTCAAAAGTTTTGCAAAGATAAAGCTGATGATGCACAAAAATGAATTTATGCACAATCAACAGTCGAGTGTATGATACAGTGTAATTAATGAAATAATTAATAAAATAATAAATACCATAAGGCAAAGAATGGGTGGTTGGGGCTAGGTGACCAAACCACTGAAGGTGGAGACGGTGGTCGAAGAACTTTATTAATAAAGCAGAATGAGGGAGAGAGAGTAAGGGTATGATTCTAGGTATGGTGAGGTAGCTATAAGAGAGATAGTCGTGTGTAGGGTGGGTAAATATAGATGCCCCTCTCATGTGAAAATGACTTACAATTTATAGGCACAGAGTCTTGGTTGAGGAGGTGGCGTTAAGATAAGTACAATTAGAGATAGTCTTGATCTAGGAAAGTGAATATCCTTGTAATTACTCCCCACGCTCGCTAATCCTTCTGGATTCCTTGAACTTTGGATTGTGTCGAATCCATGAGTTAGGCTTGACCTGCCTTTTGGCTGATTTGCGCTTACTTATGAATTGGGCATGCCCTATTGGTTTTGGGTTCATCATTTGCCCTAATGCCCCAAGCCCCGATTGTGACAAAGGGGGTTGAGGGTATGAGTGAGCTCTAAATAGGCAAGAGGTTTCTTGTCCCCCACGGTGGCTTCTCCAGTGTTCCATCTCTGCATACCTCCAGAGCTCATTTCCCTAATTTCCTTATTTTTATTCCGTCCATGCTAAATATTTATAGTGCACTCAGGGGAGATTTTCCCCTTATATAAAATTCATTTTTCCCCATCTAGGAGACATTCTTTAGGCTTCAAGAGGTTAATTTAAACATGGAAACCAAAGGGGAATCAACGGTCTCACCGAAATCTGGCGAGGGAGATGTTTCACGATTGAATTTAGGCCTCAGGAGTACAACTCAATGGGCGGGGGTGTTAGTGGGGTTGAAGGCGATGCCAGGGTGGCATCATGGCAATCAATAGCGCCATTTGTAAGCTTCAAGGTAGCGCCGAAGACAGAGGAAACATGGGCGGCGCCCTTGGAGTGCTTCTGGGCAATGCCGAAGGCAAACGAGGCAAAGGCAGTGCCAAAAGGGAACGCGATATAGGGGACATCCTCGAGGGTCTTCAGGGCAACGTCGATGATAACTAAGGTTAATCTGTAGTTAGAGGAACTGGAGTTTTGGTTAAAGATTTGGGTGATAGTGCGTCGACCTAGGCATTAGGCGATACCTTCAGTGGCTCCTTCAACAGCAAGGAAGCTTCAAAAGGCAATGCTTTGAATCGCTTGCAAGAGAAAAAGACACCTATGGATTTGAGGAGAATGGAGTAGGCGAAGGTTAGCTAGGCAAAGTCCTGGGCCTGGGTAGTAATATCGATGCAGGAAAGAGAAAGGGTGGCGCAAGCTGTACGCTGGACAATGCCAATTGCATGCTTGGCAGTACCAACAACATTCCAGGTAGCCTTAGTGACGTGCGCCACACTAGTGGTGCATTGGGCAATGGTCCTTGCGGCAGGCTGGGTGTTGGAAGAGGAGGCTCAAGCACAGGGAGAACAGACTTAGGCACTAAGACCTCGTTCAGTGGAATGGCTGGAGCTGATGGACAGGGTTGCAAAGGGAAACAAGGTATCTTCTTTTGACTAGGTTACCCAACCTTGTTCATGAGTTTTTGTTAATCCCAACGCCCTTCACTTCTTACTGGCTCTTACCTTGTTAGGTACCCGAACAGGTAGGGGCAACATGATGTATATTACACAGAATTCGCACCAAGGCAAAGGAGCTCCTAAAGGCAATGGGTCGAAGGTATCTTCTATTTTTAGCTCAATTAATTTTGATGATGATATTTCTCGCATTGTTTCCTCGTTCCACATTCCCCCTGAGTTATGTGTCGCTGGGATGAACAAGTTGAGCTGGTGTATTGACTCCTCTGGAGAGATCATCTTTTAAGAGGATGTCCTAGAGGTAGGGTTGAGGTTTCCCATACCTGGACCCATCTGTCAGATTCTAAGACACTTGTCACTAGCTCTGAGGTTGACTCCCAACAGTTAGAGGGTGATTTTGGCATTCTTTTCATTATGGCGGTTGGTCCACGACCTTGATATTCATCCTCTTTGTGAGTAGTTTTTTTACCTTGCATGTACTTTTGGATAACCCTTCTCCTCATCAAGGGTGGTATCACTTTGTCCCAAGGTCGGGCAAGTTTATCACAAGACTGCCTTTGAAGTGCCACAGCTGAAAATCTAGGTTCTTCTTCGTCGGACGTGAGTGGACAGCTGAGGAAGATCGTAACCTATTGCCTTTGAGATGGGACACTACTCCGAGGACCAAACTAAGTAACGTTCTTACTTTGATTTCTTGTCTAGTTGTTATGTCTCTAAACTTCCTTTTGGGTTTCTTTTTAGCTCCACCCACGCTATCTATAGAGCAGGAGAGTAAGCTTCAGGTCGTGCGGGATCATTCTTATAAGGAGTTCGTAGCTATTATGTCTGCATTGGATCATTCCAAAGCCTCCCCTAGGTAGAAGAGGAAAGATATTTGATTCTTCCAACAAAATTTTGATGACCATCATATTAAGGGTTCTGATTAGTGCTTAAAAGTAACATTTCACTAAGCTTTTTTGGGACTAATTATGCTTAGATAGAGTTTAAGTGATGTCATTTCAGGTCCTAAAGTAAACAATGGTTCAAGAACAACAAATATCACATTTGATTGTAACGTCAATATATCATGGAACAAAATTGGAAATGCAAGGACCAAGGCAATAATGTTTGAACGCCAATCAACGTTCGAATGTTACCTTACATCATGAGAAAATCAGACTGCTGAGACATGACATGTTGCAGCCAGGAAAGTAGACCCTAAGCCAAGGAAAAGCCTGAAGAACTGGAGTGCCATGTTTGAACGTCAATAAACGTTTAAACATCCCTTGGAATTATTTGAAGATTAGACTGATGCATAAAGTATGGAAATGAGTCTTCACTAAAGATCATAAGGGCACTTGAGTGAGAAGGCCAGAATGCTAGTCAACGTTCAAACACCATACAACGATTGAATGCCAATACAAAAAAGATAGAACACACGTTCGAATGCCATACAATGATTGAATGTCCATAAAGCAAAAACAGAGACAACGTTCGTACGCCACATAACATTCAAATGTCCTTCATAGACTATTTGTAAAGTAGTTGGCTTTTCACTTATATTGGGACGGCAAACACTGTTTATCCTATTTTATTTTCCCCCTTTTTTGATGAACACACAATATTGTATATTTAACGGCCTCATTACATGTATTTTAACTCAACTTTTGCATATAAGTACTTAGAGTTAGCCAAAATTATGAATAATGTTGAATTTTTTATATTACAGGTAATTATAGCTTAAATGATGGATTATATAACCTTGAAACTATGTGTGAATGTGTGGTGAAGATATGGACACTTTAGATGAGGATTGGAAAGCTTAGAGGGTGAAGAATTCAAGAAAAAATGCATTCGAAAGGTTTTGCCCACTCGAGTGATGGATTTTGACAAAGTATCAATGTTTTTCCAATTTTTTACCATGATCTACTTCAAATCTGAAAAATTACAAAGCATAAAAGTTGTAGATCTAGATGTCTTCTATATTTTGTCAAAACTTCAGCTCAATTTAACATTTGGATCAAAATTTATGACAATTATACGAAAAACTTATCCATAGAAGAAAGAGTGTACGGATATACAGTACCAGTACCCCGAACTCCAGAGGTTTAGTGTACCGGTACGCTCTGTTGAGTGCCCAGAACGCATGTATTCATCCTCCACTTGCTTGGGGGTCCCACCAATGCTTCTCTCACTTGTTCCCTGACATTCCTTACACAAGAACATGCCTCCTACACCCCTAGTGGAAGACTTTGAAGACAATGACATTAATGGGGATGGGAGAGAAGGGGGCAGCCATGTGGGTTGTAGGCTAAGATCTTCCTAGCCTGTACAAATCCATCAACTCACCTTCCCCATGCTTGGAGGATTGCACACACCTTGGGGGACCCTCCATGGACGAAAATACATCACTCCCTCACCATATATTCAGCATTGCACAAGATATTCAAGGGTGTGACTACCTAAGTTTAGGAGTAGTCCAAAGAAGAAGATGATGAATAATAGATAGAAAGCTTATGTTTTTGCATTTCTTCCGCCCTTTCACTTGTAATTTATTGTAAGACTCTTGTAATCTTCATTTAATGTTTTCAATGTCATTTATTTCAAGTCTATTTCAAGTTTAGCTGCATGTTTTGGATTTCACCATTGTTGTGTTAAGGTTTTTTCATTTCAAGTTTTAAAATGGGTTTTGCATATTTTTCTTCATAGTTTAAGATTTCTTGCATTAAGTTAAGTTCCATGCTTTATTTCTTCATTATATCTCTTTACATTATACATTTCTTTATTGCTTTCATGAGTAACTAGATTTTTAGTTGGCTAATTCAAGGAAGACCTCCTCTTGGGTTTTCCATTTCAACCCATTTTCTTTCCTCTCTCGTTGTATGATGGTTCGGTTTGACTGGATTGAGAGTGGATGTGGTTATGAGTCTTTGATATTCCATAGGTCTGGTCACGGTTTATGATTGGATCCTCACCATCTAGTCTCTAGCTTTCCACAAATCAATCGTTCATCTATAAACACTCGAAGGAAGGTTTCCAGTTGATTGAGCATTCTTATTTTAATGAACATTTTAGATTAGCCAACACTTATTTTTATTGTATTTTCATTTACAAACTTCAACCACCAAAACGCAAAATACAAAGATTTTACACTTTCTCTTTTGTTCACCAAAATCATCTTCACACAACTTGAACTTTCCTTCCCTGTGGAGACGACATTGAAATAATTTTTCAAGTAATGCAATGACATTCAAAAGAGTCCTTGCGCATGGGGAGCACTTTTGTTCACACGCATTTCATTTTCATTCATTCTCTATTTCATTCCCACCATTTTGTTGCCCTATCTCTTGCATCATTCCGAGGGAGAGTGACTCTCTCTTCACACGTAAGTCATACAAATATTGAGGGTGATGTCCGTAGATTAAAGGGAAAACAACAACAGTTTTCACCAAGAATTTTTGGCACCGTTGTCGGGGAAGGTTAAGCATCAAGTTCGAAGGTGATTTTCGGATGACGGAGGTAAGTCTCGTGATTTTCATCACGGGCTGAGGTACATTGCTCCTTGTATATACTTTTATTTATTTGTGTTTTGTGTTAAGTCTTATAATTTTTATGATAATGTATCAATTGCCCCTTATTTTGAAAATGTGTGTGAGATTTGTGATGATTATGGACACATCACTAGTGAGTGCCCAATGAATTATCCGATTCAAGACTTTGAATGTGAAGGTTCAAATTCATTTTTGGCCTCCAAAAATTTGTATCCCTACCAATATGTTACACCGAGTTATCTGAGTTTTTATTGGGAGAACGAACCTTATAATTTTTCATCTAATCTCACACCACCAAATGAGTTTTGCCACTATCCAACATATGGGGACTCAGCGAAGATGAATTGGAAAATATTTTGTGCGATTTTATGCAATACCAAATGGAATTCAATGCCCAAGTAGCCCAACAACTTTCTAAAATTAGTGATGGGCTTAATACATTGGCTAATGCTATAATTAGTATGTATGAAGAACAACATTTTGAGCATAGTTAATGTATCAAGGATGATCATCCCAATGGAATACAAATTGAGGTTGAATCTCCTACCACTCTAGATTGTGAAAATTTTGATGTAGATATTATCTCCCATGAGACTAATGAGCCCAAGGTCATTTTGTCATCTATGTGTGGTGTTGAGATTCACAATTCTCAACTTGGGGAGGGCATTGCAATGGAGTTAAGTGCAGAAAGTTTTAAAAATAAATTGTATACTCTATTGTTGGAATTGCATAAACTTGCTTACACATCTATTTGGTTGAGATTTTTGAATTATTATTCTTTGAATTGTTGGATAGATTGGTTAGAAAGGGCATTTATACAACAAAAAATAATTAAAATAAAAAAAATCAATGGGCGCAAGCTCATATCCGATTTGAAACCAGATTGACATGAGCCCTTTTTGTTTTGTTTTCATGTACATAGTAGTTAGATTTCTTTTATTGTTATAATTTTATAATGTTGTAGTGTAGATTTTAGCATGAAGGTTGTTTACCTCTTCCTAAGTTGGACTCAGTTCACTTTGAGCATCATTGTAGCAAATCTTTTTGGGTATCATGTTCTAGTCTAAGTTGGGGAGTGTAAATAAGATTTTTGTGTTTTATTTTTTCTATTAACGTATATATAAAAAAAGAAAAAGAAAAAGAAAAGAAAAGAAAAAAAAGAGGCTATCTCATTTTTCATTTTACTTTCTTTTTTCTCATTGCATGATTCCTTGTGCTTTGAGGACAATGAATAGTTCAAGTTGGGGGGGTTAGGCACACCATTTATATGTTCTACCACTTTTTGTATAGAATAATGAAAAATGTTAACATTTTAAAAATTACTACACAAAAAGTGGTGGAACATGTAAATAGTGCACCTCACCCCCCCAACTTGAACTATTGATTGTCCTCATCCTAATATTGTACTATATTCTCCTATCCTAATTGTTGTGGGATTTGTGATCACTTGATCTTCATTATGAACATTGAATACATCATCATATTATAGAAGTTTATCCTATTGCTAAGAGTATCACATACTTGTTTGCTTTTGAACTCAACCATAAGCGCACCATAAACTTGTAATTTTTGCAATTTATAGATTGAGTTCACATTTTAGTGTTTGACATGAATAGTGGAGATGTTATTATGCTTGTTTTGCTTAGGTGCATTTGGGTAATTGATTAAATTTGTATTGATATGTACAATGCTCTCTTATGCTTATCTAGAGATGATCTTAGGCCATTTTTTATTTCTTTGAGTCTTAGCCTTTTTCTTGTGAAAAACTTATCCCTAGTGCCTTGATTGAGACTTAATTGAAACTCGTTTCTATGCCACACATTTGACCAAGCCAATGCAAAATGATAAAAATCTATCTCACCTTGGTTGTTCCTAGAGCTAAATGAGTGGTCGTAAAAGAGAAGGAAGTATGGTGTGAAACTCAAACAAAATGGGTGAATGATGCTGAAACTCAAAGAGTTGAAAAAAAAAGAATGAAAATCCAAGAAAAGGAGAGAAAGGGTGAAAGAAGAAAGAACAATCAAAGAAAAAAGGAAAATTTTAAGGAAAAGAAGAAAAAGAAATAAAGAGTGAAGTGATGGTGTAGACTGAAAATCTGAAAGGGATATCTTTTTTAAATAAATGTCATGCACACAGAACAACCATCTTTATTATCCTATATCCTTCATTTCATTTGCCTCAATATCACCCCAAGGTCTCATTGCCACCCGTGAAAGTCCTAGATGATCTAGATAAGCATGGTGGATGCATACTTTTAAAAGAACAAGAGAAGTTGATTTTGCTATCTAATGCCCTAGCATTCATTTCATGATATTATGTCAAGGTTGTTTCATTTTTATGCATGAACTTCATTTTTGGATTATATGTGAGCATACTTCATTTTGTGTACAAGATTCTATCTCACATATACACATGCTGTGCATGCTAGGATAATCATAGTGTGATTCATTTTTGAGATAAACCCTTGGTCAGTTTTGTATCAAAGCTTAATTTGGATAGCCAAAATGAATGTGAACTCCGTTGTGTAAATGTTTAAATTACATGTTCATTTCACACACACACGAGTTTTGAAAGAAAATGTGTAGGTGAATACTCTAGAATAGCATTTAAGGCTATGATGTGTTCCATGTGTGATTGGTTCGGGTTTTGAACAATGCTATTGTTGACGTCCTAGTGCTAGTTAAGATAAGGGAATATACTTTAAGTATTGGATATCAGGAAAATAATTTTGAAGGTACCTTCACTGGAAACTTTCACGAGACCAAACTCGTCCACTAGGGATCACCTAGGGGTTTAAAGACTTGTTGCATGTGTTAAATGCAATTACGGAATTGTATATGCTTATTTTGTTTGCTTTTTTGACATTTTGTTTGCTAGAGAATAGCAAAGCTTAAGTTGGGCGGTGTGATGAGGACAAAATATTGCACATTTAATGGCCTCATTACATGCATTTTTACTCTAATTTTGCATATAAGTACTTATAGTTAGCCAAAATTATGAATAAGGTTGAATTTTTTATATTGCAGGTAATTATTGCTTAAATGATGGATTTTATAACCTTTCAACTATGTGTGAATGTGTGGTGAAAATATAGACACTTTAGATGAGGATTGGGAGGCTTGGAGGGTGAAGAATTCAAGGAAAAATGCATTTGGAAGGTTTTGCCCACTCGAGTGAATAATTTTGACACAGTACCCACTGTTTTCCCCATTTTTCACCATGATCTACTTCGAATTTGAAAAAGTGCAAAACATAAAAGTTGTCGATCTGGATGCCTTCTGTATTGTATCAAAATTTCAGCTCAAGTAAACAGTTGGATCAAAAGTTATGACAATTCTATGAAAACTGGTTCAGAGCAGAAAAAGTGTACTAGTATGTTGTCCTGGTACCCCGAACTCTAGAAGGTTTAGTGTACTGGCAGGCTTTGCTGAGTGCCTAGAATGCCTGTATTCATCCTCCACCTGCTTGAATGTCCCACCAATGCTTCTCCCACTTGTTTCCAGACATTCCTTACACAAGAATATGCCTCCTACACTCTAGTGCAAGACTTTGAAGGCAATGACATTATTGGGGATGAGAGAGAAGGGGGCAACCATGTGGGTTGCAGGCTAAGCTATTCCTAGCCTGTACAAAGTCATCAACTTCCCCATGCTTGGAGGCTTGCACACACCTTGGGGGACCCTCCATGGACGAAAAAGGGTCACTCTCTCACCATATCTTCAGCATTACAGAAGATATTCAAGGGTGTGTCTACCCCAAGCTTAGGAGTAGTCCAAGGAAGAAGATGATGAATAGTAGATAGAAAGCTTATCTTTTAAATTTTCTTTCGTCCTTTCACTTTTAATTTATTGTAAGACTCTTGTAATCTTCATTTAAAGTTTTTAATGTCAGTCATTTCAAGTTTAGCTGCATGTTTTGGATTTCACCATTGTTGTCTTAAGTTTTCTTCATTTCAAGTTTTAAAATGGGTTTTGCATATTTTTTTTTCGTAGTTTAAGATTTTTTGCATTAAGTTAAGTTCTATGATTTATTTCTTCATTATGTCTCTTTACATTATGCATTTCTTTTTTACTTTCATGCGTAGCTAGATTTTTAGTTGGCTAATTCAAGGAAGACCTCCTCTTGGGTTTTTCATTTCAACTCATTTTCTTTCCTCCCTCGGTGTACGATGGTTCGGTTTGACTAGATTGAGAGTGGATGTGGTTGTAAGTCTTTCATATTCTGTAAGTCTGGTCACGTTTTATGTTTGGATCCTCACCATCTCATCTTTAGCTTCTCACGAATCAATCGTTCATCTATTAACCCTCGAAGGAAGGTTTCGAGTTGATTGGGCATTCTCATTTTAGTGAACTTTTTGGATTAGTCAACACTTGTTTTTATTGTATTTTCATTTACAAACTTCAAACACCAAAACTCAAAATACAAAGATTTTACACTTTCTCTTTTGTTTACCAAAATCACCATAACACAACTTGAACTTTCCTACCCTGAGGAGACGACCTTGGAATACTTTTTCAAGTAATATAACGACATTCAAAAGACTCCTTGCGCTTGGAGAGCACTTTTGTTCCCACGCATTTCATTTCCATTCATTCTCTATTTCATTCCCACCATTTTGTTGCCCTATCTCTTTCATCATTCCAAGGGAGAGTGACACCCCCTTCACACATAAGTCATACACATATTGAGGGTGATGTTTGTAGGTTAAAGGGAAACAACAAAGGTTTTCATCAAGCACCTTCTCCTTCATTGCCTATAAATACTCCCATTATAGGAGAGGTTTGCGTGTTGTTTTTGGGAGATAAGTTTGGCACCAGACCAACATCTGTTCACTTGTACTATGTTTATCTGAAGATTTTCTTACTTGCATTTATAATTGCACTTGTTATACCACCCTTGATGAAGGCTTGTACTCCCCTTGTAGTTGGATATCTAGTATTTTATTTACTTTGTTTTTGCATTTATGTTGTAGCAACCATGATGGAGGTTTATATTCCCCTTTTAGTTGTACTTGCTCTTATTTACATGTATCAAGAGTGATAGCTCATCTTTTAGTTGTGGTGAAAACCTTCCAAAAGTAACTAGCTTTCTTCTACTTGCATTTGTTAGCTTCTTTCACTTCCATTACTTGAGCATCCTTTTTTCTTAGAGGAGTAAAACTCTTCTATTTTTTGAGAACTTTGCCAAAGCCGTGAAGGTTGGAACGTGATTCACTCATTCATTGTTGAAGATTGGCTCCTTGGTTTTTGTTCTTTTATTTTGTAAGTTCTCTACTTGGAGGGATGAGCATCACTTACTTTACTAGCTTTACCAAAGCGATGAAGAGTGAATAATTTCTCATTCAAACTTTAGTAAGAGGTGAAGGTCATGTATAAATTATCCGGAAGTTATATTTGTACTTTGTTCTAATGCTTAATGTTTATATCCCCTTGCTTATTGGATGATTGATTGCATCTAGCAAGGCTAAGGTACTTTATATAATCGTAGTACTTTCTATGACACGAATGACTCTTGCATTGAAAGAATCGTTGTTTCAAGGCAAGTACCTCGACTAGATCTTCATGACTACCCTTTAATCCGCTCCATTATTGTGCTTTATTTAAAGAATGACATATTAATGTCATGGTTGGATGTCTTATAGAAACACTTGCTTGTTTGTAGATGGGTTAAGTCTCAGTATAGACAATTCTTGTAAACTTCTAGAAAAACATCTGAACCATGTTCTTAATTCTCACAGTCCATCTTTATCTTTCGATTAACTTGCCGTTGACATGGGAGTTAATTGAGTTATAAGCATAAATATAATAAATCGGATAATGAACTGCATGCCCAGATCCTTGAACTAAAGAGTGACTTTCTTTTCATTTGAACCTATCTTATATTTTGTCTAGAAAACTTGTCTCGGAAAGAATCTTATATTTAATCCAAGAAAAAACCCCTTAAATTTCACAACCCTAAATCACAAAGGTTATAACCAATTGGTATCCTCTATTGCTTACATTGAAAAATCAATACAAAGTTCTCAATGAATTCGACTCTGGACTCAAATCGGATTATTACTACAACTTGACAGCCTGCACTTGGGTGTATACACTTTGGATCAAGTTAGGTTCTTTGTCTTACACTGGCTCCACAGGGCCCAGTGTTAATAGGGAGATGGTTGAGGCTCTTTACGCCTCCAAGGTGTCGTTTTCCCCTCTCGCCAAGAGGTTAAAGATTGATGCCCCAATGCCTCCCAACAGTCTGACAACCATGTTATATCCCAAGAGGTTGGAATAGAGGGTGCCCCATTCCTTCTCAACACAAAGCTTCTTTGAGTGTCAGGGTTAGTCCTGCTACTACTTTAGGGGTTGAAACTCTTTCATAGCCACCTGCCAGGTCCAGAGTTCCATGTAGTCGCCCGACTTCTAGTAGTGACTCAGTGTCTATGTTGTGGGATATAAATTTAGCCAAGGAGCAACTTTGGAGGGTTTGTAACCATTGCAGGTATCAGAGAAGTCGGCTCCCGTGGTCCAGAGGGCATTATTGACACCGTGATGGAGGGTTTTGCCATGGTGTGACTTTTACTCAGATTTGATTTTGTACTCGCCTCTTTTTTCTCATGTCTTGCTTTTTTTTTTTTTTTTGAATACTTATTGGTGGCTGTCGCTTTTCCCCACCTTTTTTCAAGGACGTTGAAGCTTGGAGAAGCCTTCAGGAACCTGGCAAAAGAGAGGCAGGCACGAGAGACTGTTAAAGAGTAGTAGGGGCTCAAGAGGTAGGAACGAAAGGCTACCGAGGAGCAGTTAAGGCTAGCCCACGAAAGAGTTACACCTCTTGAGACTGAGCTTCAGGTATACCATGAGAGAACCGCCCAATTGGAGTCTAACAAAGAGGTAATTGTATGTTTCCATTGTAGTTTTCTTAACCTCCTAACATCTTCCCTCAATGTGTATCGTTTGTGGATAAAGGAGAGTGTCGCTCTCCCTTGAAATGATGTCAAAAAAAAAGGACAACCAAAAAATGGAATGAAATGATGGAAATGTGGAATGTAACTGAACAAAAATGCTTCTCAAGAGCAAGAAGACTTTTGTGTGTCGTGTTTTACTTGGAGAGTAATCCAAGGTCGTCTCCTCAGGGAAGAAGATGAATCGTGTAGAAGGTGATTTTTGGTGAAAGAAAAGTGCAAAATCTTTTTTTGTTTGGAATCTCCCATGCTCCTCTGACACGTCCAGCACACAAAACATCCTCTCATGAACATGCTAGGTGTGGAGACAAGGCCTGCACCATTCCACCTTAATTTATGCTCCTATGTTGGGAATCACATCAAGGAGCTACAGAAGACTCTAGGGCACATTTTTTTAAGGGAACTCTCCATGGTTTGGTAAGGGGAGAACATACATTACGTAGAATATAGAGATAGAAGTTGGGTAGAAGATGATGAATAGTGTTTAGTGAGAGAAACTTAAGATTTTGTATTTTCTTTCAATACATTGTCTTGTAATCAATGGTATGAACCTTTAGAACTTCATTTAATATCATGAACGTTATTCTCTTTCAAGTTCAATGTAAGTTTAATGCTCTTTTTAGGCTTCTATCATTAATGCATCAAAGTTCTTTATTTTCTTAGCTGTAAAATGGGTTTTAAATGTTTTCTCTTCAAGCTTATGTCTTCTTGCAATTAGTTACTCAAGAACTTCATCTCTTTGTAATACATGCTCATTACATAGTTAATTTCATTTCAAGTATGAGTAGTTAAATCTGTAAGTTAACAAATCCAAGGGGAATCTCTGCTTGGATATACAATTTCAATTCATTCTCCTCCCTCATTTCAGAGTTTAATTGTCACACCCCAACTCCAAGGGCATGACCGGCCACGAACCATAGATCGATAACCTATGGAACACGTAAGCCTAACAACTAAACTAATAATATAGGAGTGGAAAATAAAATTAGCACTAAATTGATCTCATGTCAATATGTCAAAGTCAACATACCTAAACTTGTTTGCCCAAATTATCCAAGCAAGTAAAGATGGCAATACAATATATGCTACGGAGGTCACAACACTATTAGTCCCCAATCAATTCCCTGAGTCCGCTATTGATACTTCAATCCTGGAAAAAAATATTTTAAAAACATGAGCTAAAAAGCCCAGTGAATGGAAAGGCATGCATATTCAAAGTGACTAAAAAATATCTTTGGCATACAACATGTAAATCAAAGATTTGGTAAAATAACTTTACAAAGATAACTAATTTCTCAAGAGTAACACAATTGGGTTTCGACAAGAAATCATACCAGAACGGTGCATCATATCATAATGGTGGAGACTGTGCAATATCCAATAATTGATGGAAACCAATACCAAACACCAAAAGATCTCAAGGTTGTATCCAACATCGTACTTAGGGTCACCATAGCCTCACTCGGGTCTGTTCCCTAAGACGATCCGGTGAAGGTCACCAGGACGCACCAGGCACTGTTCCTTCAACCGTTGAGCACTAAGATCACCACAGCCTCCTCTAGGTCTGTTCCCTAGTGGCCAGGGTCACTTGCACACAAAAGAATAATTTTCTTGGACTTTCAATCATGGTCCGATTGACTATCACAAAGTCTTACCATATAAACAAGTGATTGAGTCACAACACTTCACAAAGAATTCATCCTATGCCACAAGTATACACTTAGTAAAACATTTTGTATTGTTTTTAAAATGATTAAGGATATGGGGGATTTTCGAAAATGCGTAGCATGTCAAACCACTCACCTCAAGTCCAAATGATATGCAGTGTTGCTTGTTATCCGAAGTAGAGTGAGATGTTATTAATGTCTTTTCGCTTTCTCTCACAATTTTCTTTCTGTTTTGATGACCTATTCTTCCTTCCTTCTTTTCTCTCTTTTACTCATTATACTTTCTTGAGAGTGGAAGACTACTTGTGCTCTTGTTTCTTAATCCAATCCCAATGCCCTATTTGTAGGCATCTTAGGATTATTCTAGAATATTGACATGTTACATTGTTAGGAAAGATTCTCTAGAATATTCTACCATCTCTCCTCTCCTCTCCTAGATTCTTCTAGGTTTCAAGCTTATTTTGCACATGACAATTCCACAAGTATCTAGATTCATCTATAATATTCTAAAGTCTTGTCCAATCTTCTAAGTCCTTCGGGAATTTTTCGGAACATTCTAAATCTCTCTAGAACCTTCTAGTATTTTCTAGAACCTTCCAAAATATTCTAGACTTCTCTAGATTGTTCTAGAACTTTCTGAATTCTTCCGCAATGCTCTAGGTTCCTCGATGTTCTAGAACCTTCCAGATTTTTCTAGAAACTTATTCAACATTCTAGATTCTTCTAGATTGTTTTAGGTTATTCTTGAACTTTCTAGAACCTTCTAGAAAATTCTCCAACATTCTAGATTCTTCTAGACTATTCTAGATTTTTCTAGAAACTTCTCCAATATTCTAAATTTTTCTTTAAAATTTTTGTCATTCCTTCCAAGATAATTTTCCCAAACTAGTTCCATGTCCAAACAGAACGGGGTATTACATTCTTCCCCCTTTAAAATAATTTCGTCCTCGAAATTATACTAGTATTCCTGATGCATTTGCCCTTTTGCATAAAAATGGCATCAACTTTATGATTATGTGTAACTAGTTAACCAATTGATTTGTCTTTTGTCTAGAGCCTATAAATATTCTTACTTTATGATTCATTGTAAATCACTTGCAATGAGCTATAAATATTCTTACATAACGTAGACACAGAGAATATTTTACACCCGCAGCAAGTCGAGGTGATAAAGCCTCTCAATAAACTGTCACACCAACTCTATTCAAGACTTTGAAGTGTCTAATACTGCTAGACTTGACCTTTCTTTAAATTTAAAGACCTCTCAAACCATTGTAAATTCCAATAACCAAATTATTATCATTTCTCTTTCCATAACTTGCCGATCAAAACTCAAAGCAAAACCATCCAATTTCGCAATCTTGTCAAGTTTCATCGTTGATTTCGATAAGCTATCTAAGTCTTCACTCCACCAAGCTCTTTAGATTGACATTATAGAACCAAAACTTGATTAAAAATAGTGTCCATTTCAAATTTCACACATTAAAGAATTAAGGCATAGGTAGTTTCCGAGGTTAAATGGTTACTTCATAAAACCCAAGGCAACCTCTAGGAATCCAAAGTAGAACGGATTTGACATCGTTAATGATAACACCTTTTGGAAGCAACACTACATGTCAATGATGTCTAGAACTAAGGTTCACAATTTGTTCTTAATTTTTTTTTTATTCTCTCTTTCCCAAACTCTCATGATAGTGTTAGTAGTCCCCATTTATTACCTGTAGAATATATCGTTAAGATGAAGCACCTCGCCATATCATAGAATAACTCATGGCTTTCTATCTATCATTTTATTGTCTACCTTAAGCCCCGCACATCAAACTCATCCATGAGTAACCTAATAATTCTTGTACACCTCAGAAAAACAAACTTATCTGATAAGGAAGAAGAAATTGATCATTAACTATTACAAGTTTCGAACCTAAAACCACCAGCATCTACCATCTCGTATATCTCTTTCTTCGATTGTCTCCCATTAAAGTTGTTCTCTTCCTTTACCAACTCATTTATGCATAAAACTTGACCCATATCTCTCTCCCAACTCAGGACCTCCACCCTAACATTTGACATTATCACAAGACTTGTTCCTTTTACAGAGCTTAAGAATTCAGAAAGAAATAACCAAAATCACCAATATCATCCCAAGTTACCGTAGTCATCTTAGAGGATTCAAATATTAATTACATTAATCATATTAATACATTAATCTCTAAAGACAACCAATTACAATATAGACTTTGAAGTTTGCTCCATTGCTTGTCTATTCAAACCTTATGACCCAACCAATTAAGAAGTTCTTCTATAATCTAATAATTTAACACCAAAAGAAATGATAATTCATTTTATACTAGTAAGAATCAACATATTATTTTCCTCTAATTACTATGAATCTCTCTAAAAATCTCAATAGTCTCAAAATTCTCTAACCATTCGATAATCAATGACCGACCCTTAAATCGCTTTTTTACTCTTAGATATCACTTTTCCAAATGTACCCATAAAACCATCAATTTAAAATAGAACGATGTATCTTAAAACTTTTGATTTTTCGGTGCTCCAATAATAACATCAGAAAATTCCAAGTTTCCATATTTTATTCATAAGTATGACTTTCCTCACTAGCACCTGATCAAAAACTATATTGTGTCAGCTTGCCATTAATCAAGACTATGACTTCACTAATGATTGATACAACAAAAACTCTTGAATAAATCAGATTTTTTATCTACATTCTCAAATTCATCCACCAATCCTATGAAAATGATCCATATTGTTACCTTTTTACTTCATAACTTCAATTTTTTTATAAATGTCTAACTATAAGATAGTTTAATCTCAATAAATCTGCCTAAAGTGAAACTTCTTGTGACATCTTACTACCACTCGTCTTCAAGGATCAAAAGCAAATGTAAAAGTAATCTTCTTAGAGTATAAACCCAACCTTACGAAAATTTCTACTCAAATCTGTAAATGAAGAGAATTGACCAAACTCCTCAACTAAGTCAAACATCACATCCTTAAGTTATACCGACAAGTCTCCATGAATAACACTAAATTGGATACCTCTAGGCTTGATTCTTCTTTATATCAATCAAATAGGATTTTTCTCTTTACACCTATCTTGATAGTAAATGTTATCCAAAAGAAAATTTTATTTTTCACCTTGCTACCATTCTTCGCCAAGAATCAAGAACAACTCCACAAATTTATCTCTTATGCATTCCAACCTCACCATAAAAGAACTCACTCATTTGTAATGAGTTAGAATCAACCAAACTCATTAACCAAATAAAGAATTACTCTAATAGTCAAAGAACCACCATTAATCCCATATTTAGCCAAGTACCCAAAGTTCTAACGATTAGACTTCAACCATTGACTAAAACTGTCCTCTTGATCATATATCAATAGGTCAATTTCCAAATGCAAGTGATTACGATACAAACTAATTATTACTCAATATCATCCAAATGACTTATTCGATCCATTCCTAAATTTATGTCTAGCACCACATCCTTCATGATAACACTCTAGAAAAATGTTTACCAATTATATCATCCCAAATGATGTTGCACCGCCACAAATCATCATTGATTGAATAGTCTAGTCTTCATAATGACTTTAATAAAATCTAAGGATAGTCAGTAAAAGTATTATCTTCAATAGTTGAGTCACTTCCTTAACCATAAGAAAAACTCCAATAAATCTAACAAAATTTTTAAAATTCGAGTATCATCCTCATTTATATCATCTATCACTATCTCCCACCACTTCATCAATCATTGTCCTCAATAATTTAGACCATTTCCCTTTACCTCTGCATCTATTACTATCCTTCAACATTTGTATTATCACATTTTCTCTATAACTGTCTTTCTTTATCTGGGATTATCATCTTTCACTACTTCATCTATTTACTGACCTTCGTCCTTTGGATAATCACCATTGACCACAACTATAATCAACCTTTTGGATTACCAACTTTTTCTACTCTACAAGTCATTATTCCATTCCACTGGCCATGACAATAAACTCTGAAGTTTTGGTATTCTACAAAAATCATGATCTAGTTATCCCTTCACGGTGAAATACATACACCAAGACACTAAATGAGACTAATAAATATTTTTACGTGAAAATATCCGACTCTTCCAAACACAATAGATAGCCTAATAGATACCCAACCACAAAATCAATTTTTTCCAAGTATAACCATTAAAATGAACTAATAACTCCCAATTCGTTTACTTCAAAAATCTACCCACATAAGGTCACCTCATTTCTTGTTTCGTCCCAGAACATACTCTATTAAAACCATAATGTTATCTTGACCTCAAAATCATCATATGTATCATCTAAGATCCACAAAAGTAAGCATGGTCAACCATCACCAATTGTTCCTTTAAGCAATCTACCAACCTCAACTTTAATGAATCGGTATACTAGAAGGTGGCTCCCTTAAGATGGTACTGCAACCTAAAAGGTTAAAAACTCAAGAATCATCCCAATTTTTTTTCTTTCTAAAACATCATCACAAAGAACTAGCTTACTTTGTTGTATTGGTACTTAGGAGAGAAGGCTCTATTGGATGCCAATAGCAATGCTCGTCCTTAACACTCCAATAAACCTATTATCTCGTAGCATCTTCACTCCACACCATCAAGTATACTTTTTCCAACTTATATGTCCAAAAGGACTCTAGGAACCTTAACCTCCACTATAAAAATGACACAGCTATAAATGCTCATATGTGTATCGTAACCTAGGCTGATACCACTATTGTCACACCCCAACTCTAAGGGCATAATCGGCCGTGAACCATAGATCGATAACCTATAAAACACGCAAGCCTAACAACTAAACTAATAATATAGGAGAGAAAAATAGAATTAGCACAAAATTGATCTCATGTCAATATGGCAAAGTCAACATACCTAAACCTGTTTGCCCAAATTATCCAAGCAAGTAAAGATGACTATATGATATATGCTACGGAGGTCACAACACTATTAGTCTTCAATCAATTCCCTGAGTCCGCTATTGACACTTCAATCCTGGAAACAAAATTTATTTTAAAAACATGAGCTAAAAAGCCCAGTGAATGGAAAGGCATGCATATTCAAAGTGACTAAAAAATATTTTTAGCATACATAAATCAAAAATTTGAAAAAATAACTTTACAAAGATAACCAATTTCTCAAGAATAACACAATTGGGTTTCAACAAGAAATCATACCACAACGGTATATCATATCATAATGGTGGAGACTGTACGATATCCAATAATCAATGGGAACTAATGCCAAATACCAAAAGATCTCAAGGTTGGATCCAACATCGTACTTAGGGTCACCACAGTCTCACCCGGGTATGTTCCCTAAGACGATCTGGTAAAGGTCACCAGGATGCACCATGCACTGTTCCTACAACCGTTGAGTACTAGGGTCACCACAGCACCCCCTGGGTCTGTTCCCTAGTGACCAGGGTCACTTGCACACAGAAGAATAATTTTTCTGGACTTTCAATTATGGTCCCATTCACTATTACAAAGTCTCACCATATAAACAAGTGATTGAATCACAACACTTCACAAAGAATTCATCGTATGCCACAAGTATACACTTAGTAAAATATTTTGTATTGTTTTTAAAATGTTTAGGGATATGAAGAATTTTCGAAAATACATAGCATGCCAAACCACTCACCTCAAGTCCAAATGATATGCATCTTCAGTGTTGCTTGTTACCTGAAGTAGAGTGAGATGTTATCGATGTCTTTCCTCTTTCTCTCACAATTTTCTTTCTCCTTTGATGACCTACTCTTCCTTCCTTCTTTTTTCTCTTTTACTCTCTATACTTTCTTGAAAATGGAAGACTACTTGTGCCCATATATGTTAATCCAATCCCCAATGCTCTATTTATAGGCATCCTAATATTATTCTAGAATATTGACATGTGACATTGTTAGGAAAGATTCTCTAGAATATTCTACCATCTCTCATCTCCTAGATCATTCTAGGTTTCAAGCTTATTTTACACATGACAATTCCACAAGTATCTAGATTTATTTATAATATTCTAAAGTCTTCTCCAATCTTCTAAGTCCTTTCGGAACTTTTCGAAACATTCTAAATCTCTCTAGAACCTTTTAGTATTTTCTAGAACTTTCCAAAACATTCTGGACTTCTCTAGATTGTTTTAGAACTTTTCGAATTCTTCCGTAGTGCTCTTGGTTCCTCGATATTCTAGAACCTTCCAGATTTTTCTAGAAACTTCTGCAACATTCTAGATTCTTTTAGATTGTTCTAGGTTATTCTTGAACTTTCTAGAACCTTCTAGAAACTTCTCCAACATTCTAGTTTCTTCTATACTATTCTAGATTTTTCTAGAAACTTCTCCAATATTCTAAATTCTTCTTTAAAATTTTTCTTATTCCTTCCAAGTTAATATTCTCTAACTAGTTCCTTGCCAAAATGGAACGGGGTATTACATTAATGGTTCGGTTTAACTGGGTTGAGGGTGGATCAATCGGTGATTCTTTGATATTCCATAGGCCTAGTCACGGTTTATGCTTAGATATTCACTCATCTTATCTCTAGCTTCCCACGAATCAATCGTTCACTCATGCTCTAATGTATGAAGGATTCGAGTTGAGATGGTATCGCCATCGGAGTGACTTCTTGGATTTGTCAACATTTGTGTCTCATTTCATTTTTATCAAAACACACTTCACAAAATAACTTTTAAACTACAAATATTTTACACTTTATTTTACTCAAAATCACCTTCCCCTCGGTTTACTTTCTTCCCCGTGAAAACGACCTTGGAATACCACCAAATAAAACATGACTCGCGAAAGTCTCCTTATGATTGGGGAGCACTTTTGTTCATTGCACACCATATTTACACCATCTCATTTTTCTTTCTCCTTGCCCTTTCTTTTGACACTAACCATACACTTCACATGCTAAGGGATAGTATTTAGGGGTTAGGAAACAACAAGGTTTGTCAACAATCATCTGGGTGTCCTCAACGGGTGTCATATTGCTTCATGTGTCCGGGCTCGACCTCTGAGTAGGAGGCTCATTGGTCTCCTCTGCTAGTGTAAGTTCAGCAATGAAATCTGTCAAGACTTGTGCTTTGATGGCAGCCTTTGGCTGGTACTGGATATCAAACCCGCCCAGTTTCAATGCCCACTTAAGGAGTCTCATGGTTACATTCGGCTTTCCCAATACTCTCTTTAGAGGTTGTTCTGTGACGACAACAATGTTGTGACTCTGGAAATAATGTCATAGACACCTTGCTATTGAGATTAGAGCAAGCTCTAACTTTTCTAGCCCTGAATATTTGATTTCTGCTTGTCGGTATGCTCTGCTCACATAATAGATAAGCTTTTGCACTCCATCATTATTCCTAACGAGAACGGAGCTTACTGTCGATGGAAAAACAAAAAGGTATAGGTATAAAGTTTCACCCAGTGAAGCGTGTGAAATGAGAGGAGGTGTAGCCATGTAGGCTTTGAGCCTTTGGAAGGTTTCATCTGCCTCAGGTCCCCACTCGAACGCTTTTTGAAGAATCTTAAAAAAGGCGCGTATTTGTCTACGGACTTGAAAATGAATTTGTTAAGTGTTGTAATTCTCCCATTGAGGTGCTGGAGCTCCTTGGTCGAGGAGGGTGATTTCATATCGAAGATGGCCTTGATCTTGTCGGGGTTTGCCTCAATTCCCCTCTAGTTGACCATGAAACCTAAGAACTTTCCTGACCCTACGCCAAAAGCACACTTCTTAGGGTTTAGCTTCATGCGGTATGACCTGAGAACATTAAAAGTTTCTTGGAGGTGGTTAATATGGTCTGCTACTGCGAGACTTTTCACCAGCATGTCGTCCATGTACACCACCATTGTTTGCCTGATCTGAAACTAGAACATATTGTTCACTAGCCGTTGATGCGTTCTTTAGCCCGAAGGGCATGACCCTGTAGCAATAGGTATCCTTTGGAGTGATAAAGGATGTCTTCTCTTTGTCTGGGAGGTGCATGATGATCTGGTTATATCTAGAATATGCTTCTAAGAAAGTGAGTAATTTGTGTCATGTGGTGGCGTCGATGAGGAGGTCAATTCGTGATAGTAGATAGCTATCTTTTGAGCACGCCTTGTTGAGCTCAGTAAAGTCGATGCAAAGGCGCCAGTTCCCATTGGTTTTAGTCACCATCACCACATTTAAGAGCCACTCAGGATAGTTCTACACATGATTTTGCCGGGGACGTTGTGCAATTGTATTAAGGTCTTGTAAGTTTTTGAGGTGGTCTAGTGGATCCTTCATACCGTTAAAGGTTTTCACGAATGACATTTTGAATTTCTAAGGAAGGGGGTAGTTTGTCACGTTAGGTACGAAAGGGGTGTCAGTTCGCCTAACGAGGTAGTCAACGATCTCGGGCTCTACGGCTTTATAGCGTTGAAAACGTCACCTAGTTGATTTTGTACCTCCTTTATTTTTTTATCCCACTAATTGGTAGCTTCTTTGGAATTGTCCTAGAGATGGCTCCCATGCTCCACGTTTTGGTTTTCACTCTTATCCTCTTGAAAAATAGAGTCTCCACTATTAGAAGTAGGAGGTAGAGAAGGAGGTGGAGGTCCCTCATGGCAAGCCTCACTATGCCTTGGGCACCCATATGGGGAGCGCCCATGTGGGGGGCTCCTTGATGCCTAAGCGTGGAGCTCCTCTTACTTGAGGTTGTACTCCTCCTTGTTGACCGGCTAACATCAGTTACAGAATCTGCTAGTTTTGGGCTACAAGTTGTTGCATTATGTCCAGCATCTGCTGCGCATTTAGGTTGGGATGGGATTGGTTGGTAGAGGAGTAACCTCCTCCTCTCGTGTTGGATTGCCTTCAGACTGGTTCATAGATTTGGTTGTAGTCGCCATTGGTTTAGCAAAAGAAGTGTTTGGGTGAGAATTATGTCGGTTCCCACAAACGACACCAAACTAATGATGCACAAATTGGTTTGCACACCACTTGTCAAACAAATAGTAATAAATGTTGTAGTAAAGTAGGCAAGACAATGATTTATAATGGGTCGGTCAATATGACTTACATCTACTTTGAATGGCTAGGGTCGCCGAGATATTTTATTACTTCAAGTGTATTGGGAGAGCACAGAATTACAAGCTGAGAGATATGAGAATTGTGCTCAACTGAGTGTGATCAGCCCTCAAGACTTGGCAGGGCTTACAATTTATAGTCGTCTCATAACAGATTGAGACGACTTAATAGTAACTAAATGACTAATCCAACTGAGCTAACGATCTCTTCTCAACGGGCGATACAGTTACGGTGCTCTCCATAGGACTCGGTCAAATGATGAAGTGGGGCTAACTCTTTCCAAGGTGGCATGTATAAGGCTCTTGGATAACTTTGTATGCTCCTTGCTGATGTAACTCCTTAAACCTGATAAACTTGACCGGACGTGGACCACATTGGGTTTGCTTGATTTCTTGAAGTTGAGCCATTAATTTAGATCGGACTTATAACATTAGTTGAGCCCTTGGGCTTGACCCATCAATCTTGAACTAAGAAATAGACCCTAAAAGCTAAAAAATGGTACCTTGAGCAATGACAATGATCAGGTTCATTAATATTCATAATATAGTAAACACTATCACATATACAATCATAGTCAATTCGATAGAATTATTTGATCTTAAAGGAGATCTTCTATAATTTCGTGCGTCATCAATAAACAAGTGTAATTCGAGCTGGAAAACCAACTATATTCTACCACAATTAACTTGTCACATACGCTAACACGCATCGTGGCTTACAATTTAATCTTTTAACTAGTCATTTTAAATCTCAAAACCATACATCAAGGGGTTTAAAATGCTTCCATTCATATATAGGTATCTATCTATATATTAAAGCAATCAATTAAAAGCCTATGTTATTAAGTAAAAATACACGATTTTTTACAATCAAAATCTTCCACCTGAAACATAAAATCACACCCCCATAACCTCTCACTACTTTCCACTCTCTATCCTCTTTTAATTTGTCGTCTTAACTCTTCTCTCACTCTCGAACACAAATCAATTAAAAATCAAATGTCGTAACAATTTGATGAACTTGTCGTATAATCTCTAGTGGTTACCTCCCGCTCTAATGAAGAGACTGTACCAGAAGACCATTTCTTTGCTGATATCCATATTGTCACCATCCACTGATTTTTGTGTAGATATTTCAGCATGATACAGAGATTGAAGCCTTGGATCCACTACTCCACTCGATCTGCTTGAAATCAAAGTTGTTTTCAATACATTTATTTCAGGAATGTTCATTGATGCATTTATGTTTCCTTCCCCAATTTCTGATTTTGTTGTTGCTGTGTAATGCTCTGATTTCAAGTTTTCAGAAGACCTTTGGGAAGGGTTTTGAGTATAGCCCAAATTGTGAAATCTCAGATGACCAGAAAACTTTGCAGGCTCTAACGGTCTCGCATCATTTGTCTCCCATCTGGTTGTTTCGATGGAGTGTCCTTTGAGATTAAGCGTGGTAAAAGTTTGTTTCTCTCTCTTCTTCAAGTGAGTGTGCCAGAAATTTTTGATCTCGTTGTCCGTTCGTCCAGGCAATTTTGTTGCAATGGCAGACCATCTGGAGGGCAAAAATTTATACCAATAGTTTAGTTTCGTTCATGCACAGCACTTAGCAGTCTCGTATTAAGTAACATAGGTACGAATGCATGCATGCATATTGTCAAATGTGCAACTATCCTACTGAGAAGCTACCGTCAGTACAACGCTTATTTTTTCTAACCAATGAGTTATGAGAATATAGTAAACACAGATTTATTTTATTTTATTTTATTACTTATATGTTATATGATTATGAATGAATCAACAAATATAATTACATATCTTTTTTTGTCTAAACTTTTCGATGCCATAGAATCTATTATGGTATCTATATAATAAGATAACTAAATTTTTTTTATCTTATGGGATGTATTTTTTCCACCCAATTTCACACACAAAATACACTCTCTCCCAAATTTTACAAACTCAACACACTCCTCAATACACAACTGCACACACATACACACATTCCAACACACACTCATGCATTATATACATACTCTAACTGTACACACAATTCAATACACACACAGTATCATAACTAAATATAGAGTGACTTTAGTCACGTGATATCACTAATTATTTTATATGGACTGCATTTGAAAAAATAAGGTTGTGTAAGGATCATTGAGAGAGAGAGAGACAAAGAGAATACCTTCCTGAAAACTCTTTTTTTACTGCAGTTGTGATTAATTCACGTGAAGATTTTGTGTCTGAACTAAGTTAAGAATAAAACAGACTTCAAAAATGAAAACAAAGGAGAACACCGATCTCCCTACTATTGTTTTAAGGAGTTCACTATGATATCGATTTTTTTTTGTTGGTTCTGTTATCACTGTTGTGGTTTTAAAGAAAATGGTAAAAATAGTTAACACAACAGTAAAAATAGCTATCAGTGATAAAAATATCTATAAATATGATAAATCAATTTCTCACAAGAATAGTAATGTTTTTGTATCGAAGAAAAATAGTAAAAATAGTCGCAACAAATGTGATAAAACACTTAGGGATTATTTTTTTTATTGTAAAATAGCACATAAAAATTATAAAAACACCCAATAAAATAATAAAAGTTAGAGGTACGGCATGTAAATTTTTTTTTTTTGGCTACAATAGTGAAGTCCTTGTTTTAAACATACGTTTTCAAGCCTCACCTATTTCCAAGATTTTGATGTAGTCTGATGATGGTTTCTTCTTCTTCCTTGCTAAAGTTTCCCCGTTTGATATCTGGCCGCAAGTAATTCGTCCACCGAAGTCTGCAACTCTTTCCACACCTTAAAAGACCTATAGAGAAAATAATAAACATCATTATTTTGAAATTACAAAATTATCTTTGCTACAAGCAATACTTTTGAACTGTTTTAGAAATATAGTGAGGACTTCATGTAAGGCAAAAGCTTGAAAAAATAACATTCAATTGGTAGTATCTGTTGGACAAAACAAGGATTTAAGTAGTAGATTTGTGTTGAAAATCACCCACTAGGGAATTCAAATGCTCACCGGCTTCTTTTGGTAGTGCCCGCCAATTGTCATGGCCGTATTGTTGTATGTAAGAGATCAATATGTGATCTTCCTCGGGACTCCATGGTCCCTTCTTCAATCCCATCTTCTGGCAACAAGGAGCCCTCATAATCTCTCTCTCTCTCTTGTCTCTCTCTCAAAATATGAGGACCCAAGTTCAATTTTCTTCAAAGGTGGCCGAAGTAATCCATACCTTTAAAAGCTCTACAAATTAAAACGTGCTAGAGTATAAATGGACCTGGTGCTTTATGATTCTTGAAAAGTAAACTTTTTAATGCTCTTTCTCCCTCTTCGTATTTTTGTAATGGAGAACCACTAATCACTAAGACATATGCCTTTGGAGATTTCTTCCACAATCATTACTATGGTAGAATTCTATGCTAGTGACGTTATCTTTTTGTCACATGTACATGTTTCCCTGCTGAACAAATCTTCTCCGTTGCTTCTTCTTTGGCTTGTAAAGGCACTGACAACTTTCTGGGTCCAATAGTCAAAAATAGTATGCGCCACAGAAAAGGTATTTAGCCGCCTGTTTAGTCTCCCTATGCACCTATCTACTTTTACTTTTAGAAAATAAAACAATTATTATCTTTTTGTATTACATATCTGCCACGCATACTGACCATGAAATATTTCGTCCATTTCAAATTTCTACTTTTATTTCCCCTCAGAATCAATTATTATAGTTGACCATACATAGGCTAACTAGCGATACCCAATAATTAAAGTTATTTTACACTAAATTATGATATTATACATGTATTAAAATGTGTGCATTAGAGTGTATCTGTATATGTGTATCTGTGTATTATAGTGTGTATTGAGTTTTAAAAATTTGAGAAAAAAGTGTTTGTTGGGTGTGTAAAATTTAAAGAAAAAAGTATACCCTTATACGTTTATGACACTATACATGCTTTAGAATGTGTATGTTGGATTTTTAAAATTTGAGAGAAACTTGGTGTTGAGTGTGTTAAATTTGGAAAAAAAAAAATATACCCAATAAGTTAAAAAATCTATGTGGTTTATGACGAGCCTGAATTTGACTGGGCTAAGCCCAACGCAAGTAAACCGAGAAGTCCAAGAGAAAACTCATATCGAAGATGTTTCAGTCCGTTGGAAAAAGAGGCACCAAAAGGTCAATACCGAAGGCCCCGAGGCCAACCCGGGAAGCCTTGGGCGTCGCCTAGGCTGGTCCCCTAGGGCGTCACCTAGGCTGGTCCCCTGGGGCGCCGCCCAGGCTGGCCCCTTGAGCGCCGCATAGGCTGGCCCTTGGGCACTGGCTTGGGAGTGGCCCCTTGGGCGCTGGCCCCTTAGGCGCCCTCCTCCTTCGGCCTCTTCACTCAAATCCAAGACGATCGAGTCCACTCTAACTCCAAGCTTAGGCTCAAGTCCAGCTCAAGACGACGATCGAGTCTAATGCCAGCTGAGAGTCCTCCTCCAAAGGAATAGGAGCACGAGTGAGAGAAAGACGGGATACGGAGATCTCCCACCTAAGTTGTACTTACTAAAATAGTAGAGGTCCTCTTACTCACGGCACCGCCTCACTGCCTTAGCCCTAGCCTATATAATGTAAGCTCTCTCCACCAGGAGAGCATCTTGATCCCTACACACACTACGCCTCCCAATCTCATACACTCCCTGCTCTCTCTTTCTCTCCCTCTCTCTAAGCACCGTAAACTCTCCGGAGTACCTTGATACATTAATAAAGATCGTCGGCCACCGCTGCCATTCGAGAAAGTGGACGTAGGTCATCCGAGACCGAACCACTATAAACCCCAATGTTGGCTCTTTATTTTCTGTTCTCTATTAATTGCTTGGTGATTGTTCTTTGATTGCGACTATACGAATACTTAACTGTTGATCTTGCACAAGAACGATTTGGTGCATCATCAGTTTATTATATCGATATATGAAAACTATATCTATAATGTCTCAAACCCATAAAATTTTCAGTTTCTATAATTTTTCATAAAAGAAAATCAGTACATAAATGGTATCAGGTGTCTTTGCACCCCTTAAAGTTCTGCCCTTAAATCGTAACAAAGAAAATTATAAGCCAAATCAGCCAATAATAAATTGATCTTTGGAAAGTTTTAATCTCGAGATCCCAACTATTACTTTCATCAAGCTTTCACAAAGCAAATCCATACTCCAAGCAATTCCATCTTGAAAGTTTATATAATCTTTATTCCACCTAGATTATTTCCGAGGGTTGATAATCAGCAACATTATATTCTTCTTATAAAACTGTAATCCATTTTGAGTGTATAAAAGTGACCATCAATGTCTCATTCTAAACTTTTAAATGAATCAAACTTTTGTCCAATCCGAATTTAATAAATTTTTTGACCGACTAATATGAACCTGATCTGAATGCGTTATATACAATTTCATGAGTATATATATGTATTAAATTATCCAATCTAATATAAATATGTGTGTGTGTATATATTTATGTATATATTATATAATCGGATGATTTTTAATGGAATTGAGCAAAAATTAACATTTAACTTGTTTAAATTCAGTTCCATTTGAGCTACTGAAATCAACTTGATTTTTATATGTAATAAACCCAAATATGGACTTTGAAATTAAAATTTTCTGATTTAGTGATTAGATTCGAATCCGAATTTTTTTCACCAAGCCGACCAAATTTTGATAAAAAATCCAATCCTGTAAAAGTCCTAGTCGTTCCCATCAAAAGTACAGGCCTTGTTGTGCATATGAAAGGTTAAAAACTAATATTCATTTCCTTTAACAAGTGAAATTGTTTGAAAGGGTAACAACTGATGCTTCGGTCAAGCCACTACAATCAAATCTTGACTTTATTGTCTAGGGCAAGATCTTCACTTTTATTTTGTCCACAAAGCTTTTCAATGAATTAATCTTCAAACTCTAAAAAGTAGTGGATTACCTTTTAGGGTTGTGGCAATTCGAGTCAGATCCTTTTCTTTTGCCGACATTGGATTTGGCCAGGAAAAAGTGACATAACCAAGCTTAATGTTAATAACTCACGCTTAGGCCCCATGGTTAGCTGCGTTCATGAGCTACCAGAGAGATCATCTTCTTTATTTGATTAATAATATTGTAATCCAATTTGAGAACTTAATTTAATTAAGGAATTATGTATTATGGTGAATAGATAAGTAGTGGGTCCTAATATTGAATGAGACCCACTATCATTATAAAGATCACAATTCATTTTGTCTCCTAAATTAAGTTTTTAAATTAAAGGTTTCTTTGAAAGTCGTTACACATTGCAACACTTATGAGGCTAAAAGCCCAAATAAATTTTTTTTTGTTTAAAAGTCCATTTGGGAAACAAATGTCTAATATACTCCTAACACAACAAAACTAATTAGGAATCCTTACTTATAATTAAAATAGATTTGAAAACTAAAATTCTTAAATTTTAGAATATTATAATATTACAAATCTCTCTCTCTCTCTCTCTCTCTATATATATATATATATATATATAACACGTGATAGAGGAGGGTTGACTTGTCTATAAAAGACAATGACATTTTGTCTTTTATTTTAAGCATTTAAGTCTCATTTTCATGATATTTGACTTAATATTTCTCTTTTTTGAGGTAAATATAATTGGTAGTAAAAAAAAGTGGAGTATTAAAATTTGTTCATATAATTTTTTTAATATTAAACGGGTTAAACGGGTCGTGTTGTGTTACTTGTTCATTAAAGGTTTCGTGTTATGTTGAGATTTTTTATCCGTTTATTAAACGTGTTGTATACGGGTTCATATATTTTTCACTCGTCACTCGTTTAGCCTAACACTTAACCGTTTAACCTGACACATTTGACACCCCTAGTTAAACCCACTGGAATTTGGCAAAGATTTGTGTGGAGGAATTAGACTTTTGTTTCTATTTATACACTTTAATGCCTGGACCACGTCGCACCACACGTTCTCTATTCCCTTGTCTGTTTTCGCTCCAAAACGATTAAAATTCGTCTCAGTTTAAATTTTTTTATCAAAGAACGAAAATATATTATATCACTAAGTAGGGAAATTCAAATTACAGTCAGACAAAATAGAAGCCTTAAACTCGGAAGAGGGGGAGCCTAACCAACTCGGAGATAGCGAGTTGGTTAGCATTGAAGCTGCCACCTAATGAGCAACCCTGTTATAGGCTCTAGACTTGTGTAAAAAGCGTAGGTTATGTAACCTAGCCAAAAATCTGATATCATCTATAATATTCCCTATCTCCTAAGGAGGGACATCCTCTGTAGTACTTAACTTAATAATAGACAAACAGTCATTTATAATAGTTACATTAGATAACAAAAGAGAATCAGCAAGGAGGCATGCCTGTCGAACAGCTTCGGCCTCAGAGGACAAGGGAGAACCAACAACAAAAGACTTGGCAGCACCTGAAACCAGCTCCCCTTCAGCATTAATCACCACCACCCCACAAGCAGTAGATCCAACACTAGGATTGAAGGCTCCATCACAGCAAATGAGATCAACAGAACCCAGGGAAGGGAGAGGCTCCACAGACTCCTCAAGAACTATAGATGGTTTCGAGACAAAAACATCCCCACAAAATTGATCCCTCAACAGACATTGGGCACGAAAGAGAGAGGCAGCAGCATTAATATCTTCATCGCAAAACACCTTTTGATTTCTAGCTTTCCAAACAACCTAGCCCACCGTTGCCATTTTCCCCAACAAAACCTGTTTGCTTTCAAAATCCTCCACCATCTCCAATAAAAAAGAAGAACGTTGTTGTACAGAGTTTAACTAGATTCTCTTTGGCAGCAAGAATGTTATGGCAAGCCCTCCACCAAAAATGTCTCACCTTAGGCAAAGCCTTCATAGTCCAAATCAATTGCCACAGCTTGGGGTGAGAAGAAACAGAGGAGCTACAGTCCTCTAGGGTTAAAGCAAGATGAATACCCAACTTATAACCGGACTTAACAAAATAAAGTCCTTTGATGCATGGTCGCCAGAAACGTTTGTCATTACCTCCAGATGATAGTGGAATGAACCAGATTGCCTTCATCTCCTCCCTTGAGATAGCCCCCTCAAGACAAGACAGATCCCATCTAGATGGTGTCATTTTAATAACATCAGCCACCTTATCAATCCTACAACTAGTAGGTTCGAAGACTGAATAGAGAAGGAGGAAGAGTGGGGGATCCATTTATCGGTCCAAAAACAAATATCCTTTCCATTCCCAACTTGCCACATAATACCCTTTTCAAGCAGATCTCTACCATACAACAGACTGCTCCACTCCCAGGAAGGACGTTGGCCCTTTTTAGAAGTCATCACATCACCATTAGGATAGTAGATAGCTTTCACAAACTTCGCCCAAAAAGAATTTGGTTGTGACAAAAGTTTCTAGCATTGTTTAGCCAACATGGCTTGGTTAAATAACTTAAAATCTTTAAAGCCCATGCCCCCAACCATCTTGGAATTCGTCATATTTTCCCATTTCTTTTAACAAATCCCATTGCACCCCTCAGACCCTCTCCACCAAAAATGTCTAACATAACCATTAAGCTTATCACAGATTTTTTTTGGAAAAACAACAATAGACATAGTATAGTTAGAGATTGCTTGGATAACCGCCTTGATTAAGACCTTTTTTCTTGCCTGTGATAAACAGGATCCCCTCCATCCTTGGAGCTTCTTGGCAACATATTCAAGAATGTAACCAAACACCTCATTCCTAGAGTGTCCCCACATAATAGGGATCCCAAGATATTTGGCATGAAAGGAAGAGGCTGCATTCCAAATCTATGACAAAGGAAGACTTTTTGCTCCTCAAAGGTGTTAGCCGAAAAGATGATACCAGATTTTTGAAAGTTCACACTTTGGCCAGAAGCCTCGCAATAACATTGAAGAATCCCAATGAAAACCCTAATACAACCTTCCTTTGCTTTGAAGAAGAAAAACGAATCATCAGCAAAGAAGAGATGTGTGATTACAAGACTACGTCTCTTAATTCTTAAACCCGTAAAACAATTAGCAACCCCACTCCTTGAAGTCATGGCAGAAAGAACATCAGCAACAAATAAGAAAAGATACGGGGACAAGGGATCCCCTTGCCTTAATCCCCTCTGAGGCGTGACCTCTCCTTTACGGACCCCATTCAACAGCACTTTATAAGAAACAGTAGAGACACACTGCATCACTCGCTGAACCCACTGAGAATCGAACCCCAAATTAAGCATAGTAGCTTCAAGAAAATCCCATTCAACCCTGTCGTAGGCTTTGCTGATGTCCATCTTGACAGTCATCTCCGGAACAGTACCTTTCTTTTTACCTTTCAGATGATGGAACACCTCGTTAGCTATGAAAACACTATCTTGAATATGACGATTTGGAATAAAGGCAGTCTGATTCGGTGAAATAATAGAACACATCAGCGGCTTCAGTCTATTAGCCATAACTTTAGAGATAACCTTATAAACAAAGTTGCACAAGGCAATTGGTCAAAATTGAGAAATAGACTCAGGTGCAGCCTCCTTCGGAATGAGGACAATAAAAGACTGATTCAAGTTATGAGTTAAAATTCCTGGGAACCTGTCAAGACCTGGGGCCTTGATAGCGCCCAAAGCAGAGACTACTCTCCTAACCTCTGTAATGGAAATGTCACGAAGAAGGCTTTGATTCATGTGATCAGACACTCTAAGGGTAGCTGCCTGTAAAGCTTCATAAAAATCTCTAGATCCGATCATGGAGAACAGACGTTGAAAGTAATTAATGACATTAGAGTTTAACTCCTCCTCGTCTTCAATCCATTCCATATCATCTTTCAAAAGCCTGGTAATATTATTTCAGTTGCAGTGGTGGAGGGTAGATAAATGGATAAATCTTGTATTTTGATCCCCATGCTTCAGTCAACTGATTCTGGAACGTTGCCTCCAAAATTGCTCCTCTCTACCTTGAATAGAATCAACAAGGGAAAAAAGATCAGCCTCTCTTTTCAAATTTGCCTCCGATGGATCAAGGGACTGCACATAACTTAGCGCTTTCAAAAGCCCCTGTATCTTCTTCCTATTGTTCCCAAATTTAGATTTACTCCAAGATAAAAGGCTAGCCTTGCATTTCAGCAGATTGTTATTGACATCAAGGAGAGCATGACCAGACAGACAAGGGTTCCAGTTGTGCTTGATCACTTCTTCAGAAGATGGGTCCTCCAACCACATACTCACAAATCTAAAGATAAAGGGCTTTCTCATACCTGCAGTCCCAAAATCAATCACAATAGGGTAATGATCAGAGCCTAACCTGGCTTCATGAATCACTTGCGTTGAAGGAAAAGCCATACACCAATCAGAACTGACCAAAACTCTATCCAGACGTTCTTGAACATTAGCAGAACCTGGTCTATTATTAGACCATGTAAATCTATGGCCATTGAAACTCATCTCCAACAAGAAGCAGTCTGATATAAGATCCTGCATTTCCTCAACCCTTTGCATGCCAACTGGAGAACCACCCTCCTTATCATAGAAAGAACCAATTATATTAAAATCACCCATAAAAATCCATGGGCCTTCAACCCTTTTAGCCATATTGTTAAGACAACGCTAAATCCTCTAACGCCTTTCCCTCATGGGGTCACCATAGATAAAGGTACAATTCCAGGACAAAGGCAGCTGATTTAAGGAACAATGAACATAGAAAAAATCCCTACACTGTTCTTGGACCTGAAAAGCCACATCATCTCTCCACCATAAAGATAAACCTCTAGAAAGACCCACCGGATCAACATGCTCCCCACTATGATAATGTAAAGATCGTCTTGGTTTAAGTTCAAGATATTTTTATATAAAATTTCATCAAATTATAATAAAATTTTACAATTTTTATTTTTTGGGCGTTTTTTGAGGTCACCTGACATCCGTCACCTCGAGAAATGTGAAAAATTCAACTATCTCAGAATTTGATGAAAATTATCTGAATAACTAAATTTCACGAGACGAATGCAACGGTAAGGTCCATTTTGTCATCCAAGGTCTAGAAAAATATTGATTTTCAACTCATACTATAGTGGTAAATTACCGTTTTGCCATTTTTCATAAAAAGTTCAAATTCTTCCAAGTTATACATTCTTCCCCCCTTAAAATAATTTCATCCCCGAAATATGTAATACAATACTTATGGTTACAAAAATGAATCTCCATCATCGAATAAGAACGGATAACTACATTTACCAACCTCACGGTCTTGCCTCACAAAACCTAGTCTCGGCTATCCATGATACGCACCAATCCCTCATCGAAGGTCTGATCCTCATCAACAATCAACTTACCATAATCCACCACATGTGTTGGATCTGGAGTATACTTCTGGAGAATAGAGACATAGAACACCGTATGAACACCCGATAAATTTGACGATAACGCCAATCGGTAAGCAACTATACCAATCTCTCGAGTACCTCGAAAGGCCCAATATACCTTGGTGACAACTTTTTCCATTTGCCGAGCCTAGCCACTTCTCTATTAAGCATCACCTTCAAGAAGATGTGATCTCCCACCTCAAACTCCAAAGGTCGCTGCAGTCTGTCGGTGTAGCTCTTCTGCTAGCTTTGAGCCTTGAGCAGATTCTTCTGTGTCAATTCCACCTTCTTCGATGTGTCTCTAATCAATTTTGGACATTTAGGTCTCTCTCCAACCTCTGTCCAAAAAATTGGAGAACGGCACGGCCTCTCATAAAGTGTCTTATAGGGTGCCATCTATATGCTCGCCTGATAACTACTGTTGTAGGTAAACTCCACTAAAAGTAAATGTTCTTCTCAGCTACCCTTGAGATCTAGGACACATGCCCGTAGCATGTCATCTAAAGTTTGGATGGTCCTCTTCGACTAACCGTTCGTTGGGGGATGAAAAATTATGCTCATCATCAACTGTATCTCTATGGCCCACTAGAAACTCTCCCCAAAGTGAGTTGTAAACCTAGGATCCCGATCTGATACTATAGATATAGGCACCCCATACAACCGGACAATCTCCTGTATGTACAATTGATAGAAATCCTCCAGTGTGAAGTTCATCCACACGGTCAAGAAGTGTGCTGACTTTGTAAGCCGGGTCCACTATCACCCACATCGCGTCATGTCCCCTCGATGTCTGTGGCAAGTTGGTCACAAAATTCGTCGTGACATACTCCCACTTCCACTTAGCCACCTCTAAAGGCTAGATCAACCTTACTGGTCTTTGGTGCTCAGCCTTGACCTGCTGACATGTGAGACATCGGCTAACAAAGTCTCCAACGTGCCTCTTCATCCTACTTCAATAACACTGGCAATGAAGATCATGGTACATCTTCGTGCCACATAAATGTACAATAAAACAGGAACAATGAAACTCCCTAAGGATCTCTTCTCTTAGATCCGGGGAACCACAACCCTTCTCCTATGTTAAAGACTACCATCCGCATCAATTGCCCAACCCACGTCACTTGTACTCAACTTTACCTAGTCCCTAATAGACAATATCTGCATGTCCTGCCCCTAGGACTCAATCACGCTGCTCAGTAGAGAAGACATAGCCACCAAACTTCCTAAAGTGCCCTGAGCTTGACTCTTGTAATATAACTCGAACTGTCGCACAGTCTCGAGCATTTGCCATTCCTGCAAAACACACTAGCCAACACTCCCCGTGATTTTCGGCTGAGTGAATTAGCCACCAAGTTTTCCTTACCGGGATGATAATGTAAAGTAAAGTCGTAGTCCTCAAAATATTCCATCTACCTGTGTTGCCTCATGTTGAGGTTTTGCTAAGTAAAGATGTATTTCAGACTTTTATGATCTAAAAACACCTCAAACTGCTCACCATATAAGTAGTGGCGCCAAGCCTTCAAGACAAAGACAATGGTCGCCAACTCCATATCATGCGTAGGGTAATTCTGGTCGTGGTTATTTAACTGTCGAGAACCATAAGCTTCCACACTCCCGAAATGCATCAAGATACAATCAAGTCCATCCTTGGAGGTATCACAATACATTCTGTCCCCTCTCCTAAACTATCAGAATTGGAGCTGAAGTAAGCCTCCCTTTCAACTCTTCAAATGCCCTCTCACACGATTCATCCCACTGAAACTTGACATTCTTACGGGTCAATCTTGTCATAGGTGCAGCTAGTCGAGAGAAGTCCTCAATGAACTTCTTGTAATACCCCGCCAATCCCAAGAAACTACGTATCTCGAAGACTGAATTCGGTATCTCTCAACTCATAAACGCCTCAACATTCTCCGGGTCAACTAAAACACCTGAAGTCGACACCACGTGTCCCAAAAAGTTCACCTCCATAAGCCAAAATACACATTTGATGAACTTGGCGTACAACTGATGGTCTCTCAAGGTCTGGAGAATAATCCTCAAGCGACCCTCATGCTCCTTCTTAGACTTGGAGTAGATCAAAATGTCATCAACAAAGACTACAAAAAACTGATCTAAGTAGGGTTAGAACACCTTATGCATGAGATCCATAAATGCTGTCAGGACATTTGTCAATCCAAAGGGCATAACTGTAAACTCGAAATGCCGTACCGCATCGTAAATGCCGTCTTAGAGATATCTATCTCTCTAATCCTCAATTGATGGTATCCTGTGTGTACATCTATCTTGGAGTAGACCCACACCCCTCTTAGTTGGTCAAACAAGTCATCAATCCTTGGCAAAGGGTATCTATTCTTGATATTAACCCTATTCAATTACCGGTAGTCTAGGCATAGCCGAAAGTTCTTGTCCTTCTTCTTGGCGAACAGCACCAGAGCACCCCAAGGTGAGATACTCGGTCTAATGAAGCTATTGTCCATCAATTCTTGCAATTGGACCTTGAGTTCTTGCAACTCTACTAGTGCCGTTCTATGCGGAGTCCTAGAAATAGGCGATGTACAGAGGTAAAACTTAATGCTGAAGTCTACATCCCTATGTGGAGATAATCTCAGTAGTTCCTCCGAAAAGACATCCTTGTACTCACAAACCACCCGAAGGAGACCCAAAACCTGTCTCACCTCATCCTCCGGGGTAAAGCTTGCTAGTCAACCTATCAATTGCCCGTGCCAATGGGAGTTATGCACTACTTGGGGTAAAACATTGTGTTTCTTCTCTTGAAACTTAAAACAAACACCATCTGGTGTATAAGCGGTGACCCTCTTCTGATCACAATGAATGAAGACTCGGTGTGCCGCCAACCAATCCATCCCAAGGAGGACATCAAACTCCAACATATCCATGAACCTAAGGTCTATGGTGAGTAGAATCTCCGAGCTCTCTAACTTATAACCCTAACATATCTGATCAATACACACCTTAGCTCCAAAGGGAAAACTCACATGCAATGGCTCTTCCAAGGTTCTAACCTCTAAGTCCGAATTCCTCACACAAGTTCAACAATAATATAGCACTAACTCAGTATCCCAAAGTAGGGATCAAAGTTGAACATTTGAGATTTCTCTCATTGTCTTACTTGTAAAGCGTGTGCCACCACTAGTAGATATTTAAATCTTGAACCATCCCGTTCATTCTCTTTCTGACCCCTAAAGTTATGTTCTCTAACCCCAGTGTCTCCTTTCCATATACATTTCACCATGCATACACTTCACATAACATATAACACATAAGATGTAGCATATTAAAGCACATAATATGAGATGTGCAATGAATGCAATGGTCTAGACCCATGCCCATCAAGCTCTTAGTAAATCATAAACTTAGGCTTTGATTCCAAGCTGTGATGCCCCAAAAATCGGGGGTCCTTTGTCAACCCATTGATCACCTATCAACTGGAGAAATATCCGTGGATACCATGTTACTCGATTTCACACTGTTATGCCCCATTTATAGGGATCCATAATTTAACAAAATTTAGGTAAAGTCCCTTTTGTACATGGAGCTTTACCCAAAATAAAACTTGTGCAATCATACATCATTGACCACACCGGGTCCATTAATGAGTAAACATTGACCACATCAGGTCCATTTACTCATACTTATACAACAACAAGCAATGTTACATTAAAAATAGTACATATGAATTCGATTATAATTCTTTTATATACATTACATGCCTAAAAACTAACTTAGCGAATGTTTTACAAAAGCATAATTTTTTACCATAGTTTTACAAAACATAAATTAAAAGTCACAAGTCAGCTTTTCTTCATCATTGAGGCCCCAAATATGAGTCGACCATCGGTGTATAACCCACACTTGAAATATTTTTTCATAAAGGGTTAGCCACGCTTAATAGGGTATCTATTAAAAATGTCACTCCCCAACCTAAGTGCATATGAAATGTCCACATGAATATTCAACAAGCCACAATAATTCTAATAAAAAATATGCAATTCAATGTTGGAATTCACTATGTCATGCCATGAAATGAGATGAGACTCACTCATGCACTTCAACTCGAGTTCTACTTGGTTCCTACAACACAATGCAATGTCAATGTGTATAAATCTGCCATTTATGTTATACATCAAATGACCATTATAAATCTTGGGCTTTCTTGGGTTGGGTATTCATGGACTTACACCAAGGGTAACCCAATCCATACGGAATTCATGGACTTCCACCAAGGGTCCTGTGTACACTCACACACTTTATGGGCTGAACCAATGGAGTACGTATCCTAATCACCGGGTCTTGCACCCGAGGGAATTTTTTAGCCCTTCTTGCTAACCCCGACCCTATTTTCAATGCAAACCATGTGACTCAGTTGAACCTCGGCCCAACTATCCCGAGCTCATGAATGATTCCCCAATAATAGTGTCTGATTAACTATGCACACACACCCACAATCATGCTTCATTCCCAGGAATGTGTTGCCTCTGTGCAAATGTAATGTAACGTGTGATTGCAACACCAATGTCATGTTCAATATGTATGAGTGTCATATGAACCATTTAACCACATATCTACATATTCCATGACAATTTATATCAAAAGCATACAATTATCATAATTCATCACAATGTCAATATATATCAACAAACTTATATCAACAGCAATGCCTAAACATGTTATTACATAATCTCATGCAATTAATACACTTTATTTTACATAGGCATTTTGTCAAACACATTTGAGGCACCAAATCATGTAATCACATAAAATGCTCAAACTCATCACATAACTCAAAAAAAAAATTAGATTAAGCGATTTCCACTAATCCAATCATCAAAACTTTTAAGAAATCACAAACTAGCAATTTCTAATTACCAATACATACTAAAACTGAATCCACCCATTTCCATTAAATCAACTACCATTTGCAAGTGTTAAAATACACATAACAGCCCACCTATTCCATATATTCATCCTAAATTGGAAATAAACCTAGTTAGGATGAAAACCCTACCTCTTGAAGCGTAAAACAACCATAGAAGGCTCCAAGAACACAACCCAAGCTCTAATCCAAGTTTTCCCCAAACTCTCATTCTTTGAAACTTTGGTGAAATCCTTTCTTTTTGGTATGTAGGCGTAGCCCTCGTCATGTAGATTGACTTTAATACTTGGCCCGAAAAGTTCCGATCGATGAAACTCTTTAGATTTAAGAAAAAAGTCTTGAATTTTTTTTTCTCTCTTCCTCTTCCAATGTTAAACCCACTAGAATTCAGTAGATATTTGCGTGGAGAAATTAGATTTTTGTTCCTATTTATACACTTTAAAGCTTGGTCCACGTCGCGTCACACGTTCCCTATTCTCGGGTTCGTTTTTACTCTGAAACGATTAAATTTCGTCTCGGTTTAAGTTCAAGATATTTTTACATGAAATTTCATCAAATCATAATAAAATTTTAAAATTTTTATTTTTTGGGCATTTTTTAAGGTCACTCGACACCCGTCGCCTAAAAAAAATGAAAAACTCAACTATCTCAGAATTTGACAAAAATTATCTAGATAACTAGATTTTGCGAGACGAATTTAGTGGTGCGGTCCATTTTGTTATCCGAGGTCAAGCAAAATATAGGTTTTCAAAGAGCACTATAGTGACAAATTACCGTTTTGCCCTTTTTCATAAAAAGTTTAATTGTTTTTCAGGTTTTTCATTATTTGTGTTTTTGTTCAAAGAATATGTGGCTGAAAGGGTCTAGCTCTTCGATTTTCATGACCCTCATAAAATTTACTATTATTGTAGACATAAAATGCAAGAAGGATAAAAAAACATGTTGTAATTGTCTTAGAAATTTATTTCTGGGGTAAATTGCACCAGCACACCCTGATATTTGAAGAATTGACTCGGAGCCTCCTAACATTATTTAAGTTGCATGACAACCTTTGCACATTTACAACTTGGACCAGAAACACCCCTTGCCTCAGAACCTTAGAAAAAAATGTTGATATCAACCAAATAATGCTTTTATATTTTCAAAATTACCTTGATTATGACTTGAACCACCCTTTTGATCATTTTGTCTGCACAACTTTTTAACAATTGCATTTGATTTAGTACACAGAGCAATGTTAATTGGACCTAATTCATTGACATAATTTATTGACCTATTCACTCAGAGCCGTTACATTAATAGTAGGCCCTAATGTTCGTTTGGACCTATTACTAATTCAATAGTTGTGCTGAATAAGGTGAACAAATTATGTTAGTAAATTAGGTCATGTTTGGTTATATATTTGTACTTGGATAATTTCGTGGAGTTTATTATAAATTTATACCTATTCTATGGTTGAGATGCTACAATGATTGAAGATTCGAAAGCTTCAGTGAAGGGAGGAGATCAAGTGTCAAAGCTATATCATTTGTACCTCGAATGAACCTTTAAGTTTAGGATAAGGGAAATGACTTATATATCTAAGATGATCTCTTGGTTTATCATACTTAGGATGATTAGAGTTAAAATTGAATCTAGACTAATCTGTATACCAGTTATAGGTGTTTTTCAATGAAAAGATTTTCTAAACCGTTTTGTGTTTTGAAAATATAGTTTAAGTTATTAGTGGACTATGACCTGGTGGTCATTAGTATTGGTCCGAATAGCCTCCACCCACTTGGAGACATAGTCCGCTGCTAGGAGGATGTACAAATAGCCAAAA